>CM017192.1:28210585-28215585 GCA_004837865.1 Musa balbisiana | reverse complement strand
AATATCATTCATTATATATATCTTTAGGTGTGACACTTTGAACAAGCTCCAAAGCTCTCCTAATCTACCAAACCTTAAGCCAAGTCATCATTCAAACTTCAAAGCCCAACCTCAGCCCATGTCAACTCCTGGCCAACGCCACATTAGCCCAAATCAGAATCTAAGTGGCACTTAGATTAGGGCAGCATGTAGCCAATTGATGGGGCATAACTAGAGGAGCCTAGAAAGTCTTAAAGGTATTAGAACTCCAAATAATAAAAGCATTATGACTCTTTTAAGTCCTAAAAGGAGTAGGACTCTTTTGCGCCCGTTTACCTATAAAACCAAGGAGGCATAACACTCTTCAAGAATCCAAAAGCCAACAGGCCCTAAGGAAGTCTTCCATCCGAGAGGAAGAGTAGAAAAAGAAAGAGAAGGAGAAGTGGAGCAAGTTAGCAGCCTCCCTTCTTCTAATCATGTAGCTTTCATCTTTCGATTTTCCCATTCTACTACAATAGCTTTATAGCAAAGAACCAACCAAAGCTTTCTAGCAATCTACGAGTGACAAGAGTCAAATAGAAGAAGAGGAGGTGCTACTAAGTTTTCTAACCACAGTCCCTTCTTCCTTGAATTCCAATAGTTGAAGCCTTCTTGAAGCTTCATCCAACTGCTATGAGAAGTTCAGAAGCCATGCTATTTACTTCAAACCTGCCAAGTGCACGCAGGTGTTGTCTAAGACAAATTGTGTTCTTACACACCTAGTTGGGTCTCTTCACACTCTTATTTATGTTGCCTAGTCTCTTGTAATTCACTTTTGATTTTAAGAGAATAAAGTTTATTTCTTTTAGTTTTATGGTTAGTTTCATAGTAATATTTTTTGTCTCGACCAAAACTTTTCATCCGAGATGTGGTAATGAATTGATATATATATATGTGTGTGTGTGTGTGTGTGTGTGTAAAACTTGACATGACAATTGTCCTCCATGGTCCATTTGTTTACTCAGTGATCTACATAGACAAATGAGATGACAGCCCCTAGTTGGGCAAGGATTATATGGAACCATGATTTTGATCTTTCAAAATCTCTACAATTCGATGGATCACCCCATGAAGTTATATGATAACGCCACATATGGGAGATGTCACGCCATCATCACGATATGTTAAGAATCAAATCAGACTAGATATGGTATAACTACTAAAATGACACACTTGTAGGAAGTCAAACTGACAATGACATCTCATATATAGGGAGATATGCTTGGTAGATTCATTTCATGGCTTAACTCCATTAAAAGAGGCCCAAGTAGTATAAGTGCACTGTACTGACCAACACCCCAAGCCCAATAGTGCGGTCAAATCAATTCAAAATATTCTTTTTAATGATAAAATAGTCTAATTGACTTAAAGTACTCTTTTCAACAATAATGTAGCCAAATCGACTCAAAGTGCTCTATTTGATGATAACATAATTGAATTATCTCAATACATATTTTTCAATGGCAATGCAATTGAATCAATCCAATGTACTTTTTCCTATGATAGGATAGTCAAACCATCCTCTTCATAGTTGGTAGTCAAACAAAAATTTCTTTATGCCCTAACTCCTAACACTAGACCACAACCAGTAGTGAAATGGTTCAAAACCTCATTGTAAAAAGGCCTCTTAGTACATTTTCAGAGAGACTCATTCTCTAATATATTCGATTCTTAAATATTCAATATTTACTTAAAAGCTAACTTAAGCTTTATAGGGGGATCTATTGGGCATGCCCCCAATATAATTTTGCAAGATGGACTCGAAATACTTTAATCTAATATTATCGTCAAGAGAGACACAAATATGATCTTGGTCGGCTCTGATTAGAATCCTAATTGAACAATCAAAATCTTTTTTATAAATAGTATGTTTAATGAAAGTTGAGGAACGAGATATATATAAGAAATTATCAGTATAGAAGTAGAAATTGAGCCAACATGACTAACTTTAAGTGTTGACACATATTAGTAGTATGAATATTAGGAATATTAAATGTCAAAGTTCTAAAAGATAATTTCAAAGAACTCAATGTCATATGATTTGAACAGGTAAAATCAAGTGGTTGAGTAGTATTATCTAACATGTCAAAAATTATGGAGACAAAATGAAAATGCACGAGACAGAAATTGGTCGACTATGGCTTTGACATATGTATCAGAAAGTATTGGGACAATGGAGGAAGACTAGATAGTTTTTTTTTTTTCCCCAAAAATGAAGACTCGGTAGTTACTACTATAGCCGTCTTTCTAGCAATTTTAAGACATTCCTTAATCATATGTCCAATCTTACAATAGTATCTACAAAGCTAGGTTTTCATGCTCTTCGTTTCGAGAATGATTTGATTCGTTCAAATGCTTTTGGAAGTATGATTATGTTTTATATTTTTAATTGGGTGATGAGCATGTAATATCGTCTTACTATTTTTTGAAAGGAAAATATCCGAGGAAGTGGTTTGCGATAAAGCAAAGAGGCCCCAACAAGCTCTAAAGCATCAATTTAAAGTCATTAGAAATGGATTGTCTATCTCAAATAATACAATGCCATCTTTTTACATTGCCATCGAGGTTCAAGCAAAGCAAGTTGATCCCTAAGAGACGCCATTTAAGAATAGAACTCATTAACAAATTGATCGAGGGACTATTTCATATGATGCAAATAGGTGAAAATGTGATATTGTTGAGATAGGTATCTTGAAGCACAATAAATAGATAAATTTATGTTTATTGTCTCACTATTATCCTCACATGCTTTTGAGGATTTTGAATCATTCCTCAATTGGTAATTTAATATCACTACTGAATTAGTATTAAAGCTTTCGTCCTTTGAAAAAAAAAAAAAAAAAAACTTTGCCCAATAAGTGTGTTTTTTTTTTCCAAAAAAAAAATTCATCTTACACATGAACTTAGACTATTACTTGCACATTAATATACTAGATGTCTCCAGCTCAATGAGTATAGTCAAACTCATTAAAAATAATACAAATGAGTTGAGAAGCATCTATCTATCCATCTTTGAGTCACATCAAAAGAAAAAATCTTGGAACAGGCGACTCGACTTTGAGTAGTGTCTTACTGTGATGTCATGAAAGAGAACTTGAAGAAGAAAAAGAGATTTGAAGAAGATGAAGAATAAACTTTGTATTTATTCATATCTTTGTTGTGTACATCACAATGATATTTATAGAATGAAAAACAATTAAATCAATCCTATCATTTGTGGGATTTATATAAATTAATGGATGTCACGTCTGTTTGTATAGTAAGATGGAATATCTAATCTTCTGATGATGATGGTAAGTAAGAATCATCATGATAAAGGGAATTAAAAGAATATGATGTACTCTTTAACATAGTAAATTTGATGCTACTAGTAGCGGTGATCAAAGCACCCTATCGTTTGTTCTGTCTCTCTCTCTCTCTCTCTCTCTCTCTCTCTATATATATATATATATATATATATATATATATATATATATATATATTCAATAAGAAAAGGCTTTTACCCTCTCGAGACAGAAAGGGCTACGATGTCTACTGTCGTCAAGCTACTCCTCTTTGCCGCAATCCTGCTCCATATCTCTACAACAGGTATCCTTCTTCGCCTCTCCTCCAACAAGCATCAACGAGTCGACGATAACGTAACGCATGCTTATATCATTGTTTGTGCTGACAGCGGACTGCCAGGGATGCGATCTGTCCAGCATTCGGGTGCAGCCGACCAACACAGGAGAGAAGGTGGGCAACGACAAGGTGTTCGAGGTGGAGGTGAAGAACGTGTGTAGCTGCACTATCTCCAGCGTGTTCCTGCGCTCTGTGGGCTTCTCCAGCTCCATAGTGGTCGACCCCAAGCTGTTCCGGAGGGAGGGCACCGACTACGTCGTCAACGACGGCAAGGGCATCCCCAGCTCGCAGTCCATCAAGTTCCGCTACGCCTGGGACAGAGCCTTCGCGATGTCTCCTGCGAGCCTGAAAGTTAATTGCTGATGAAGCAGTGACACTTACTGGCCATGGCTGTAAACACAAGATCCGAACACTGTTGATCTTTTGAAGAGTCGAGGATGCAGGCGTTGCGATGCATTTGAATTCCTCTGCATCGAATAAAAGCTTTCTCTTTATCCTTGCAATATTTGTTTGGAGTTTCGTGCATGAAACAAGTACTCGTCATTGTCTTTCTTTTGATTGATTAAAGCTCCGCATTTTGAGAGCATTTAGACAGCTGCTTGATGCAGTCTCAAGTCCTTTGGTCAGCCCTGGAAGTGGCCGCACAAGTTACATGAAAGAAGAGATCGCCAATCAAGTCAACCATCCAAAAATATCCAGATTGAAAGTATAAATCTTGAAATGTAGGTTGTGCTGCTAAACAAGCAAGAAATATTATGGCCGAGGCACCACAAGATGTCATGAACCTGAGAACGTCACTGCCATCTAGTTTTAGTCAATCCTGAAAGAAAGAAAGAAAGAAAGAAAGGTTTTTTGAAATATTTTGTTATGTCGCTAGAAATTATATTAAAATGTCATTCCAAAGAATATTTTCACCATTCCACTGTCAATGGTTGCTCGGCAACCATTTATTTGCTTGCCATATCATTATTGCCATGGAAGGAAGCATATTCTTTATAGGCTCCCATAGGATACGATATTCTGAATAGACAGGAATTACCCATATGGCAAGTTCAGAAAAGGAGATCAGCGGAGGGAAGCCAAAATTCTCATTCATCAAGAACAGGTGGCATGAAGCATCCAAGATTCTTGAGATCATCTGAAAGTACTGCTTGAGAGCTTACAGATGTTGAGTGCCTCTTGCATTTGATGGAAGATTAAAAAGAAGTAGTAGTTGAAGAAATATGAGTTGCTATAGAGGCACGATTGAAAGGTGAGATAAGAGTATGCCGAAGGAGAGTCTTCACGTAATTTTATTTTCTCCACGTACAATACTATAAACTCCTATAAAGGATTAGGAGACACATTTTTTATACATTCTG
>CM017192.1:28168085-28205585 GCA_004837865.1 Musa balbisiana | reverse complement strand
GAAAATACACCGATCTAAATTTAATGTAACTTACGTAATAATGATGATCGGATAGTATAAACAAATAGATACTCTTAAGTTTATAAAAGTTTAGAGGTATATGAAATAGTCATTTAAATCATGACTTGTAGAATTTGGGTAATCATATGATTAATGAGGAAGAAAAGAGAAAGAAAGTAAGTACGATGGATTTAGTGGGTCATCCCTTCAACACACAATTGATATCCTTAATCATTGAGATATAGAGAGAAGAGGAAAGTCGTGTTTGAAGTAAGAGAGCTCTAATACCATGAAGAGATTTGCTATGAAAGATTGATTATTTCATTTATATGAGGTACAATATATTTATAAACATTTTGGAAGGAAGAGATTGCCCTCAGTCATACACATGTATTATGATAAATAATCTTCAGATCATAGATTAATTAAGAATTATGACATGTTAAGAATATAAAGTTGTCAGCCATATTATTTCTATCCTTAATCCTCTATCAAATCTCATACTCGTTGATTCCCTTAATCATGATAATTCTAATCTCATACTTGTTAGGAATATAAAGTTTCTCCTACATCTTCATTTCTCCTAGTCTCCTTTGTTTTTGAAGTTCCCTTTCATGATATCAGGGCAAGATATTACTCAAAATTGAGTCCTCTCTTCCTTATAAATTTGTCAACTGTGGTGTTAGTTTTATTTTATCTATTTGTTAGCTCCTATCCTTTGCCTCTTCCATTTGCCTATATCCAAGAATTTTTCTTTTGATATGATCCATACATAATTATATATTTCTCAACTATTTTCATTGTTTTTAATGGGTCTAACTATACTCACTGGGCTCAAACAATTTCACTGGTGATATTAAATTACTAGTTAAGGATGATTGGAAGTCCTCAAAAGCATTTGCAGATCGTATTGAAGAGTAAGATAGCAATAATTATAAGATTATTACATAGATAACTAATATCTCAATTGCATCCATTAATAGGATCGGTTTGATACAACAAAAGATTTTTGAGAGTTTTAATCTATTTGTTATCCTTTAGGAGACCTAACTCAATAATATCATATTTCCAATTTGCATCATATGAAATAATCCCCAGGTGCATATGTTAATTAGTTTTGTTCTCAAATGGCATCTCAATGGTATCAACTTGCTTTGTCTGAACCTTGATGGGAATGTAAAAAATGATATTGCATTATTAGAGACATATCATGATATTCTAAGATTTAATCCATTTTTAATGACTTTAAATGATGATTTTGAGCTTGTTGGGGCCTCTTTATTGCCCTTTCAAAAGTTTTATCCAAGAAACTCATAAAGACATCATTGTATGATCATCAACTAGTTCAAAATGAGTCTATCCTTTCAACTACTACAACACCATTAAGAAATAAAGCACACTGATGCTTACCAAAGTATTCAGACCAATCAAATCACTCTCAAAATGAAGAGCGTAAAAACCTAATTTGTAGATATTATCATAAGATTGAACATACAATTTAGTAATGTCATAAAATTGCTGGAAAGATAGCTGCAGTAGCAACTACCTGTCTTTCTCTATTGGCCTAATACTTTCTACTATAGATGTCGAAGCCATAGCCAACCGAGTTTTATCTCATGCATCAACTTCATTTTGCCTTTACAATTTTTGACATGTCAAGTAATTTTTGCCTTTACTTGGCCACTTGATTCTGCTTGTTCATATCATATGATATCGAATTCTTTGAAATTCTTTTTTAGAACTCCTACATTTAATATTCCTAATAATCACATTACAAATGGGACAACATTAAAGTAGGTCATGTTTGCTCAAATTTCTACTTCCAATATGATAATTTTTTGTATAAATCTTGTTACTCAAATTTTATTGAACTAACTATCTATTAAAGCATATTTTGGTTATCTAATTATGATGCAGAACTGGCGAAGGTCTTATTCAGTGTTTCTCTTAGTATGGGATGGTGTTGGATTAAATTATACTGAGTCCACCTGATTCAGGATGCATTGAATCTTGCAAAACTATTTCAAGAGTATGGCTAGTAGAGCCGTCAAAAACGTAAAAGTTAGCCTTCGAGTGACTTGAATGTCAAATCTCTAAGGGTCTAATGTTTTAGAGACTGAGTCTCTCTAACAATGTATTTGAGGGCCTTTTTACAGTAAAGTTTTGGACCTTTGCACTTTAGCATATGTTATAATGTCGGGAGTAATTTTACATCTCTTGCAGATTTGGGTGTAATCATGCTATACTAAATTCGATGAATATGGTATAGTTGCAGTAGTAACATTTAAAGTGTGAAGTCAGGCTAACCACATGGTTTTATGATGCTGAGGTGTCAACAATTGTTTATACATCATTATTCTTATATGTGTAACAAAATCAAAGCATCATGAAATTTTTATTTGACTATCAACATGGTTTGATCATCTTATCATCAAAAAAAGTGTTTTATCGATTTAATCATATTGTCCATTTCTACGGCTGGAAGTGACTTGGAACTGCAAAAAAAAAAATAAAAATAAAAATTCTAAGGCAGATGTCTAAGGGCTCTTAAAATGGGGAGCTTCAGTCACTTATTATTTTAATCTCAAGGGTGATTAAGAGTTTTGTGTAATTATCGGATATTTTTTTTATTAAAAAATAAGATAATTATAAGATTAATAATATTTTATGAATTTAATTATTGGATAGTTAAAAGAATAATATATATATATATAATATTTATGTTGTTAAAAAGAGAATATTGAGAATAGATGTATAAAGTTATTAAGAAAGATAAAAAATAATTTTATTCATGAATAATTAGGTATTATTTTGATAAAAAAAAAATAAGAGAAAATCATTTAAGATGGTATGAATATATGCTTAAGATAAAATATAATAATCAAAAAAATAAATTAAATAATATTAGTAGTACGAGAAGGGATAGAAAAAATCTAAAAAATCTTAATATAAATTATAAATAAATATTTTAAACTTAACTAATACATAATTTTTAACAAATCTCGATAAAAGATCCATTTAGCCGATCCCAAATAATTGGTACTTATAACTTTGTTATTGTACCCTTAATTCTCTTATATGATAGATAAGATTGATTCCCAATAGGGGTCAACTTCCTAATCAAATCTTTGTTGAAATTAGCTAATCTATTTAATGACAAATTTTAATTATAATATTTCAATTAAAAAAAGAGATTCATGTATGGATGTTACATTTCTTCCTATTAAGAAAATCTAATCTCTAATTTGATTCACGTTAAGAAAATAGATGCAGGTATTACTTTGTAATGTGCTCTTCCATCTCCTAAGTGACTTCTTGGTGTTAATGGTATATGATAAGAATCTATCATCATTTATATAATTTTATTCATTATATGCTTATTTCTGTATAACATTTGGGTTGACATCATCTCTCAAACATACCAATTCCTAATATAGTTATTGAATATCGAGGCATGAAGTACATCATGACCAATAAATTCAATCTTCTACAAGATATAATAATATCAGAAGAACTGATAAATCTGGGAGCTAATTTATTCTTTTCACGAATTCTTATAATTCCTTTGTCAAAATAAAGATGCGGTCCTCGATCTCAAATCGTAGATCACTCCTCCTGTGATCTACATAGCTTTATAATCTGAGTACATCATGCGGTCCTCTCTCTCTCTCTCTCTCCCCCACGATTCTCCCCTACATCTATCTATTCGATGACACTATATGATGCCGACACATCACTGGTAATAGCAATCCAATTAAGACAATAGACTAAAACGGTCAACCAAATTGATAAAACATATGGCTGCGCCAACCGTTGCTTTTATCAACCAACC
Source organism: Musa balbisiana (assembly GCA_004837865.1). Classification (NCBI taxonomy): domain Eukaryota; kingdom Viridiplantae; phylum Streptophyta; class Magnoliopsida; order Zingiberales; family Musaceae; genus Musa; species Musa balbisiana. The sequence continues at coordinate 28,201,753 of CM017192.1, read as the reverse complement.
ACCTCAAGTAACACCCGACCATATTACGCCATACGGAGTAAACATCTATTTTCTTCTAACCATTATGAGGAACCCTTTAGACTGTCTGGCTCTTTAGCTAATTAATATTCCACTCGATTCTACAATTCCTCTATACCCACTTGTTGACTTTGGCATCAAAGGGCATACTTCCAAAGCAGTTTTGTCAGAAATCTAAAGCTGAATCCACTCACTTACTGACATTGAGGCTGGTTGTTGATTTGAATCCACGTCGATTCTGAATACTTGGAACATCATTTAAGTATAGTATACTTCAACATTAATATATTCGGAACAAACTGAAACAAAGAAATTGATTTCTTTTCAATGATTGCCTTCAGTTTTGATATATTAAGACTTTTTTTTTTTGGGGCGACTTGAAATTAAGAAATTTGATCCCTTTTACGTTGGGTAGATCCATTACTAACACTACAAGAATTTGATGCGACGAGATTGTACTAGTAACCAAGGATCACTACAGTATTAAGTTTTACTTCCTCCTCCTCCCGAAACATAACCTATATTGCACGCTACCAAATCAGACCACTTTGGTGAACTCAGCAGCACTCTGCGTGAGAATAAATAGATAAAAATATATATACAAATCAGAATCCGGAAATTTGTGGATTGTTTGACTTGACGTGCTCCTCTTTCCATGTAACTTGTGCTTCAAGATTTTGAGTGCCAGGCCATTTCCAGGGCTCAGCAGAAGCAGATGTCCCAAAATGGAGACCTTTAATCCATCAAACGGATGACAATGAGAAGGAAGTATTTGTTTCATGCATGAAACACCAATCAAAGATTGCAAGGATATCTAGCACAGCCTTTTTATTCCATGCCGAGCAAATTCACCTCCACATATCGATTCAAGCTATTCCCCAGCATTTCACTTGCAGGCTTGCAGTAGACATCTTGAAGGCTCTGTCCCAGGCGTACCGGAACTTCACGGAGAGCGAGCTGGGAATGCCCTTGCCGTCGTTCACCAGGTAGCCGACGCCCTCCCGCCGGAACAGCTTGGGGTCGACCATCATCGAGCTGGCGAAGCCCTCGGAGTGCAGGAACACGTCGGTGACGGTGCAGCGGCACTGGTTCTTCACCTCCACCTCGAACACCGGGTCGTAGCCCACCTTCGCCCCTGTGTTGTTCTGCTGCACCTGAATGCTCCACAGATCGCATCCCTGGCTCTCCGCTGTCACCACAAACAACATCCCAAAGCATGCGTTATGTTGTCATCAACTACTGTTCTCGATGGAGAAGAGAGGAGGCGAAGAAGCTTACCTGCTGCAGAGATATGGAGTAGGAGTGCAGCAAAGAGGAGGAACCTGAGGATAGTAGCCATTGTTGCTGTCTCTGTTTCAGGTGGGTGAAAAGCCTTTTCTTAGTTAGTATATATAGACAGAACAAACAGTAAGTGATTTGATTTGATGGCCAGTATTAGTCATCTTCCTTAAGGTCATTAATAAATGGGTTTAAGCACGACATGTTACCTCCTTGTTGACTCCAGAGGACAGGTCTCTCTGTTCAGACACAGACTTGCATCACATTTGGCCTTCCTTTCTCCTTCCTTGGGGTTGGTTGAGTGCGGAATATGCCCAAGTCGTAGTCAATGTGAAGCTTCCAAACATCTTCAGTGTAGACTGACAAGTAGAGACAGAGGTGATCATGGATCAAAGTCTCCCAACAATGTGAAGTCAGTCAACTGATACAAATGTCACTTTTCTCTCTGGTTTCTTGTTCCTGCTATGTACCCTTTCCCTACTAGAAAAGCCTCCTCATTTCAACTACTGATCCATTAGAGAAATCTTGAAAGCTGAGGATTGATTCACGATGTGGATGTCCCTGAGAGAAGAGTTAAGTAGCCTCCCATAATAACTATATATATAGAAGAGAGAGAGAGAGAGAGAGAGAGAGTTTTTTAGAGAAGAGTTAAGTAGCCTCCCATAATATATATATATAGAAGAGAGAGAGAGAGAGAGAGAGAGAGAGATCATGCACGGCCCTTGAAAAGATTAATGTAGGAGAGGCAGTTGAGAGATCCAGTTAAGATAGCTGAAGCTGAGGAGATCCATCCACGTTGATCTTGTGCTGCGTCTGGTCACTTCAAACACATCACAGAAGTCCGTCCAGTATGATAAAGCCAAGAGCCATCAGGCTCCCAAAATCTGTGAAATTCATCAAGAAATAAGCAACATCTACCATGTTTCATGGCAGTAAATGTCTCCGCAACATGTGTCCCCATGCTTAATAAATGGGTTTAAGCATGACATGTTACCTACATGTTGACTCCAGAGGACAGGTCTCTCTGTTCAGATAGAGACTTGCATCACAGCCTTCCTTTCTCGTTGGGGTTGGTTGAGTGCAAGTCTGTTGGAAAAAATTATTATAACGGAATAATTTTTTTTATATATTATAATGAGTTCCTCATTAAAATATTAATTTATTATCAAAATATAAATATTAATTAGAGTAATATAAATAATAAATTAATCACAAAGTGAGACATCAAATTTTTACATGAAAAACTTAATACGAAAAAAATCACGAGACCATAGTGTCATAGACAAAACTATAGATAAGGTGTTTAATGTACTACTCATGTATGTCCATGTCTCTTGATTTGTTCATACTTTATGTAGTATGTGATGGGACGGTCGAAGGCTTAACAACCCTATTTTAGTTTTGATGGTCGTTTTAGGTTTGTAAATAAATGTTATGTCATGTGGACACTTGTGATATATTTCAATCTGTAGTGGACCATTTTGGATCTTTTGTTGTGCAATCGTTCAGAGCTTGTAAAGTTTATTTGTAACTTACATTGGCTATGAAGTGTTTCCTAAAATGTTTGCTTGTGGATCCCGAGTGAGACGCTTTCTCTAACCTGTTTTCTCTTTTGTAGGTCCCAAGGGACCATGGGAGGTTTCGAGGAAGCTGACATTTACGGACGAACTTGTAAGGGTGTCGCACAACTTAGGCAAAACTAGCTAAGTCCGTGATAGATGGAATTAGAGCGGGACAAGTATTCATAGAAACACTTAGCATGCAAACGTGGGGGACCTAGGTTGCATTGAGAGCATCCAGCACGCGCGACCGTTTGGAGGAAAGCGGGCATAGAGATGTAAGGAAAAAGAGTCGTTCAAAGGAGCGGGCATATGAGATTGGCATTCAGAGGAATGGCCAACCCTTCGTGCAAGAGGTATCACAAGAACAAGCAAGGTGGGAAGAATGCGTAGTGCGCAAGGTTGGGATGGCTGAGTTTGAGATATGGCTTAACATTAGCAACCATACTTGATGGTGCTCAAGGCAAGCGAGGCGCTTGATAAAGGATGAGACCATGTAAGATGGAATGGGTTGTTCAGCGACCTAAAGAGTTGTGTAAAGCTCACAGAGGTGAGGGGAATTACTAATTTGAGGAATTCGGTATTCATGCAAAGGCTTGTATGTGAACGTGGAGTGTTCGTAGCCATCCTAAGGCAATTGAAACTCGACGCCATGGAGCATTAAAACTTTCTCTTCAGCATGTGAAGGATACATCCATAAGAGGTTAAAGTGTACAGTGAGTTCAGCATGTTGCTAGGCCTTGAGGGGTGCAATGAGGGCTATATTGATGTGGAGTCGCAATCTAGCAAATGCATTTGCGGGAGCAGAACAATGCACAATTTGTTCAGCATAGTGAAATAGTCCAAGGGGATAGTGGTCTCCAAAACTTTCAGAGAGAAGGAAGCGAAGAGAGAAGTTGCTCTAACGGGACAAATATCCAGAAGGGATAAGTCTCGACTCCCATGTGCAACGGACCGTACATATTGAGGAGGAGTACCTCAAAATAATTTTATAAAGCTCAATGGACCGAGCAAGTGGCGAGGAGTCGTTGCATGATCTCGCTTGAGATAATGCATTGGGGAATGCATTGCAAGACCAAATGAGGAAGCGATCTAAGGCAACATAAATGAAGACACACTTGGAGTCGATATGGAGATCGAATTCAATGAAGAGCTGACCCGTAGAATGGTAGGCGCGAGGGCCACCATCAACTAAATGCAAAACAAGGAGCGGAGCAACTTAGGTGTAACTTGGCGAAGTACCCAAGCCACTTGAAGGGAGCTGACATAAAAGATGGAATATGAAGCGGAGGCACAAAGCTTTCCTTGGATAGAGGTCAATGACAGGAACTCTTAAATAGGCAAGAGCGGGATCATGTTGTTCCTTGGATCCCTCATTCTGATGGAGCAGGCTCATCCTACATGGTGTCAAAGAAGAAGGGAGCTTCGAGACACATGTACCTTACCTTAGAGAAGCATTTGACGGAGGAACTAAGGCGACTCAACTTGCGGAGGCGAAGTTGGGTTCAGAAGACCTTGGCGCAAGCCAAGAGGACGCGGAAGCAAGTACTCTTGAAGAATATACCATAGTATTGCTATTCAAGTTACCATGAAGGGAGCAATGCACAATAGAGATTATGTTGGTAGGGGCAAAGGCTTAGGATCCAAACAATAGTGCATTAATTTTAACAAAGTCGATGGACTTCAAGAACTACTAGGCGATAGATTGTCCTAGAGTGGTGCTTCGTCTAGGTGTGACCTAAAAGCGGGTGGATGAATATCGATTACCAAATGAGCGAACACAATAAAAAATGGAAGGGGCCTTGCGATGTGTTGGCAGAGGCCATACATAGAGGGATCACAATTTGAGTTCATCCCACAAGGATCAAAATGTAATAGAGATGTCACCAAGAGGCGATATAGTGCAGCAAATCATGGTAGAACAGTTCGTGGCAATGCGATATGAATATAATCCCGTGAAGGACTATATCATACGGAGATACAATCGAGAGCTACTAGAAGCTCTACTTCGGTGAACAATATAACGGTAAGAAAGGCTATAGATTCAAGGAGTGAATGTTATGGTATTGTAGAGGCGGGTCTTCCATGTGTGTATCGAATATTGTATCGGATGAAAGCCTTGGTCATCAGCATATGGGGGCTATGTACCACCGAGAAAAAAGTTCAAATGTAAGTACTAGTGAGTCCCATGGGGGGACTTGATCGTGCAAAGGTATGATTAGACCGGTTGGAGAGTTGGACTGCTCCAAAGCCCATATTCGCTTGAGGGAGCTGACAGGTCAGAGGACAAGGCTGAGTAAGCAAACGTTGCTATCAAGGAAGCTAAGGAGAATAGAATCGGTGCAAACCCTACAACATGATGGTAGAGACCATGCATAAGAGTTATAGTCTGTCTTTCCATCAACCAAGAGAAACTACTTTGAGAACACAAAGGTATTGAAGCAGAGGGTCGAAAGGGGCGAGAAAGCGACGACGAGTCCAAAGGGGCTTAGCTACCCAAAAACCAAGCATCGGTTAGAATGGAGGTGGACTCGGAGGAGTGCCATAGTGCCACAGAGACAAATCTACCAATCATGAAGAAAGGGATGCAGATGTGAGGCGACGGATAGTAGGGCCATGGGCAAGGCAGCGCCATGGTACCATAGAGGTGGGACTTCCATGTAGTTATAATCCCTTGCTCTCATGGAGGGAGAGTGTTTGGTTATAAAAGGGGCCAAGGAGATGGAGAATGTAGAGGCAAACTCCAAGTATGGAGACAAGGCTGAAGGGTAGAGGCCAAGGAACTTCGTAAGACCAATGTCAATGAGCTTCTCATTAAGATAGCTAAAATTGGAGGACTTTAGGTCGATGCAAGAATGCACGACCAAAGAAAGAAGCAGATAGTACGCGGTGCTATTCCTTTGCTACTTAATGGAGTAGGCGGTTGGGTTGATGGAGAAGTTGATACAATCCTAGAGGCAACCAAAACTATTAGAGACTTACTCCAAGTTGGGGTGAAAACTTCTTGCATTCTAGAAATTCGATGGCATTGAGAAGGTGAATCACAATAACTAACTCAATGCAAGGAGTGCAAACACTTCAAGGGCTTCAGAAGTGTGAGTAAAGAGTAGGCGAAGGCCAATAACTAGCTTGATGCATGGAGTACAACCCTCGAGGAGGCAAGCGAAGTCAAGTAACCTTTGCCTTCTCAACTCTTAAGAGAATGAGGAAAACCAAGTACCCCAATTCTCTTATCTATCCAATAGAGGAGCTTTGCACAGATTCAAAGATTGTTCGAAGATAATGGAAGATAATAATTGTCAAATCCTCACCAATGGTGTTCAGTGCTACTGAGAGTATATTATCCGCTTCATTTCTCAACAAAATGCTAATCGAAAGCGGAAGTGATGCAAATCTACTTGAAAGTGGCAACTAAATAAAAGAAGAATCGATGGACAAATTTTGTAGAGAAAGGACCCAAAACTTCAAAAGTTTGTGAGGCGATGCTCGTTAAAGCTCTAACAAGCATCTACCCAATTCAAGTAGCATGAGACATTTAAGAGACTAGCGCATAGTAAAAATGGTCTTTTCCTTCATTTGAAGGATCCGCAAGAGCCAATAGGGATCAACACAACTCTGCCAACCCCACACTAGAGTTAGAGTCATTGGCGAGTTAAAACAGTATGGTGGATCAAAAGTTCGACTACTTAACAATAGTAGTGGAGAGCAGTTGGGAACCAAGAGGCACATTGTAGTTAAAGCAAAAGATTGAAGACTCAGCAAAGGCAAGGAGTTGCTATGTTGGCAAAGGCTTCGATGAGGACGTCGAAGGAATAAGTGAGGGAGAATGTCATGGACAAAATATTAGATAAGGTGTTTAATATACTACTCATGTATGTCCATGTCTTTTGGTTTGTTCATGCTTTGCGCAGCATGTGGCGAGACGGTGCTTAACAACTCTATTTTAGTTAGGTTTGGTGATTGTTTTATACTTATAAATAAATATTATATTATATGGATACTTGTGAGAGATTTCGGTCTGTAGTGGACTATTTTGGATCCTTTATTGCATAACCATTCAGAGCTTGTAAAATTTGTTTGTAATTTGCATTGGCTATGAAGTGTTTCTTGAAATGTTTGCTTGTGAATCCCGAGTGAGGTGCTTTCTTTATCTCGTTTTCTCTTTTGTAGGTCCTAAAGAACCATAGGAGGTTTTGGGGAGGTTGACCTTTGCGGACGAACTCATAAGGGTGTCGCACGACTTAGGCAAAAACAGCTAAGTTCGTGACAGTAGTCCACCTCAAACTTTCACTATCACCAATAATGATAATATGTTTACAATAAGTCTTCTCCAGAATAACCAAAGGATTACATCAAGAACAAATATCATGGCTCAACATTACTATATCATCATCATCAAAAATGGATTTCATAAAAAGAAAATTTTAGATCTCACAAAGTGTGTATAGCAAAAAAGTACCTTAGAGAGGATAAACGATAGATCGGTACTATTAAGATTGTAAAGCTTATTGCAAGAATTCTTCATATAAAATTGGAGCCAAAACTAACGAAGTTTAAGTACTCGATCATCCAGCAAAAGCCCAAAAACCTTAACTTTTTTCTCCTTCTCTCTATTTCTTTCTCACATTGCCAACGTTCACTGCACGCACACCTTCACCCTCACTATGCATGTCTCTTTCTTTTTCTTTTTTATTTTTTTTTAATAAATCAAATTTGGGCTTACTGGCTAAATCATCCAGTCGAAGCCCACATATGGGCTGGACTCAACAATTCTCCCCCTCCAACACATATAGTAGGTTGTACTAAGCTCGCTCTTCGCCTATATGCTTTAAGCTTCTCCTTAAGTAAAGACTTTGTCAACATATCTAATTCATTCTCACTGATATGCACATTTTCCAAGTACAATTCTTTCATCTCAAGTACATCACAAATCCAATGATATCTAACATCAATATGCTTGGATCTAAAATGGTATGTTGAATTTTTGAAGAGATGAATGACACTTTGACTATCACAGTAAATAGTATATCTTTCCTGTTTCAAGCCCAATTCCTATAGAAACTTTTTTATCCATAAAGTTTCCTTGCAGGCTTCAATAATTACTATATATTCTACTTCTATGGTTAATAAAGCAATATAATTCTGTAACTTAGACTACCAAGAGACTGCTCCCCCTATAAATGTCATCAAGAATCCCAAAGTGGACTTCTTAGAATCAGTATCACCTGTCATGTCTGCATCTATGTACCCTTCTAGCACATGTTCATCAGTGCTAAAATATAAACACAACCTGAAAGTACCTCTTAGATATCTTAATATCCATTTCACTTCTGTGCAATATTTCTTACTAAGATTAAAGAGAAATCGATTGACAACTCCAACTACATAAGCTATATCTGGCTAATACAAACTATAGCATACATCAAACTACCTACTGCAGATGAGTAAGGTACTCTAAACATTTCTTCTTTTTCTTTCTCACTTATAGGATATTGTTTCGAACTAAGCTTGAAATGACCTATAAGTAAAGAATAAACTGCTTTGGCTTTACTCATGTTGAATCTTTCCAGAACCTTTTCAATGTAAGTCTCCTGAGATAGCCAAATCTTCATTTTCTTCCTATAACGAAGAATCTTTATGTCAAGTATTTGTTTCACCGATCCCAAGTCCTTCATAATAAAAGACTTACTTAGCTCTCTTTTAAGCTTTTCAATTTTACCAGCATCATGGCCAATAGCCAATAGCATATCATCAACATATAGTAGGAGAATAATAAAATCATCATCTGAAAACTTCTTTATAAATACACAATGATAAGATGTGGCTCTATTATACCCTCCACTCATCATAAAGGAATCAAACTTCTTGTACCACTGTCTAGGTGCTTGTTTAAGTCTATATAAGTTTTTCCTGAGCTTGCATACTAGATTTTCTTTTCACTTAACTTTGAAATCTTCTGGTTCCTCCATGTAAATATCTTCTTCTAAGTCACCATGAAGAAATATTAATTTCACATCAAGTTGCTCAACTTCTAAATTTAAGCAAGTAGCCAAACCAAAAACAACTCGGATATAGGATATTTTCACTATAAGAGAAAATATTTCTTCAAAGTCAATACCTTTCTTCTGACTGAATTATTTCACAACTAGTCGTGCCTTATATCTTTGTTGTGAGCTATTATTTTCAGTCTTCAATTTGTAAACCCATTTATTCATGAGAGCTTTCTTCTCTTTAGGTAACTTTACTAAGTTATATGTGTGGTTCTCAAGTAAGGATCTCATTTCTTCTTGTATGACTTTAACCCACTCATTCTTGTGCTCATGTAGAATAGCTTCTTAGTAAGTTTCTAGCTCTCCTCCGTTAGTAAGCATAATATACTCATGTGGAGGATATCTGGTAGATGGTTGTCGCTCTCTTATGGATCTTCTCAATGGAATCTTAATTGGTAGTGGAGGTGCTTATTTAGTTGGTTCAACATCATCAACTATAGGAGTATCATCACTGGCATTCTCACCATAATTTTCTTGTTCATCTCCCCGATGATCATCATGAACTACAAGTAAAAGAATTGGACCCAAACTCCAAGGAATATAAATAAAGGTTTTTGGCTTCTCAATATTAACACCATTATCAAACAATTGGTCTTCAAAAAACACATCTCTACTTCTAATAATCTTCTTGTTCACTAGATCTCATAATTTATACCCAAACTCTTCATGACTATATCCTAAGAAGATATATGCTTTTGTCTTATTATCAAGCTTGGACCTCTCATCTTTGGTAATATGAACAAATGCTTTACACCCAAAGACTCTCAAGTGATTATAAGATATATATTTTCCCTTCCATACTTACTTTGGAACATCACCTTTCAGAAGAACTGATAGAGAAAGATTTATGAGGTCAACTGTAGTTCTCAAAGCTTCCCTCCAAAATGACTTAGGTAACTTAGCATGAGAAAGCATACATATAATCCTTTCTTCAATGGTTATGTTCATCTTTTCTACCACACCGTTCTGTTGAGGAATTTTAGGAACTATTTTCTTAAGCCTAATATCATAGAACCTATAATAATTCTCAAAAGGATCATTGTACTCACCACCATTATCTGCTCAAACACATTTTAGCTTTTTGTCAATTTCTCTTTCAAAACTAACATGAAACTCTTTGAAAACATCGAGTACTTGGTCTTTAGATTTCAAAGCAAAAGCCCACACTTTTCTAGAATGGTCATCAATGAAAGTAACAAAATAAAGAGCACCTCCAAGAGTTCTAGTTTGCATAGTACAAACATCAGTATGAATCAAATCAATGACATCTAATCTTCTAGATGATAGATATGTATGAAAGGTAACTCTATGTGTTTTTTTAACTAAGCAATTATCACAACATTTAAGAGATATACCTTACAACTCTAGTAAGAATTGATTTCTAGCAAGAGTTTGAAGTCCCTTCTCACTAATATAACTAAGCCTCTTGTACCAAAGATATATACTTTTACCCATCTGAATTGCATTAATTTCTCTTTTGTGTAGCTTAGCTTCTATAACATAAAAAAAGTTAAGCTTCCTTCCTCTTGCAACAATTAGAGAACTTTTAGTGATTTTTCATTTGCTTTCACTAAAATAGTGTGTAAATCCCTCATCATCAAGTCTACTTGTAGATATCAAGTTAAGACGAATATCTGTAACATATTTGATATCTTTGAGTATCAATTTATTTCCAATACTAGTCTCCAAGCAAATATCTCCAATATCCACAATCTTAGATGAACCACTATTTCCCGTCTGACATTACAAAAATCACTAGCAGTGTAAGATATGAAGAAATCACTATGAGAAGTAACATGAAATGAAGCACCAGGGTCAATTACCCAATTACTGTCCTGAGCTGCAAGATTGACATAACCGTCATCACAAACAATAATGATATCACCTTCAACAGTAACTATATTGGTATCTTTCTTATTTTCTTCCTTTCATTCTGTTCTCGCTTCCAAAACTTACACCCCTTCTTCATGTGACCTAGCCTATTACAATAGAAACATTTGATATCTTTTCTAGACTTGAATCTTCCTCTATAACCGTATGAATTTCTGTTATGATTTCTTCCACATCTTTCTTGTTTTTCAGTAACAAATGCACCAGAAGAAGATTCACCATATTCTTTCCTTCTGGCATCTTCATTTAGTAAACTGTCTTTAACCATATCTATAGTTAGAGTTCCCCTCTGATATAGAGTTATAAATTATTACCATATATATTTCCTAACTTCTTGGTAAAGAATCGAGAAGTAATAATTCTTGTATCTCATTATCTATATTCATTTTCATAGAAATTAACTTGTTTGTAAAACTCTAGAATAGGCTTATATGCTCAATAATGTTACCATCATCTTTATACTTTAAATTTACAAGCCTTCTGAGTAGAGAAATTCTATTTCCCACTGTCTTTTTTGTAAAGAAGTTTTTTAACCTTTCCCAAACAATATCAGCTCTGGTTTTATCAGAAATATGCTCATGCAAATTTATATCCATCCATCTTGTAATATAGGCAATAACTTTTCTATGTTGAACTTCTCATTACTCATCTTGTAATATAGGCAATAACCTTGATGGGCTTATATAAATATATGTAATGGAACAAATCTTCTATCATATGCCTCCAAGTGGAATAAATTTAATCATACCATCTGACTCCTCCATTTCAATCACACAAGAAAAAAAAATTAGCACCAAACAATCTACAGCTTTGATACCACTTGTTATGAAAAATTATTATAATAGAATAATTCTCTTCCCTCTTTGTGTATCACAACGAGTTCCTTATAAAAATACTAACTTGTTACCAAAATGTAAATATTAACCAGAGCAGCATAAACACTAAGGATGTCCTGTATGAGTGCTCCGCTCTTTGATACCAGATTTATAGGTTTGGATGTCCTAGATCTAGTACAGCTGGTCATTGGGAGTGGTAGTCGACCTTACGAGGGCTATTAAGTGTCGATAGAGGATCATCCACTCTTGTCATTATGAGAGGAATTTCCCATGTGTTCTTGCTCAAATAAATCCCTAGCCAAGGTCATTTGGATTGAGAGATAAAGAGTTCTCTGGGAGAATCCGATTAGAGCGAGACTCGAGTAGAAACTGTATGGGTCTGACAGCACCATACCCGGTATACAATCTCTGGGATATTAGATGGATGAGAGACTATAGGTACATAGTAATTGAGGACAGACAGGTCCAATAGATTGGATTCCCCTGTATCATCTAGGGACTATGGTGTATTGTCCTAGTAGTCCGTAATCGATGAGTCGAGTGAATTATTATTGAGATAATAATTCACTGAGCCAGAAGGAGTTTTGATAGGTATGACTCACGACCAGCTCGATATTAGGCTCAGAGGGTCACACACATATGATAGAAGTTGTGATGAGTAGAGGTTTAGATATGAGATATTCGTCGAAGCCCTTGTCTTATTGGATATCCAATAAGCCCTTAAATTATTGGATCCTATGGATGAGATCCAATAAAAGCCCATGAGAGATTATTGGATAGAAATCCACTAATCTAAGAGGCTTAGGTATTTGGATACAGATCCAATACCCAATAAGGGATGTGTTAGGAATGGGGTCGGCACTAGGGGGGGGGGGGTGAATTAGTGCAGCGGTAAAATTACGTCGATTCAAAAAACCTTCATATGATAAAAACCGATTTTAACGAAAACCATTTCGGAGAGAGGTTAACTTGAAAGCGTTTTCATAAAGATAGCTTAAAAGCTTACGGAAGAGCGTAGTGGTTGTAAAGCAAGTTAAGAGGTTTGTAGTAAAGTAAATTGCTCAAATATAAAAATACAAACTAGAGAAGAACATGCCAATTTTATAGTGGTTTAGTCGTCGTGACCTACATCCATTCCATTGATTCCTCTTCCGTCGAGGCCACCGGTATCCACTATCGATCTTCTTTTGTAGGCGAAGATCAACCTCCTTCTTACAACTCTTTCTCCTTTTACCGGGTTTAGGATATAACCCTTACACCCCCATTCACTCCTTTCTCAAACTATTCTAACACTTAGAACTTTGATAGGAGTTTTACACAAGATTATAGCAGAGTTTCTTTCCTTTTTACTCTCAATACTTGTGTGTTTTAACTAGGGATGAGAGGGGTATTTATAGGCTTCATGTTTATTCAAACTTGGAGCCTAAAAACATCTCATTCCAGGTTTCCCGGGCATGGGCAATACCACTGCCTACGCTGGGTGGTACCAACGCCAATGTTAGTCTGACACTGACACTGCACTGGGTGGTACAACCGCCTGCAGCCTCTCAGAGGCTATGTTTAGGTGGTACCACCGCCTGACACAATCTCGAAGACTGTGTCACGACGGTGCCACTTCTTGGGTCATTGTTTGAGCCTCTCATTGGGCCCAACACAGTCTTTACATAGGCCCAACTAGCCCCTAATTGGGTTGGCCCAAATCCAAACCCAATTACGGGCTAATTACGATTCCTAAGACATATTCTAAGTTAAACAAGTCCGTAAGTCTGGTTTCTTCTAGCGAGCTTTTGGTGATCTTCCGGCGAACTTCCGACGATCTCTCGGCAATGTTCCGATGGACTCCCGGCAAGCTCCTGGACTTCTTGGCTGGTTCCTGCAAAACTTCTGACGAACGTTTGGACTTTCGGTAAACTCTCAAACTCCCAACGAAATCCCATTCTTGACTCCGGGACTTCATTTTGCTTTATGCCTTATTATCGTAGTTAATCATGTACATGTAAAAACACACTTTGATCTAGACAATTAATACTAAGCATTAATCATATTATCCAGCATGTCATTGGTCCCTCGATGCTTCGTCTGATTCTTCAGCGCATCATCCTCTCTTGCAACCTATTGCCCAATCGGTCAGTTGACTTCGCAACTCCGATATCCTGGGCACAATATCCGCTCTTCTTAGCCTGAAGTCTTTTATCAATACGTCGACCGACCCTCCGGCTCAATGTCCAATCTTTTGACATGTTTTCCTCCGATACAACATGATTTTTCCTACTTTAATTATCTCATCCTGATCGAAGCATCCTGTGTCACTCAAAATGCAGATTAAATTATAAATAATTATCAATTGGTTTCATCATCAAAATACAAGATTCAACAGGAGGATCCATTAGGGTTTTGACAGAGGACCTCTATAAATAAGAGGGATTCAGTGGTTCATAGGCTAAAGCTTTTGCTTGCCTCTCATATTCTCCACACCCTTTCCACCTCAAAGTGGACCTAGAGTTTTGAGGAGTATCGTCATAACCTTACTGTGTGAATCACTGCTAGAGAGGAGGACGCTTGACCTCCTTCACCCTCTCCTAGTGATCTACAAGGAAACAAGGATATACGATCTCCCAATGTAACACAATCTATTCTATACGTAGTTTGTTTCATGGATTTTTGCGCACCAATCTTTGCATGATGACGAACATCTCTTTGGGAATAAGGGATTTTGTTTTCTTGTTCTTTCATTGTGCATGTGATGTCACCCCTAGGATTTCCTAACATGCTCGTGTGGAGACACTAAGAATACAGTGCAGGTGCTTATTGGAGAATAAATTCACTATTGGTCCGCTCATAGAATGTTGGATAGTTGATGATGCCATATTGTTAGACAACGATTCTGTCATCCTAGTGGTGTCTCAAGTCCTTAGACCTGAGACACCAAGGATATCATGTATGAGTACTCCACTCTTTGATACCAGACTTATAGGTCTGAAGGTTCTAGATCTAGCACAATTGGTCATCGGGAGTGGTAGCTAACCTTACGAGGGCTATTGAGTGTCGATAGAGGATCATCCGCTCTTGGTGTTATGAGAGAAATATCTCATATGTTCTTGCTCAGACAAATCTATGGCTAGGGTCATTCGGATTAAGAGAGAAAGAGTTCTTTGGGAGAATCCGATTAGAGCGAGACTCGAGTCGAAACTGTATGAGCCTAATAGTACCATGCCTAGTATATAGTATCTAGGGTTTTAAATGGATAATAGACTATAGATACATGGTAACTGATGACAGATAGGTCTAAAGGATTAGATTCCCCTATATCATTTAGGAACTACGACGTAGTGGCCTAGTACGTCCGTAGTCGATGAGTCGAGTGAATTATTATGGAGATAATAATTTACTAAGTCGGAAGGAATTTTGACATGTATGACTCACAACTAGCTCAATATTGGGCTTAGAAGGTCACACACATATTGTAGGCATTACGACGAGTAAAGGTTCGGATATAAGATATCCACCGAACCCCTTATCTTATTAGATATCCAATAAGCCCCTAAATTATTGGATCCTATGGATGAGATCCAATAAGAGCCAATGAGAGATTATTGGATAGAGATCCACTAATCTAAGAGGCTTGGGTAGTTGGATGGAGATCTAATACTCAATAGGGGATGATTCATTATGGTTAAGTTAATATGAGGCCTCTATAAATAGGAGGTAACCAAACACCCATAGGCCAAAGGTTTTCTTAGTTGCCACCTCCTCTTCTTCTCCTCGAATAGCAGACTTAGAGATTTGAGGAGCATCGTTGCAACCCTACTATGTGGATCATCGCTAGAGAAGAGGACATTTGACCTCCTTCATCCTCTCCTATAGATTTGCATGGATTTATGAATATACGATCTCCTTAGGTAACACAACTATCTCACGTATAGTTTTTAATTTTATGGATTTTCCACACCAATCATCGTATGATGATGAACATATCTTTAGGAAATTTGAGGATTTTGTTTTCTGTTCTTCCACTGCATATGTGATGTCACCCTTGGATTTCCATGCAATTTTATAAAATTCTCCATAGAGATTCGAGAATATTTGTGATCCACTATGACAAAAATTTTACCGTTTTCTTGTGATGAGGGAAGCTCTTTGATGAAATCCATTAATATATCAGTCCATATTGAGTCCGAGATGGGTAAAGGTTGTAGCTTTCTGGGACTTGCCACTATCTCGCCTTTATGTCACTGACATACATCACATTATGCCACAAATTTAGCAATAATATTTTTCATCCCTACCTAGTAAAGGTTTTGCTTAATTCTCTTATAGGTTCTAAGGAACTTGGAGTGCCTGGTCGTAGGTGTGGAATGCATCTCTTGAAGGATGGTCTTTATGCAAGTAGAATTTGGCACAAGTACAATGCATCCCTTATAACGCAATTCTTTTGAGTCCTAACTGTAATGAGCCACGGAGCATGGTGTTTCCTCCAATTTTTTTATGATCTTACTAGTCTCCAGATCTTCCTGCCATTCCCTTTTAATATCGTCAAGCAAGTCAATAGTCAGAAGTGAAACGACCAAAAATTCAGCTTGCTTGGGTAGCCGCGAAAGCACATCTGAAACAACATTATCTTTCCCCTTTTTGTAAGTTATTTCACAATCAAATCCAAGAAGCTTTGTTACCCATTTTTGCTACTCAAGAGAAGATATCTTCTGCTCCAAGAAATATTTTAGGCTTTAATGGTCGATCTTGATTTGAAAGCGTCACCCGATCAAGTATGGTCTCCATTTGGCCACCACATACATAATTGCGAGCATCTCCTTATCATAAATAGTTATCCTGAGATGGGAAGGAGATAATGTCTTACTAGTATAAGTGAGGGGGCAGCCATCTTGTATTAGTACAATACCAATTCCGACTTTGGAGGCATTGACTTCAATAACAAAAAACTTGTCGAAGTCGGGTAGCGCTAGTACGGGCGTTGTCATCATTGCAGCTTTAAGTTCGTCGAAGGTGATGGTGGCTTTGTCCGATTATTGGAAAGTATCTTTTTTTCAATATGGAAGTAAGGGGTGCATTGATCTTTTCATAGTTTTACACGAACTTGTAATAGGAGCCCATTAAACTAAGAAAGCCGCGTAGCGATTTTATGTTCCTTGGGGTCGACCAGTTCTGCATTGCTTCAATTTTGGAGGGGTCCACTACCACACCTTCCTCTGATATAATATGCATAAGATATTCCATCTTCTATTGAAGAAAGCTACACTTTAATTTTTTTACAAAAAGAACATGTACTTGCAAAATTGTCAAAAAAGTCATAAGTATTGAAAATGACTTTTAAGAGAAGGGCTATAAATAAGGATATCGTCGAAGAAAATCAGCACAAACTTATGAAGATAATTCTAGAAAATATCATTCATAAGACTCTGAAAGGTAAAGGAAGCATTGGTGAGACCAAAAGCATTACCAAAAATTAGTAGTGGCCATTGTGTGTTTGAAAGGCGATTTTTGGTATGTCTTTTTCGCACACTCGTATTTGATGATACTCGAATCGAAGGTCCAGCTTTATGAAGACTTGTGCTCCCTTTAATTCATCAAGCAATTCATCTACTATTGAAATAAGGTATTTGTCCTTGAGGGTTATGCCGTTGAGAGTTCGGTAATCAATACACATTCGATATGTTCCTTACTTCTTTCGTACGAGGAGCACCGGTGAAGAGTAGGTGCTGTAACTTGGCTGAATAACTCTTCTTTCAAGCATATCTTTTAAATACTTTTTATTTCATCCTTCTAGAGATGTGGATACTGATATGGCCGAGTATTTGCTAGAGGTTTGCTCAGAAGAATCATTATACAATAATCATGCCGACGGGTACAAAGTAGGTTACACGGTTCGCCAAATATATCTGAAAATTCAGCAAGCAAAGGAAGTAGGTTTAGATCTTTAAATTCTATTAGCTCTCCCTTAGTTTGCTGCTCAAGTTATACCAAAAAGCTGTGGCATACTTTGTGCAAAACCTTCTCCATTCGTTGTGTGCAAATCATCTATGTCGCCCCCACGTTTCCCATGCAATATCACCTGTTTCCCCTTACTGTAAATTTTCATAATTACTTTCATACAATTTTAAGAAATATCACCTAATGTTGTTAGCCATTCAATATCGAGCATGACCTCATAATCATCAAGAGGGAGGAGGAAGAAATTTATAATTATCTCTTGGTCCTATAGTAATAGTTTCACCCGCAGGCACCTATAATTACACTTCAAAATTCGAACGTCGGCGACCCAACGTCAAACCTGCTACAATTCTTAATAGATAAGGTCATCTAGACAGCAACCTTTTTGTTTCTAAAATTATTAGTGCTTCCAGTGTCAATAAGAACGGTGATAAGTTGTTGCTTCAGAAGTCCTCCCACTTTTATTGTTTATGGGTTCGCGTAACCGGCAAGGGCATGAATCATAATATCAACCAGCTACTGTTCTTCATCTGTGACCTCTTCTTCATACTCTTGGACCTCCTCCTCTATGTCTTCAAGAGGTTCAATCAGTAGAAGGTAGCCTTTTTTGCAACGATGATCGCGGTTCCATAGCTCGTCGCAATGCCAATAAAGACCTTTTGCTGATTAGTCATATAGTTCTTCTCTTGTCAATTTTTTTGGCAGCGAAGGACGACTGGGAATAGAAGAGGGTTTATATGCCATGGGCCTAGGATAGGTTATTATCCTCTAAGCATCTTGGTTAAGCTATTCTTATATTCGGGCAAAAGATATCACAATTGTCATAGTACAGGGCTGCCACGACTTAACCTCACCTTTTATCTCTAGCTTGAGTCCTTCGATGAACATTCCTAACAATTGATGGTTAGTCCAATCATGAGTAAGGTAGGATAACTTTTTAAACCTAGTTTGGTACTCTTGAATTGTAGAGGTTTGTTAAATCTTTACGAGTTAACTATCGATATTTTCATACTCTATAGGTCTAAAACGATTTAGTAGTGCGTTCTTAAATTGATTCCACGTCGGAGTCCCATGATTATATTCTAGCCAATTGTACCATTGAATAGCATCTCCTTCAAGGTGGATGATAGCAATTTCCACCATAGTATCATTCAACGTTCGGTAGTAGCGAAAGTAACGTTCGACATATGAAATACATCCCGTTGGGTCTCCTTCCCACCATGAGAAGTCTACCCTCATGCGTGGCTAAAGCATGTCTGAAAATTGTCCCTCCTTCTCTGGAGGTCTCTCTAAACTCTCTCCTCACTGCGATTTAGTTGGACTAAGTGGTTGTCCAATTCTGAATTCTACAAACAAAGCACGCAATTTGTCCTCCAAGCGCGATTCAAGCCACAATTCAATTTAAGATTCCCATGCTTCAAATTTGGCATCACTTGAATCTTGAGAAGCTATAGAATATGGTTGTAGATCAGAGATGTCCCTATCTTTTTTCTATTTATGGGTTAATGGCATGGGTGGTGGAAAGTTTGGATGAATTGATGATCAAGAAAAGATACTATAGCATAATTTTACATCTAAAGTATAGCCGTTTGAACATAAAAGATCAGTGGTTTATATTGAGAATTTTTTAATGAAACCAAAGGAAAATCTACTATTAGGAAGTGTCAAGGCTATTGTAAAAATTTTGTAGAGATTTGGATAAAAAAAATATAGTAGCAAGATCAAATAAATTGTGCTAAGCGGTTGAAATTCTGTAGTGCAGATTTTCAAGTGTAGTAGTTTGGACATAAATGATCAGTAGTTTATATTAAGAATTTTTTAATGAAACTAAAGAAAAATCTATTGTTATGAAGTGTCAAAGCAATCATAAAAATTTTATAAAGATTTGGATAGAAAAAATATAGTAGCAAGATCAAATAGACTGTTATATGCGGTTGGAATTATGCAGTGTATCTTTCATTGTAGATATGAAAACTTTTGGATGAAAATTTTATGAAGCAATATAGGAACAATTTTTTTTTAGATTTTTGAATAAGGATAATTAAATTGTAGTAGTAGTAAGATAGGAAACCAGAATCTTTTGCAATTCATGAGGAGATCAAAGGATGATCCATAGTGGTAGAGATGATGGTGGAATTCGACGACGATCGTTTAAGCAATTGTGGGAATTGCTTTGGGTAGATGTAGAGGGCTGACTGATGGTTGGATTTTTGAATAACGATAACTAAATTATAGCAATAGTAAGGTAGGAAATCATAACTTGTTGCAATTCACGGGGAGTTCAAAGGATAATCCGTGGTGGTGGAGATGACGACGGAATTCAACGACGATCTTTTAAGCAATTGTGGGAATTGCTTTGGGCAGTTATGGAGGGCTGATGGATGGTTGTGGAAGGGTAGCAAGATGCCAAGAACACTACTCTGATACCAAGTGTTAAAAACCCTTGCAAATTCTAAGATTGGGGTTGATCTCTTTAGGGGATCGGCCTTCTTAGAACTCTAAAGGGTTCCTTCCAAGTTGTTGCTCAAAGGCTGCAGAAAAGATTCATCTATTGCTTAATAAAAGAGGATAAACACCTGACTATTTATAGGACTTCTAAACCCTAACTCCTAATCAAGACTCTTACTTCTAACCAACTCCTAATGAGACTCCTACTCTAACAAGCAACCTCATAATTAACCCTAACCCTAGCCAACCTCTTTACCTCTTTAATAGAGGTCGACTATGTAGGTTTTATATGAATGCCCCTTTCAATAAAACTCAATTAGGACTCTTCTAGGTAGAGTCATAACAGCGTGGTGATCATCCATCTCATCATCATCGGATCTGTCGACACCTCGACGTATCTCCATGTGTCGTGATCATTTGAATTGGCCTTGAGAGTCCTACTACCACCTTTAGGTTTCTGTTGCACCTCTCGTATAATTATAAGCACGCAAGCCCAACAATGAATGAAAAATGGAGGCTCACAGGTCCCAATAATAATAATCATATACACATATTACACGGTCCATGATCATCTTCCCACATCATACATATATATCATTATGTAGGATTACTAGATAAATAATAATAGTTAATTAAACTTTTTAATTAACTAATATTTTATGAAGCTAGGGACATGCAAGAATTTTTTTTTGAATTTTGAGGGGTATTTTGGTAATTTGGGCAAAAGGATAGTATTGGGAATTTCCAAAATTCATGGAGGCAAAATTATCCTTTGCGCCCCCCCCCAAAAAAACCCCTAATTCCTACTCTACATGCTACCGACGCCAAGGTTCGTAGCCGTAACCTTTGCGGTTGCCACCTTGGGCAACTGCCTCACGTTAGGGCGGTTTGCCCTTGCGATGCCACCTCACACAGGGGCAACTACCGCCTTGCACTAGGGTGATTGCCCTTGTGGCGTCACCTCATGCAAGGTAGTATCTATGGGCA
Source organism: Musa balbisiana (assembly GCA_004837865.1). Taxonomy (NCBI): domain Eukaryota; kingdom Viridiplantae; phylum Streptophyta; class Magnoliopsida; order Zingiberales; family Musaceae; genus Musa; species Musa balbisiana. The sequence continues at coordinate 28,180,741 of CM017192.1, read as the reverse complement.
CCCTCGGTTTCCTTCATTTACATTAACAAATTTGATGTCGAAGGACCGCTCTAAAGACAACCAAATAGTGTGTCTTTCGGATCTGAAAACTACATCAAACGTAGCAAGAATGCGTAAAACAATTCTACGTAATTAAACACAACACATGTAGTTTATAAGCCAATCATTGCACAACGAACCTAGCTTCAATACCACTACTAGGAAATCTGCTGGTCGGTATCTCATGCACAGTGGAAAACAAAAACAAAACCAAAATTTTCAAAGTTAAGTGCTAGGTCATTGTGCGACGATTAGTGTGCGAGAAAATCACAAAACCGAAAAACTCCACATATCGTGTTAGAACTATTACCTGGGGAAATCGTATATCTCCGAAATTTCTAAATCCGATGAAGTGGATGAAGGAGCACTCATATACTCTTCTCTAGTGGTGATCCACATGGCAGACGCGATGACGACACTCCTCAGATCACTGCGGGATCTCCCTCTCCCCACGCACACCACAAGACTACTAGAACCAAGGAGGAGGAGAGGAGACTGAGGAGAATAGGAGGGGCAACCACTAGTAGCCCTATCCTCATTGGATCTCTTTCCAATTATCTAGTTGGATCTCTATCCAACGATCTAGTTGTATCTCATCCACTTATCCAATTGGATCTTATCTATAGGATCCAAACTATGGCTACGCGGATATCTCATATCTGCATCTCTACTCGTCACAATATTCATCATATGTGTGTGACCCTCTAGGCCCGATATCTAACCGGCTGCGAGTCGATCATGTCATAACTCCTTCTGATATAGTGAATTATTATTTCTATAATAATTCACTTGACTCACCGACTATGGTCGTACTAGGCCACTACGCCATAGTCCCCAAACGGTACAGAATGAATGGGCATGGGTAACGTCAGGCTCATATGGAATCTTGCTCGAGTTTTTCTCTTATCGAATTCTCTCGAAGAACTTCTCTCTCATCGAACAACCTTGGTCAGGGATTTTATCTGAGAGAGCACATAATGATATTCCTCTCATGATACTGAGAGTAGATAATTCTCTATTGACATACAATTACTTTCATAAGGTTGGCTACCATTTCTAAGAACTAGCTGTGCTAGATCGTAGAACTTTTAAACATATAAGTCTAGCATTAAAGAATAGAGTACTCAAATAAGACATCTTTGGTATCTTAAGTCTAACAACTAGACACAAATTTGGACTACGGAATCATTATCTAACATCATGTATCATTAACCATCCAACATTCCGTAAGTAAATCAATCAGTGAACTCATTCTCCAATGAGCACTTGCACTATACATCTAGTGTCCCTACACGAGCAACAATGAGACCAGCCACCTCCTTACAAGTATAACGACGTATGGACTTATTTGTCCATAGTTACTATATGTCTATAATCTCTTATCCATCTAATATCTCATAGACCATATATTGGGCATGGTAACGTCAGGCTCATATGGAATCTTGCTCGAGTTTTTCTCTTATCGAATTCTCTCGAAGAACTTCTCTCTCAATCGAACAACCTTGGTCAGGGATTTTATCTGAGAGAGCACATAATGGATATTCCTCTCATGATACTGAGAGTAGATAATTCTCTATTGACATACAATTACTTTCATAAGGTTGGCTACCATTTCTAAGAACTAGCTGTGCTAGATCTAGAACTTTTAAACATATAAGTCTAGCATTAAAGAATAGAGTACTCAAATAAGACATCTTTGGTAATCTTAAGTCTAACAACTAGACACAAAATTTGGACTACGGAATCATTATCTAACATCATGTATCATTAACCATCCAACATTCCGTAAGTAAATCAATCAGTGAACTCATTCTCCAATGAGCACTTGCACTATACATCTAGTGTCCCTACACGAGCAACAATGAGACCAGCCACCTCCATTATATGGACAAGTATACGACGTATCGGTCTATCCAATTATCTTAATGTCTTTCTCAAGTAACCTATAATCAGGATGATTTAGGATATATGTTTAAAGATGAATTAGTCTCATTATTGTGATATCATCACGATCCGATTCTCATTACACAGATCCAAAGACATCACAACATATATCCAGATAATATGTGATAAAATGTTAGTAATAATAAATAAAGAGATCGTGGCAGCGTGTCACAGGTGCCATCACTCGCGTGATTGGCTTGTAGGGCACCTATAACTAATAAATGGTTCATTTGGTGCTTCATCCGATCCTTCGGCGTATTGCCCAATTATTATGTTGACCTCCCGTAACTTTCGATCTTCTTAGTGCAACATCTAATCCTTTGGTCCGATGCATGAACTTATGACACGAAGTCCTTTTGGCACATCGACCATTCCTTCGATCTGACGTTCAATCTTCTAACATGTTATACTCAGACCCAACGTTTGATTCTTCCTACTTTAATCGAATTGTCTTGGCTTGATCGAGGTTAGTCCTGCATCACACAAACACACATTATATCATAACTTTATCAATTGATTTCATTATCAAAATATGAGATTCAACAATGACCAGCTCAGTATCGGGCTTAGAGAGTCACAAACATATGGTGGATGTTGCGATGAGTAGAGGTGTTGATATGAGATATTCGTGGAGCCCTTATTTTGGATCCTATAGATGAGATCCAATAAGATGGGATAATTGGATAGATATACAATATCCAATAAGGGCAGGATATATTAAGGGTTAAGCTGCATGCATCTCTATAAGTAGGAGGAATCTTAAGGTTCATAGGCTAGAGCTTCTAGTGGTTGCCCCTCCTATTCTCCTCAGCCTCCTTTCATCCTCATTGGCTCCGATAGCCTTGTGGTGCACAAGGAAGATCCTACAATGATTTGAGGAGCGTCGTCGCTATGTCTATCGTATGAATCATTGCTAGAGAGGAGTATGTGAATTCTCCTTCCTCCTCTTTATCAAATTTGAAAATTTCAAGGATATACGATCACTTTAGATAACATTTCTCACATGATACATATAATTTTTGATTTTATGATTTTTTTCATGCACCAATCATTGCAGAATGATCAAATATTTAATTTTGAGAAATCTAATTTTATTTTTATTTTTAGAATCAAGAACACACTTATTCTTGTATTTTGTCTCTTGTCTCGTTATGAGTTCTTAAGGTATTTTGTCACTTATTTTAATTAACTAATGGTCTGACATAGATTTGTATTTATGTTATTTCCTATTCTTTGTTTCTTAATGTTCTTGCTCGAGTATCGGTATTTCCATGGATTCTGTTGTGGCAAGTGGATCTGATTCTATTAGACAATTGATACAGTTTTTTAAAAACATGGTGGTGTGATGTGTTAGTTCATGTTTGCAACTGTAATTGTTTGCCTTTCTGATTTCTAGTGTTGCATGCCATGTTGTTTCCTTCTCTTGTGTTTTGGCTTGCAATCTGTATCTTGATTTGATGGTGCTATAATGAGTTTCTTAGTCTGGGTTCTAGAATCATTTTTTTTCTGATTCAAAATCCTTTTTTTCTTTAACTATTTTCTCTACGCTCTCTTGATTGCTATATGATTGATTGCTTTAGCACCATATTTATCTTGCAACTGTGGTATATATGGAGATGCTTTAAAGATATCTGGTGGGAAGGGCATGATATAGGACATCAAGAGATCATTGATGAAGCTAGACGAGATAGAGGATTGACCTGAGAATCTAATTGTTGACCTATCTTTTTTTTCTTTTTTTTGGACTATCTCTTGTTTTTACTATTTTTATAGTATCTTTTCATTTATATATTTGGCTTTCTTATTTATAGAGGATTTTTGCTTGTATTGATCCGGTGTATATGAGAATAGTGATCCAATGTATAGGAGAGAATCTTGATGTATTGATCAGAAATGTAATGATCAGCACAAACGAGGGAATCTGGACGCATTGATCAGGAATATAGTGATCCAGTGTATATTATAAGGATCGGATGATAGGTCACGAATCTTAACGCTCGTCTCTCATATGTTTTATTCCCTCCCAAACTCGCAGCGTTTTGTTTATCCGTCATTCTCTTCCCTGTTTGTACTTTAGATCAAACCATCTATGTTCTCTTTCTCTCCTCTCCTTTTCCCTAAACCTTTCCCTGTTTCTCCCTAAATCTTTTATGCTCTCTTCCTCTCTTCTCCTCTATTATCTCTTCTTGGTGTTTCTTTGGTTTGTTCTTGAACCTTTTCGGGATTCTTGGTTCTTGTGAACTCTCTCGTCATTATCAGGCTATGCGGAGGAAGGTGATTTCCTTGGGGCATTCAACTTGAGTGGGAAATGGAACCGCTGTAACCCCTAATATCACGAACAGAGGTGCAAGTTGTCAAATAGACATGCTGCATCCTCCAAGATGGTTCTGCGGAGCGGAGCTTCATGTGTGTTGCTTGGAAATCTCACTTGGAGGAATGCAGTGTTTGGTTTTCTTTCTTCTTTCTCTCTTTTATATTGGGTTTAATTTTCTTTTCCTCTGACTCTATTGAGATTTCTTTCAGTTTCTTTTTGAATATATTTAGGCTTCTTTGTGTTTTTTGGATTTCTTTAGGTTCTTCTTGAATCATTTATGGTTTTGCTTCAGACTGCCTCTTGTTCTAAGTCACCCATGGCAAAAAACGAAAGAGGGCGTAGACAGAGAGTAGGAGATTGAGACGCACTTGAGGACACTTTTGCTGTGCTCCTTTCGATTGAAACTTGTTCCAGGGAATTCTTTATGTTTCTTCTCGAATCTTTAGTTCTGCATCATGCTTCTATTTGTTAGTCGGGTTTGTCTCTCTTGCTCTTCTTTCCTCCCTTCTCTCCCGTTTCTACTGCCCCTTCGTGGAAGAATTTGGCAAGGGACTCCTGGATGACATTGAAGAACTTGTCTGGGTTCCGTCAATTCTTGGCCGGTGCCCGTTGATCTCGTCCAGGAACAGAACCATGGTAAACTCCAAGATTGGTTAATCCTCGAGCATGAGGTTTACAAGTTGAAGATTGGCGAACAGAATTACAACAGCCTCCAAATTGGATATGAGGTCTCATGGATTATGCCTTTCCGTTGTACTCTTGCTTGTAAAACACAGCGCCTGTTTTCTTTCTCCCCAGTCTCTTTCCCTTGTGTTGGACTCTTCTTCTTTTCTTATTCTTTGATTCTGTTCTTGTTTAGCTGCACACGCATTGCAGATTGCCTTTATGACCATAGCGACCTATGACATGCCTAGGAGGATCCGAGTTATCAGGACAAGATAGTAAGGGTGCTAAACATTTCTTTTTTGGTCATCATGCTACCTTTTAATTGAATTTAATTGAGGAATTCTCAAGAACAAACAGAATTACAATCGATCCTTGACTTTTGAGACAAAATCTTAAAGGACATGAAAATTTTAAAATCTATCTTTAAAAAGCTGACGAAGAGGGTACCAACATAGAAATGTTTAATGTCCGATTTTGTTCAAGATCAAGGAATGCTATGAACATAATAAAAGATTACTGTCAGTTACAGGCCAAAAGATTGGATGGTAAGCACCATCCTGGTCACTTTGAAGTGAGGGAAACCTGCTGGTTTTCTGGCATATGTAGTTCTTGTTTGGTTAATCGTCCCTTTATGAGTTTGGTTCTTTCTCATCTTATGCAGGGAAACCAAATCAGGCCACGAGGAGGATAAATCAATATACTTTGTGTTTCAGCAATTTTCTTATCTACTGGATTTTGCAGGTAATAATAAGTTTCTTTTTTCGAATATAACTGTTCATAATAAGTGGAAGCAGTGTGTTTGTATCAACTTGTGCTTTGGTTGTGTCACTTCCATGGTATGGGTCTTCCGTTATGGTTCTCTTGGTTTCTAAAACTGAATTCTCTCTGCAGTGTTTCTTTTGTATTGCAACTTATAATTAAGAAATCATTAGTAGCAAATTACAATTGTTTGTTTTCTTTTTGTCCATCTTGTTCTTGTTTCATTCTGCATCATAGTCCAAGTGGAGCATTGCAGATTTTATTTTATAAGTACGTGATTGTGCAAAAGAAAAGAATAATGTATATCATTATTTTTGATGATGAATTGATTTTATTTAGGAACCAAAATTATTAGAAGATTGGTAATGATTAGGTGTATAACTATCCCTGTTAACATATCACTGTCTTATCGGCAAGTATTAATGCAAAAGAAAGAACAGAGTAATCCATGTTTTATTAGGCAAGATGAATAGTTTTTTGATTTCGTTATTATTGTTTAGTAACCAAAAAACAAATGAAAATTAGGAACAAGAGGCAGTACAACTATCCCTGTTTCATTTTCAAATTCAGTTTCCTTTAAAATTTTCCTCGTATGCTCTACCATTGAGAGATGTGAATAGAGTCTTGCATTATAACTTCATTAACAATATTGTTTTCTGCTTGTGAGACAAAGGATAGGCAAAATGCTCAAACACTGCTCATTTTTTAAATAAATAAAATTGTAGTACATCCATAAATATATACTTCATTTAGGTTCTTTCCTTCTAAGTATGTTCAAAAATGGTCTACAACAATTATGATCATAGCATTAGACCAATGTGACATCATTGTGCAACGTTACTTCATATATGGAAAAAGCTATTGCATATGCATCCATCCACATATACCCCAATGGCTGCTTACGCAGTATGCATGAATATACAAGTACAACCACATTTGTGGCTTGTGCTTCCTCCTTGTTATGTTTATTTCTGACACAATTTTCAATTCATTTTCCAATGATATAGATGTTTAAATAACTAAAATTGTAGTACATCCATAAATATATACTTCATTTAGGTTCCTTCTAAGTAATGTTCAAAAATGGTCTACAACAATTATGATCATAGCATTAGACCAATGTGACATCATTGTGCAACGTTACTTCATATATGGAAAAAGCTATTGCATATGCATCCATCCAATATACCCCAATGGCTGCTTACGCAGTATGCATGAATATACAAGTACAACCACATTTGTGGCTTGTGCTTTCCTCCTTGTATGTTATTTCTGACACAATTTTCAATTCATTTTCCAAATGTTATATATATATAAAATTCTGTGTTACTGGAACAGTATGAGTGCCCTGTGTTATGTGCTTCCGGTTGCCACCACTAAATTCTCTTTGCACCTAACTCTTTTGTATTACAAAAGAATTTAAAAATCACCTGTGGTGGTAGCAATTTATAATTATTTGCTTTATTTTCTCACATCCTGATCTTCTTTCATACTACATCTTAGTCCTAGTAAAAATGCGTAGGATTTTATTTTTTCAGCATGTAATTATGTGAAAGAAAAGGATAATCCATATTTTTATTGTTGAAAATTGATAGTTGTTTGATTCTGTTACTAAGGTGTTTAGCAACCTGACATTAGTAGAAATTTGGGAAATAAGAAATTACATATATCTTGAAATGTTAACTGTGCCGTGACTTCAGTTGGCTGCTAAAATGTGTTGTATGTGATTACATGCAAACATAGACAGTGGTTTGAAAGCTTGGTTGAATGTGCGCAAAGATTCCTTTGCCAAGAAAGAAATTAATTTGAAACATAGATGCAAGCTTACATTTCTTTGCTTGATATCACCAACTATGTCAAGAAAGAAATTAATTTAAAGCAATTTCATTTATTGGATTTTGGAGTTCCAAGAATGTGCAACACTAAAGAGACTTCTTCTTGCAGTTTCAATGAGTGTGATATCTGAAACAACCATTACAATGTAGTGACGATAGGTTTTGCTAAAAAAAAGAATATGTTCCTTTAATGTGACCAAACTTGTGGTTGCTTGGTGCCTTCTATTGTTTAATATGTGAAGACCATCTTAAAGAAAAGCTGTTAGGTGTTTCTTATTGGTTTTTTTATTTTTTTTTGGTATATGTGGTTTGCTTTGAGGTCAATTGTTAACTCATCTATCTTTTGTTGTTATCTTTGGACTCAAGCACTGACTCAATGGCTGAATCCTTGAAGAGGAAAATAGAAAAACTAACAGGATCATTTTTTTAAATCATGAAGCAGAGGTATCGATATAGAAAACTTTATTGATCCCTTTGTCTCATTTAACCATTGACTAATGCCCATTTTGTTCAAGGTTAAGAAATGTCATGAAAAGATCTTGCAAACCCAAGCCATTGCTTTGAGTATGTATTATATATTGCAAATCAAGCACAATCTATTATTTTTTTTCCTATGAAAATGATATTTATAATTTGTTAACGGGCTTTAATATCTATAATTTTCAGTGTGCTTTACTAACTTTTCACTTTTATTGCAAATAATGTTGCTAAAATGTGTTGTATGTGATTACTTGCAAACATAGACAGTGGTTTGAAACCTTGGTTGAATGTGCGATAAGATTTCTTTGCCAAGTGGCAAAACCAGTTTTGCTTGAATATGAGCTCTCTGAAGATGAATCTTCTCTCTTTGTCTTTAGTACCCTTATAGTTGCATACCAAACCAGATTCTCTTGATGATTTTAAATAAGTTGAAGCAGATTGTAAGACTAGTGATCATTTATGGTTGTTCTTTTTGTTGAACGTTTCTCATTCCTCTTCTTCTTTTATTGGAGCTTTCATCCAAAAATGTGGAAGCTGAACTTCTCTATAAGGTATCTCCCTGCATAAGTTTGTTGGTTTTTTACCCTTTTCTTAGTGATGGTGATAATATACCAAACTAATATCACTTTACTAGGATGTAAGGTTGAAATTTTGATGTGCTCGATACATGTAGCCTATTTCATGTTGAGCAATTGTTTAAGTTACAATGTAATATAGAACAAATATTTCTTTATTAGTTCACTACACCATGCAACTATTTTATTATCTTTCAATAGAAATCTATGAATCGTATAAATATATGTGTATTGGAAGTCCAAGCTTATATATTTTTTAATTTGATACAGTGGAGTAAGAGGAGGAAGGAAGATAGAGAGGCAATGAAGGAAGAGGAGAAAGAAGGAAGAAGTGGATGCAGTGGAGGAGGAGAGGAAAGAAGAAAGAAGAGGAGGCAGTGGAGTAAGAGGAGGAAGGAAGATAGAGAGGCAATGAAGGAAGAGGAGAAAGAAGGAAGAAGAGGAAGCGATGGAGTAGAAGGAACAAGAAGGAAGAAGTGGATGCAGTGGAGGAGGAGAGGAAAGAAGAAAGAAGAGGAGGCAGTGGAGTAAGAGGAGGAAGGAAGATAGAGAGGCAATGAAGGAAGAGGAGAAAGAAGGAAGAAGAGGAAGCGATGGAGTAGAAGGAACAAGAAGGAAGAAGTGGATGCAGTGGAGGAGGAGAGGAAAGAAGAAAGAAGAGGAGGCAGTGGAGTAAGAGGAGGAAGGAAGATAGAGAGGCAATGAAGGAAGAGGAGAAAGAAGGAAGAAGAGGAAGCGATGGAGTAGAAGGAACAAGAAGGAAGAAGAGGAAGCGATGGAGTAGAAGGAACAAGAAGGAAGAAGTGGATGCAGTGGAGGAGGAGAGGAAAGAAGAAAGAAGAGGAGGCAGTGGAGTAAGAGGAGGAAGGAAGATAGAGAGGCAATGAAGGAAGAGGAGAAAGAAGGAAGAAGTGGATGCAGTGGAGGAGGAGAGGAAAGAAGAAAGAAGAGGAGGCAGTGGAGTAAGAGGAGGAAGGAAGATAGAGAGGCAATGAAGGAAGAGGAGAAAGAAGGAAGAAGTGGATGCAGTGGAGGAGGAGAGGAAAGAAGAAAGAAGAGGAGGCAGTGGAGTAAGAGGAGGAAGGAAGATAGAGAGGCAATGAAGGAAGAGGAGAAAGAAGGAAGAAGTGGATGCAGTGGAGGAGGAGAGGAAAGAAGAAAGAAGAGGAGGCAGTGGAGTAAGAGGAGGAAGGAAGATAGAGAGGCAATGAAGGAAGAGGAGAAAGAAGGAAGAAGAGGAAGCGATGGAGTAGAAGGAACAAGAAGGCGAAGAAGAGAAGGACGAGGAGGAGGAGGAGAAGAAGAGGGAGTATCCTAGAGAGATTGATGGTGGTGGCAGCAGCATCGGTTCCACATGCCCTCGAGAAGAGAGCTCATGTTTGTGATATGTAATTGTTGTTTTGGTTTTTATATTGAGTTAGATTGGAGCACCCGAAATGGGGGTGATCCGTGTTAGAGCTAGCCCCAGGATATTTACCTAAAAAGGTAATTTGGCAATCCAACAAGACAATAAAGCGGAAAACAAATAAAAGGAGAGACAAGAACACCAGAACACCAAATTTACGTGGTTCGGTCAATTGACCTACATCCACGGACGAAGGAGGAGCAAATCACTACTATAAAAGAGGGACAATTACAAATGCCTTAGGAAGATGTTCCTAGGCCATAAAACACCGGAAAATACTAAACAAGAAAAACCCAAATCTATAAGCCCAAACTATTTAACCGAGTGTGGACTTAAACCCAAAGTAAACACTTAGGTTTTTCTTGTGGTGCCACTTATGGTACCTCTTGTGGTGCATCTGACTTCAAAGCTCAGGCCCTTATTTATAGTTCCAAGACGAGACAATAAGTCTGATTTTCCCGATGTGGGACTATGGGACTTGCCAAACTAACAAATCTCCACCTTGGCATGTCCCAACAAAACTTGCTCCACCTTCTTCATAAAAGCCCCAACGGGCAATCACCAACAATGAACACCAACCAAGTCCAAGCACTGCTTGAACTTGTAAACCGGAAGAGGCTTCGTAAACATATCAACTGGATTGTCCTTCGTATGAATTTTTTGAACAAGGACCTTTCCATCAGCAATGGTATCCCATTTGCATCCAACAATTTTCTTACCCAAAGGCGACTTTACAAGATCCCAAGTTCTATTCTGATGGAGAGATTCAATTTCTTCATTCATCGCAATCAACCACTTAGCGGAATTTTCACAAGAAACAGCATCTGAGTAGGAAGTAGGTTCACCAACTTCACTTGTTTCTTCTGCAACTGACAAAGCATATGCAACCAAATTTGCATATCTTTGTGGTGGTCGAATATCTCTCCGTGGTCTATCCTTGGCTATGGAATATTTCTCTTCCTCTGGATCATCTTCGTCAGTAGACTCGGGACCATCTACTGGCATTCTTTGAGTAGAAGAGTTTGACTGAAAAGAATCTGAACTACCAATCTCAAGCTCCACCTGCTTCTGTGCACTATCATTTGTACAAATAGTAGATTCCTTTTTGGAAGATAATATAGACAATTCATCAAAAGTAACATCTCTACTGATTATAAATTTTGGGGATTTGGGATCAGAATACCATAATCTGTATCCTTTTACCCCAGAAGCATACCCAAGGAAAATGCACTTTTTAGCCCGAGGCTCTAATTTTCCTTCATTTACATGCATGTATGCTGGACACCCAAAAATTTTAAAATCAGAATAATCAGCAGGAGTACCTGACCAAACTTCCTCCGGAGTTTTAAAGTCAAGTGCTGCAGAAGGAGCGCGGTTGACAACGTAACAGGCCATATTAATCGCCTCTGCCCAAAAGTCTTTTGTCAACCCTGCATTTGAGATCATACACCTTGCTCTCTCCAAGAGTGTTCTGTTCATACGTTCGGCCACACCATTTTGTTGAGGCGTCATCCTAACAGTGCGATGCCGAGCAATTCCTTCATTTTTACAAAATTCTTCAAAGTCACCTTCACAAAATTTCATGCCATTATCTGTTCGAAGCCGCTTAATCTGTCTACCTGTTTGCTTCTCAATCAAAGCCTTCCATTGTTTAAAGGTTAGAAAAACATCATTTTTATGCTTCAGAAAATAAACCCAAACTTTCCTGGAATAATCGTCAATGAAAGTCAACATATACCTGGCACCACCCTTAGACTGAACACGAGCTGGACCCCAAAGGTCTGAATGAATATAGTCAAGAGTACCTTTCGTTTTGTGAACTGCCGGAGAAGTGAAGCTGACTCTTTTCTGCTTTCCAAAAATGCAGTGTTCACAAAAATCAAGTGGCCCAGTACTCTGTCCGCAAAGTAGACCCCTTTTGCTCAATATGCTCAAACCTTTTTCGCTCATATGACCCAAACGCATATGCCATAATTTGGTGATGTCAGAATCAGACAATGATGATGACGAGACTGCAACCGAGCCTGTGACAGTAGTTCCCTGCAGAATATATAAACTACCAGACCTACAAGCTTTCATAACAACAAGGGCATTTCTAGAAACTTTCATAACTCCACCTTCAGCTGTGTATTTACACCCAAGAGCCTCTAGGGTGCCTAAAGAGATGAGATTCTTTTTCAAATCAGGAACATGTCTAACATTAGTGAGCGTCCTCACAATACCATCATGCATTTTAATTCGGATTGTGCCTTTACCAACAACATCACATGCGGCATTATTGCCCATCAAAACAATTCCACCATTACAAGATTCATATGTGGAAAACAAATCCCTATTGGGACACATGTGATAAGAACAACCTGAATCTAAAATCCATTCATTTTTAGACCTTGTCCTATCATCAGTAGCAAAGAAAATATTTCCAGTATTCTCATCAGCTGCTACACTAGCTTCAGCGGACTCAGTAGTTTTCTCAACACTTTTTCCCTTTTGCTTTAATTTATGTTTCAATTTAAAGCAATCAGATTTAATATGCCCCATTTTATGACAATATCTGCATTCCAAATTTCTATGTCTGGATTTAGATCTAGATTTAGATCTACTACTGTCAAATTCTCTTTTATCCATTCTACCCCTGA
>CM017192.1:27928085-28160585 GCA_004837865.1 Musa balbisiana | reverse complement strand
GTCTGAGTGAAGACCATTGCTAAATGATTGTATATACTAAGAATTGAAATATCGTACCGTACCGGTGTTTCGACAGTCGCTCGGTACAGTACGATACTGTATACCGAGCGATATACCGCTCGATATATATATATATATATTTATATTTATATATATATCTAATTTGGCTATGTCGTCGAAGCTCTTCTCGTAAGCGGGGCGACGAGCAACGTAGCCTCGTTTATATATATATAAATTAATAAATATTTATTTATATATAAAATATTATATATATAATTATATATAAATATTTTTATAAAAGGCGACGTCGCCTTTTCCTTCTCCCACACGGGGCGATGTCGCTTTTAAGTACTTCCATGTAATGTTTATTCATACTTTATACTATAATGATGGTTATTCATACTATATTGATGGTTGTGTTTACTTGGATTATATATCTTTATTTGTACTATAATGATGGTTATGTTTCTTTTCTTCGATGCTGTGCTGCTTTTTGTAGGAAAGAAATAGTTCTAGTTTTGGTTGTTGAACTCAATGCTAAACAAGAGAAATCTGAGATTATTATGATTTACTTCCATAGCTGCTAGAATTTCTTCTTCCTTATCCGAGACAAGAATATTACATTTTAGTTAATTAGATGTTGCGAGAATGGTGAACCACATTTTGCATATGGTTACTTCCTGTGTATCTACTGTAAAATTTTATACTTATGTTTAGGCAATGAGCTAATCACAACCTTTTGGTCTGTGTTTTCTTTATTAGATTATGTAAGACTGCTGATCATGTATAAGCCATGTAAGACCTATAAACTTTTCTTTATCTGTGCATTATCTTGTATCCTCATAAGTCATATTCATTCGAAAGTGGTTCTGTTTTTAATGCTCTTGCCAGTTGGATATAGTGCTATTCTTTCCTGGAAATCTGCATTTAAACTAATCATATGTGATGTACTGAGAAAGTTGCTGCTATAGTGACTTAGCAGATGCTTAAACTGCAGCTGAGTATCATTTGCACGGTCTGGTTCACTAAGACGTGAAACTAGTCATAATTCAATATCTATTAGGTGTTTCGGTATAAATATCTGGAAAACTCTGAAGTTTTTTTTGTTTTATGTGGAAATCATCAACAATAGACATTCTATCTTCACAAAACTTCCTTTGTTTGGATGAATGTAGGCCTTCCATTTTCAAGTCCGCACAAGAGGAGTCAACCTCTGCAAGCTACAGATTTTGGCCTGTCAGAATTTATAAGGCTAGTTGTATTAATGGTGTTGCTTATTCCTGTAAATATAGTCCTATATTAGTCTTTCTTGCTGACTTTCCCTTCACTGATTAGTTTGTTGATTTTCCTCCCTATGTCTTGATGTTGTATAGAAATTGGTGCCAGCAATACATGCATACAAATTTTAATATATTTATTTTGTTGTAAGTTGCTAGAGAACTAATACGGGCATGTGTTCTTAGTTGTATCACTATTCTAGTGAAACTTGTCCCGGTCCTACACAATTGACACAGCCACAACCGTGCATCAAGTTGGTTATCAAAGATTTGTTTTGTGGAAGAATTAAACTTGTATATACTTATGCTAGTTCATAAAATTGCCTTCTGATAAACATTTTGTTAAACAATTGTAAATCGTTCCGAGCAAGTAATTGTATATTATAGCAAAAATTTTCAGGAAGATGGTAAAATACGAATTTTTTTGTTGAAGTTTGCTTAAAATCTTTGAGGTCTCTTATCCTATAGTAGGAAACTGGTTTTCAATCAACTTACTATTACCCAAAGAGTTGGGGAACTTCTTTCAGTATTCCGATATAGTTGTTTTTTCTAGCTATGAACTGATATCCAAAACAGCATTTTCAGTTATTTGCTTGCCCATCTTAGTATTTATCATTGTAGATGTTGCAGAGATCTAGTTATCATAAAATTGCAATTAATATTAGGCAAGTGAAAATTGATGAAATAAAAAGGTTAAATTATCTAGTATCCATACATAAAAGAACATTAATGGTTTGTTTAAACATAGTCGGGCATTGGCGTCAATTTTCTGTGTGATATAAAGTACCTAAATTCTTAATCTAACTTGTTCTATATGTAATCCAATTTAAGTTAATAATTGGCTCAAATTACAACAAACACAAGATTACAAGTTGCGCTTGTTCATAATATATTTTTAGTATTTCCATATCAATTAAAAAATGCAAGTTACTTTTGTTCACCAGACAAAGGATGTAGACATGTTGCAAATAAACACTTGATCTTTAAATCTATTATAATTTTTTCTTTTTTGAAGTTACATAATTTATTTTATTATTTAAAGTTATTACCTTATAGGTAATTTAGTGGAAAAGACATTTCTTGTAAGTGTAAGACAACATTAAAAGAGAAGCTTCAGTTGGGTTGGAGTTGCATGAATGTTTTGGGCAAGTGTTAAGAATCTCTATGTCTCTGTTTCCTATAAACTTAAGCAGGGTTCCTCTGTTACCTTTGGGCTCTGTTTTTGTATACACTGAAAAAAATCTTAGAAGTTGCTTTCTGACCAATGAAATTTTATCTTCAGAAGACCTCATTAGGCAGGTTCTTCAGAAGACATTATTAAGAAGTTTTCTGCACTTATCCAATTTACCAACATTGGCTGATGTTCTTATTGTAAGTTGCCAACTTTGCTTTTTCCACTTATTCTAGTTTACCAACTTATTATATGGTGCTTTAAAAAGCCTTTAACGAGCAGGTCAGGTTGCAGTAATTCAGGTTTTGCTACTTCACCCGGTGGAAAGCACTCAATCAAGATGAAATGCAACACATTCATACCTGTGGTTTGCAAACTGTATCTGTCTGATTGTAGTCTAATCTGTTTAACATCAGTGAGAAAATGCAGTCTCTCCTTATTGACTGGTTGATGAAGGTCGACAAGTCGAATATAAATAAACACATGAAATTCGAAATCATTACCATTTTGTTCTCAAATTTTGAATGATTAGTTAGCATGATTTCTTGGCAGGTGCACCACAGGTTTGTATTGGTGGTTGTGATACTTTTTTGTAAGCGTAACTCGTGTTTTGGTCATTGCCAAAAGCTGCAATGCATTATATCTACTCTCAAATAGTTGAAGTATTGGACAAAATCTTGCCGTCAAACTACCAATTCTAGGGACCAACTTTTGCAAGTTTTATGTTGATGCTTAGATTCTCCTTTGATTACATTGAAATAGTGTTATTCCTAATTTGATTCTTGTTCTACCTTTTGGTTTCTAGATTTAACGTTTGTAGTTTGCTGGTGGATTTCCAAATAAGGCTGCCACTGGGTACACTTTCTTAGTGCACACTAGTAAACTACTAGTAAACTAGTGCTGATTGACAAGGATCATAACTGGTTATATTCTAACTCTAACAGGATATTGCAATGGAAATTATAAAAATAAAGGGGACTATAGAAATAAGAAATTATCATTTTTGCATTTATCTAACTAGTGTTTGTAGTTTGGAAGTCATATTCAATAATAGCTTTATTTTAATCACTTTTTTTGCTCAAAGCTAATCTTGAATCAATGATTTAAATCATTTTAGCAATCAGTCAAACCAGTATGATAATTTAATACTTGTACCACCTAGTATCACAAGAAATAAAAATCAAATACTGGTAGTTGGAATGTAGGTCTATGTTGGTTAGTTTATCAGTCCATATAGGTCATGTTTGAACTGGTAGGTACCGATGTGAACTTTTGAAATCTTAATTTGCGTAAATATTCTGTTGCCAAGTAGCAAAACAAGTCCTATTCACATTTGAGTTCTCCGAAAATGAATATGGTCTCTTTTGCTACAGTATCAGTCGATAAATTTTTTTCTTTTTTAAATTTGCATAATTTATCAGATCATTTAAAGTTTTTACTTTATAGGTGATTTAGTGGAAAGGACATTTCCTGTAAGTGTAAAGCATTAGAATGGTAGGCAACATTACAAGAGAAGCTTCAGTTGGGTTGGAGTAACATAATTTCTCTTATCCCTTTGAACCTAAGCAGGGTTCCTCCGTTACCTTTGTTCTTTGTTTTTATATTATTAACACATTGAAAAATATCTTGTTTTGTAACCAATGGAATGCAATCTTCAGACGACATCATTAGTAAGGTTTCTTCAGATCACACTGTTATGAAGGTTTCTGCAATTGTCTTTTCATCCAATTTACCAACATTTGCAGATGTTCTTTTTGCAAGTTACCAACTTTGCCTCTTCCACTTCTTCTACTTTACCAACATTTGCAGGTGCTTTAAAATGCCTCTGTCGGACTGGTCGGGTTGCAGCAATTCAGGTTCAGCCACTTTACCCAGCGGAAGGCACCTAATCAAGATGAAATGCAACACATGCATGGTTGTGGTTTGCAAGCTGCGTCTGCCCTGATTGCAGTTTAACATTATTGAGAAAATGCCGGCTTTTCTTATTAACTAATTGATGAAGGTTGACAAATAGAATGAAAATAAACACATGAAGTTCAAAATCATAATTACTTTGTTCTCCTATTATCAATGATTAGTTAGCATCATTTCTTGGCAGGTGCACCACAGGTTCGAATTAGCGGTCGCGACACATTTTGTAAGTGTAACTCTTCTGTGCTGGTTGCTGCCACAATCTACAGACTACAATGCATGCCCAAACAATTGAAGGGACCAACTTTTGTAAGTTTTATGCTGATGCTTAGATTCTCTTTTAATTACTTTGACATAGTATTATTCCTAAATTTGATTCTTATTCTACTTTTCAGTTTCCAAATCAGGGCTAGCCACTGAGGTACACTTTCCAAGTACACACTAGTAATCTAGCACTGATTGACAAGGATCATAATTGGATATTGCAACTGAAATTACAGAAGAAATTATCATTTTTACATTTATGTTACCAGTATTCTCAGTTTGGAAGTCATATTCAATAATAACTTTTAAAATTTTAAACCATTTATTTTGCTTTTCAAAGTTAATCTTAAACTCATGGATTTAAATCTGTTTAGCATCCAGCCAAACCAATATGGTACTTGTAAGACTTGTACAACCTAGAATCACAATAAATTAAAATCAAATACTCACTGGTAGTTGGAATGCATAGGTTAATTTATGAGTCCATATAGGTCCATGTTGGTCATTGTTTGGAGTTTGGACTAGTAGATACTAATGTGAACTTTTGAAATCTTAGTTGAATTTGCATAAATGTTGTTTTGCCAAGTAGCAAAACAAGTCCTATTCATATATGAGCTCTTCGAGAATGAAGATTCTCTCTTTGGCGATAGTATTCTTGTAGTTGTATCTCAAAACATATTCTCTTAATCTTAATCTCATAATTATGTGTACCAGTAGTGTGGGTAATATATTGGTACTGTGTACCAATTTTTGGTACATAGGTATGTATCGAGATTTGAAAAAAATATTAAAAAGGACTGAAAAAAAAGACTGTATGATACATGTTCTATATACCTGGGGTAGTATATGTCTCAGTCCCTCCGTCTGCCTTTGAAACTCTCGGAATTTGTAATGTAGCAATACCAAGGCGAACCGGGCACGGTGTACTAGGCAGTACAGGTCCTATACCAAGCATACTGCTTGGTATATTCTTGTCCGAGTATTGTTAGGCTTTCGGACCAATAAGTACTACCAGTACCATGTATCAGACAGTATTGGAAACCTTGCTCTTAGTTAATTACATGATGATGCTGAATTAGTTGAAGCAGTTTGTAAGATTAATGTCATCATTTTGGTTGTTTTCTTTTGTTGATTACTTCTTTTTTGCTTTTTGGAGCTTTTATTCGACAACCTAGAAACTGAATGTCTTTGATATAACTTATATTTGCAGACATTATGCTTTCTGTAGGGAGCAGATTTGATAGCAACAATGGTTGCTCTATATTCTTTTCCCTTTCTGCTGTTATTTTGGTTGAAAGCATGGGAGTCATCACCTTGCATAAATTTGTTGGTGTTGTACCCTTTTCTTAATTATGCTAATAAAGTAATCATATGCCAAATTAAAATCACTTTGCTAGAAAAATCAAGTTGAAAATTTAATGTGTTCTGCGTCTGTACCCATTTCAAGCTGAGTAATTAAGTTACAACATAATCTACAACAAAGATTTCTTCATTAGTTTACTTCAACCATTTTATTATCTTTCAGAAGAAATCTAAGAGTCATATAAACAGATTTATAGGAGCAAGTGTGAGATCTGAACCAAACATCAGTATATAATGATAATTTGTTTTGTTGAAAAAGAAATAAAAAACATACAACTTTTGTGTCTCTAATCTTGTTGTTGGTTGGTGTCTTTTATTGTGTCAAGTTATTAGGTTTCTTAGTGTCTTTTTCTTTGTTATATATAAAGCTCACCACAAAGAAATTTTGTTAAATCATCTATCATGTCGTTGCAATCTTTAGATTCAAGCTTTTAAAATAAATTCTATTTTTTCTTGAGAAATATGTAATTTTGACATTACCGACAAATGTTAAATACCTCAAGCACTGATTGCAGGGTCCATTTTGAAGGCTTTAGTCTCTCAAAGAAAGTCGGAGAATTGAAAAAGCATCCATTTTGAAGGCTTTGGTATCTCAAAGAGTCGGAGAATTGAAAAAGCAGGTATCATCTTAAAGCATTATTCCTTTGTTGATCTTAGTTTAGATTCTCTTATTGTAGGGATGACTATATCAAATTTCCAATTGTTGCAAAAGCATTAGTGTTCAATAGGATTGTTGAAGAATGACACAAAAAAGAATACATGTTTTAATTGTGCGGGTTATTTTTAAGTGGTTTATTAACTTTTGGTTTTGCATAAGGAAACTAAATATGTGTTGTGTGTATATAGGTGGCAGCATAATGTATATGGTTCTGGTACATTTATGGAATCTTCTTAGAGGCATCTTTCTCTTCAGGCTCCTCAAAGGTATGCTCTTTGTACGCTCCCTAAAGGAATGCTCTTAGTTTGCTCCTCGAAGGTATGCTCTTGGTGATAGGACCTTAGCAGGGTTAGGTTCTACCCAACCAAAAAGCAGCTAATAAAAATCCTGTGAGATTGTAATAAATCCCACCTAACCACCTCTATCCTATAAAGAAGAGTGGCAAGGGTTTATATTTAGGCCTTTGGGCTTCCTAGCGGCCGCGCCCCCCCCCCCCCCTTCTTGCTACTTTTGCTATCACCCCTGCTGCCCACCACCAGCCAAGCAATCCCACAATTGCTCTTAACGTCGTCATCTCTACCGTCATCTTCTATCCTAGATCAAATCAATCTACTGCCGTCACCTCCGATTGCATCAAGAGATCTGATATTCTCCTATCAGTAATATCTTTTGCTGCTGCAATTTTCTATTCAAAATACTAAGAAGAAGTCTTTTCATCTATCCTGTAGTACGAATTCCTTTCGTCGTAAAAGTTATCATCTTTGCTAACAAAGGATTGCTGTAGAAAATTTCACCCGCATATTGTTACCTTTAACTGATCTATTTGCTATCCTTTTTGAACGAAATTTCTTATACGCTTCATAAATCATCGTGGCTTCCATCTAAGATTGATCTATTGATGAATTCATCTCTAAAACGTTATTGTGTTGCTGTAAATTTTTGTCGCAAACCGTTGGAATTTTTTGACGAGAATTCTGCTATTGTAACTTGCACCAATTTTCTTGCTGTTATACTGTCGAAATCTTCTTGATCAAATTTATCATTGTTGCTGTTATCTAAACCGAGATTTTGCTATCAAATTCCCTCCTCAAATCTCTCGGTTTTTGTTGAAAATTTTGTCGTGAAACTGCTGTTTCTTCGATGACAATCTGCTCTTACAAAACAGCCAAAAAACAAGCCTAAACCGCAGCCTACATATACTAAT
Organism: Musa balbisiana; assembly: GCA_004837865.1. Taxonomy (NCBI): domain Eukaryota; kingdom Viridiplantae; phylum Streptophyta; class Magnoliopsida; order Zingiberales; family Musaceae; genus Musa; species Musa balbisiana. The sequence goes on along the minus strand of CM017192.1, from coordinate 28,152,738 downwards.
CCACCAACCCTTTTGGCCACCACTTCTCTCAACCGATACATACCTTTAACCCGACAACAAAAGAGAGATCTTAACATTATAGATTTGGAGGCATATACTATGGCATCTAATGAGACAATCAATGCTAAATTCGAAGCCTTAGAGACGCGAATGAAGGATAAGATTCGTATCTCTTTATCGAACTCAGTTTGGGCCGACCACCGTGCTCGAAGAAATCACATCAAGGAGAGAGCTCTGACCGAAGAAATGACTTCTAGGAGAGGGGAGGCTCTGTGATCGATCCCTACTATCTGCACATGAGGGTGGACTTCCCTAGATGAGAAGGAGACCCGATTAGTTGGATCTCGCGCACGGAGTGATATTTTCAGTACCACAAAACTGTAGATACATCTATGGTGGAAATTGCGGCTATATATCTTGAAGGGGATGCCATATAGTGGTTTGACTGGTTTGAACACACTCATGGAGTCCTCTCATGGCAATAATTCAAAGAAGGACTACTGATCCGCTTCGGACCAACCGATTACGAGAACATTGACGGACAACTAACGGGCTACTATCGAAAATTTATGAAGGAGTATGGGAAGATCAGTACACCCCTCACTTCTCTACTGAAAAAAAACGCATTCCAATTGTCGGACAAAGCATCTGCTGCCTTCGACAAACTTAAGGTAGCCATCATGTCAATGCCGGTGCTAGCACTATCAAATTTCAACCGACCCTTCATCAATGGAGCCGTTCTCATACAAGATGGTCGACCACTCGTATACACAAGCAAAGCGTTGTCTTCTTCCCATAAAAAACTATCAATATATGATAAGGAGATGCTCGCCATTATGTATGCAGTAATGAGGTGGAGGCCCTACCTGATCGAATGGCGATTTTAAATTGAAACCGACCATAGAAGCCTCAAGTACTTTTTAGAGAAGAAGATATCATCTCCTGAGCAGCAAAAATGAGTAACGAAACTTCTAGGATTTGATTATAAAATTATTTACAAAATAGGGAACGAAAACGTTGTTGCAGATGCATTCTCATGGCTACCTGAGCAAGCTAAATTTTTGCCATCTCCCTTCCTACCACCGGCTTCCTCGAGGGCATTAGGGAGGAATGGAAGAAGGATCCAGTGATCAACAACATCATAAAAAAATTGGAGGAGGATCCAAGCACAATAGCCCACTACACTTGGGATTCGAGAGATCTACGCTACAAATGTCGCATTGTGCTTATACCCGACTCCCCTTGCATCAAATTCATCCTGCACGAAATGTACTCCACACCTTCAGTAAGGCACTCCGAATTTCTGAGAACCTATAAAAGAGTGAAGAAATTGGAGAGGGATGAAAAAAATTATTTTTGAATATGTGGTACAATGTGATGTATGTCAACAGCAAAAATGTGAAATAGTGGCGAGTCCAAGGAAGCTACAACCACTACCTATGCCGGACTCGGTGTGGACTAACACCTCCACGGACTTCATCGAAGGGCTGCGACCTTCCAAAGGTAAAAGCACAATCCTCACGGTGGTTGATCGACTTACGAAATATGCTTATTTTTATGCTATGCAAAATCCCTACGCTGCTGCTAGTATTGCTCAGATTTTCATAGGAAATATTGTTAAACTGCATGGGATGCTAAGGTCCATTATAAATGATCATGACAGGATCTTCACCAGTAAATTTTGGATCGAGTTATTTCAGTTATAGGGCACCAAACTCAAGATGAGTACAACATATCATCCATAAACTAACGACCAAATAGAGGTGGTGAACAAATGTTTATAGACATACCTTCGGTGTTTCGCTAGTGACCGGCCAAAGGAGTGGTGAAATGGCTTCCCTGGGCTGAATAGTGGTATAATACTACATATCATTCATATATAAAATGTGCCCCATATGAAGCATTGTATGGTCGGTTAGCCTCTATGATTTCAGGTCGACCAAGATTTAATTAATAGGGATAAACTCCTATAGTTGCTAAAGGATAATCTCTACTAAATACTCAAGCTAGAATAAAGTAGCAAGCCAACACACAACGAAGCGAAAGAGAATTTTCAATAGGAGATTAGGTTTATCTTCGCCTATAGCCATACAAGCAACTCTCCATCAATACATGAGCCTCCATGAAGCTATCCCCATGTTTTTTATGGGCCCTATCAGATCACAGAGCATATTGGAGCTGTGGCGTATAGACTTAAATTGCCTAAGGATGCCAAAATTCATCCTGTCTTCCACGTGTCATGCTTGAAGCCCAAGTCGGGAGAACACAAGTCACCCCAAATCCAACTGCCCAACGTCACTGATGATAGAGATATTCAAGCTCAACCACAAGCCATCCTCGATCGTAGAATCGTGATGCGTTGCCGATGTCCCTCTACTAAGGTACTAGTGTATTGAAATAATTTACCATTCGAAGACACCACAAGGGAATCATATGAGGAGCTAAAGACTCGGTTCCCTGAGTTAATGGAACCTCAGTCTTAAGGACAAAGCTGATTTGGAGAGGGCGGGCTTGATAGTGACAGGTATGACTCACGACCAGCTCGATATTGGGCCTAGAGGGTCATACACATATGGTAGGCATTACGATGAGTAGAGGTTCAGATATGAGATATCCGCTAGAGCCCTTATCTTATTGGATATCCAATAAGCCCCTGAATTATTAGATCCCATGTACGAGATCCAATAATAGCCTATGAGAGATTATTGGATAGAGATCCACTAATCTAAAAGGCTTGGGTAATTGGATGCAGATCTAATACCCAATAGGGGAGGATCCATTAGGGTTTAACAGGGGACCTCTATAAATATGAGTGATTCAGTGGTTCCTAGGCTAGAGCATTTATTTGCCTCTCCTATTCTCCTCCCCCTCTCTACCTTAGAGCAGGCCTAAAGTTTTGAGGAGCGTCGTCGTAGCCCTACTGTGTGGATCACCGCTAGAGAGGAGGACGCTTGACCTCCTTCACCCTCTCCTAGAGATCTGCAAGGAAACAGGGATATAGGATCTCCTTAGGTAACACAATCTATTCTATACACAGTTTGTTTCGTAGATTTTTTTCGCACCAATCTTCGCATGACGATGAATATCTCTTTGGGAATAAGGGATTTTATTTTCTTGTTCTTCCGTTACGCATGTGATGTCGCCCCCAAGATTTCCCAACAGTGGTATCAGAGCCAAGTTGTTTGTGCGATGGATTGGTTTTAAACTACGTGTGTTCTGTTTTGGAGAAACTTTTGACGTCAAAATCATTGACGCAAAAGCGAGAAAAGACAGCAACAGTTGCTTCCCTCGATTTGCATGCATGCATGCGTACAGGAAGGTAAGTGAGAGCGCTATCACCTTTTTGTTGTTATATGTGGATGACATTCTGATCATTGGGAATGATGTAGGAATTCTATCCACAATAAAGGCTTGGTTATCTAGACACTTCTCTATGAAGGACTTAGGGGAAGCATTCTATATCTTGGGGATTCAGATTTATAGAGATAGATCCAATAGGATGCTTAACTTATCCCAGTCCAGGTATATAGAAACCATTGTCAAAAAGTTTGGCATAGAAAATTCAAAGAGAGGTCTCATACCGATGAGACATGGGATATCGCTTTCTAGGAGTATGTCCCCAAAGACTCTTGAAAAAAGGGCAAACATGAATAGGATACCCTATGCATTAGTAATAGGGTATATCATGTATGCCATGTTCTGTACCGGGCCTAATATAGTGTATGCTCTGAGTGTCACGTGCAGGTATCAAGCGGATCCAGGCTTGGAGCACTGGAAAGCAGTAAAGTGTATCCTTAAGTACTTGAGAAGTACCAAGGATCTTTTACTAGTATATGGAGGTAATAGCCTCAGGGTTGAAGGCTACACGGACTCAAGTTTTCAATTTGATATCGATGATAGCAAGTCGAATTCAGGATATGTGTACACCTTAAATGGAGGAGTAGTGTGCTGTAAGAGTTCCAAGCAAGATACTACTGCTGACTCGACCATAGAGGCGGAGTACATTGTTGCAACAGAGACAACAAAAGAGGGAGTTTGATTGAAGAAATTCATCACAGATCTGGGAGTCGTGTCAAGTAGTAAGGAGCCGATTCCCTTGTATTGCAACAACAACAGGAAGATTGCTTAAGTGAAGGAACCCAGGTCTTATCAGAAGTGTTCTAAGGAATTTCCTCCTAATCAGAGAAATTGTGACCCGAGGAGATGCAGTAGTGGAAAGAGTTCCAGCCGAAGATAACATTGCAGATCCACTAACAAAGCCGTTGTCTCAGATTGTCTTTGAGCGTCACAGGGGTTTGATGGGGATCAGACATATTGGTGATTGGCTTTAGGTTAAGTGGGAGATTACTAGTCATAGGTGCCCAGTAAGCCAATCACGTGAGTGATGGCACATATGACTTGACATGGAATCTTTTTGCTTATTATATTTTGACATTTATCACTTTGCTCAGACAAGACCCTAGCTAGGGTCATTCGGATTGAGAGAGAAAGAGTTCTCCAGGAGAATCCGATTAGAGCGAGACTCGAGTAAAAACCGTATGGGTCTGACAGGACTATCCACGGTATACGGTCTCAGGGATATTAGATGGATGAGAGACGTAACTAAGGATAGACATGTCTAATGGATTGGATTTTCCTGTATCGTTTGAGGACTATGGCGTAGTGGCCTAGTACGTCTGTAGTCAATGAGTCAAGTGAATTATTATAGAGATAATAATTTACTGAGCTAGAAGGAGTTCTGATAGGTATGATTCACGACCAGCTCGATATTGGGCCTTGAGGGTCACACACATATGCTAGGCGTTGCGATGAGTAGACGTTCGGATATAAGATATCCGTCGGAGCCCCTGTCTTGTTGGATATCCAATAAGCCCCTAAATTATTGGATCCTATGGATGAGATCCAATAAAAGCCCATGAGAGATTATTGGATAGAGATCCACTAATCAAAGAGGCTTGGGTAATTGGATGTAGATCCAATATCCCATAGGGGAGGATCTATTAGGGTTTGACAGGAGATCTCTGTAAATAAGAGGGATTCAATGGTTTATAGGCTAGAGCCTTTGCTTGCCTCTCCTATTCCCCTCCCCCTCTCCACCTCAAAGCAGGCCTGGAGTTTTGAGGAGTGTCGTCGCAGCCCTGCTGTGTGGATCATTACTAGAGAGGAGGATGCTTGACTTCCTTCACCCTCTCCTAGAGATCTGCAAGGAAATAGGGATATACGATCTCCTTAGGTAACACAATTTATTCTATACACAGTTTATTTCGTGGATTTTTGCACACCAATCTTCGCACGACGACGAACATTTTTTTGGGAATAGGGGATTTTGTTTTTGTTCTTCCGCTACGCATATGATGTCGCCCCCATGATTTCCCAACACGTATGACTGAGATGATTTAGGATCTATGTTTAAAGGCGAATCGATCTCATTATTGTGATCTCATCACAATTTGATTCCTATTGCACAGATCCAAGGACATCATAATATATTTCCAGATAGTATGTGATAAAATGTCAATAATAATAAGCAAATAGATCATCGAAGCGTGTCACAGGTGCCATCACTTATATGATTAGCTTATAGGGCACCTATAACTAATAATCTCCCACTTGACCTAAAGCCAATCATCACCTACGTGTTTGATATCTATCAGACCTTTGTGACGCTCAAATACAATCTAAGTCAATGGCTTTGTTCATTGATCTATAATATTATCTTCGAATGGAACTCTTTCCATTGCTACATTTCCACGGGCCACGATCTCTCTAATCAGGTGGAAAATCCTTAGAATGTGCTTAGACTTCTGATGAGACTTGGGTTCCTTTGCTTGAGTGATCTCTTCGTTTGTCGCAATAGGTGGGAATTGATTTTGCGCTGCTTGATACGACTCCCAGATCCGTGATGAACTTCTTTATCTAGATCCCCTCTTTTGCTGCTTCTACCATAATAATGTATTCAACCTCTATGGTCGAGTCAACAGTAGTATTTTTCTTGGAACTCTTCCAGCTCACTATTGCCCCATTCAGGGTGAACACAGACGCTGAATTTAACTTCCAATCATCAATATCGGACTGTAAACTTGAGTCTATGTAGCCCTCAACCTGGAGACTACCTCCTCCATATACTAGTAAAAGATCCTTAGTCTTTCTCAAGTACTTAAGAATACACTTTGCTACTTTTCAGTGCTCCAATCTTGGATTCACCTGATACATGCTCGTGACACTCAGAGCATGCACTATCTTAGGTTTTGGTACCTAGCATAGCATACATAATAGACTTTATCGTAGAGGCATAGGGTATTCTATCCATGTTTGCCCTTTCCGTAGAAGCTTTTGGAGACATACTTCGAGAAAGTGAAATTTTATATCTCATCGGTGTGAGACCTCTCTTAGAATTTTTGATGCTAAATCTTTTGACAATGATATTTATATACTTATACTAGGATAAGCCAAATATAATCTTGAATCTATCTCTATAGACTCGAATCCTTAAAATATAGAATGCTTCCCCTAAGTTCTTCATGGAGAAGGGTCAAGATAGTCAAGCCTTTACTATGGAGAGCATTCCTACATTATTCCCAATGATTAGGATGTCATCCACATATAACACCAAGAAGATAATAACGCTCTCACTTACCTTCTTGTACATATAAGGCTCATCTTAATTTTTAACGAAGTCATAAGATCTTATCGCCTCATTAAATCTTATGTTCTAACTTTACGAAGCCTGCTTTAGTCCATAAATGGACTTAAGCAGTCTGCACACCTTATCTGGACTCTGCTTGGACATGAATCTCTCAAGTTATATCATATACACCTCCTCGAGGTTGCCATTGAGGAATACGATTTTTACGTCCATTTGCCAGATCTCATATTCATAATGTACTACAGTAGCCAATAGAATTCGAATGGATTTCAACATAGCTACGGATGCGAAGGTTACATTATAGTTAACGCCTTGCCTTTGACGATACCCCTTAGCCATTAATCTTGCCTTACAGGTCTCAACTTTTCCATATACTCCGATCTTCTTCTTGAAAATCCATTTGCAGTCGATGGGTACGATACCCTCAAGTGCATCAATAAGATTCCAAACCTTGTTGGAGTACATGGATTTCATTTCAGAATTTATGGCTTCGAGCCACTTCTCGAAGTCTATGCTTATAAAAGCCTCCTTGTAGATATGAGAATCAACATCCTGAATAGCCTCTCCGCTGATATGTCCTATATATATGTCACGAGGATATGACACTCTATCAGACTTACGCAAAATTAGAACTTGTGTGTCAAGTACTTGAACAAACTCGGTCTTCGGAATGGTGTTTAAGTTAGGTTCTATAACCTCGCTCAATTCTATCATGCTCCCACTATCATTGCCAAGAATATGTTCCTTCTCAATGAATACTGCTCTCTTGATAACAAAGACCTTTTGGTCATCAGGGTGATAGAAATAATACCACAAGTTTCCTTAGGATATCCCACGAACTTACATCGTTCCATCCTGGATTCTAACTTATCGGGATCGTGACTTTTAATGTGGGTAAGGTAGCACCAAATCTTAATAACCTTAAGATTGGGCTTCTTTCCTTTCTATATTGCTTGTCATAAGTGCCCTGTAAGCCAATCACGTGAGGGATGGCACGTGTGACTTAACACGTAGTCTTTTTGCTATATTATTATTATTTGGCATTTTATCACTTTATATTTCCTGTTGCGGATATGCATATGTATATTGTGATATCCATGGATCTGTGTAATAGGAATCAGATCATGATGAGATCACGATAATGAAACCGATTTGCCTTTATACACAGACCCTAAATAATCCTAGTCATAGATTCCTCAAGAGAGACATTGAGATAACCAGACATGTTAGTGTGCTAAATAATCCTAGTCATAGATTCCTCAAGAAAGACATTCCTCATAGCTATTCATGTGGAGACACTAAGGATACAGTGCAGGTGCTCATTGGAGAATGAGTTTACTAATTGATCCGCTCACAGAATGCTGAATGGTTAATGATACCTCATTATTAGACAACGATTTTGTTATCCCAATGGTGTATCTGGTCCTTAGACTTGAGACACCAATGATGTCCTGTATGAGTGCTCCACTCTTTGATACAGAACTTATAAGTTTGGATGATTCAGATCTAGTACAACCGATTATCGAGAGTGACAATCAACCTTACGAGGGCTATTGAGTGTCGATAGAGGATCATTCACTCTCGGTGTCATGAGAGGAATATCTCATGTATTCTTGCTCAGACAAATCCCTAGCCAGGTCATTCGGACTGAGAGAGAAGAGTTCTCTGGGAGAATCTGATTAGAGTGATACTCGAATAGAAAAACATATGGGTCGACAACACCATGCTCGATATATGGTCTCTATGATATCAGATAGATGAGGGGACTATAAGTTTATAGTACTGAGGATAGATAGGTCTAATGGATTGGATTCCCTTATATCATCTGGGGACTGCGACGTAGTGGCCTAATACTCCGTATTCAATGAGTCGAGTGAATTATTATGAAAATAATGAGTACACTGAGCTAAGAAGTAGTTCTGACAAATATGACTTACGAGCAGCTCGATATTGGCCTAGAGATGCATACACAAATGTAGGTATTGCGATGAGTAGAGGTTCAGATATGAGAGATCTGTCGAGCCGAGATCGCGAGCCCCTTTCTTATTGGACATCCAACAAGCCCCTGAATTATTAGATATTATTGGATAGAGATCCACTAATTTAAGAGGCTTGGGTAGTTGGATATAGATCCAATACCCAATAGGGCAGGATCCATTAAGGTTAAGTTGACAAGAGGCCTGTATAAATAAATAAGAGGGAACCAAACACCCATAGGCTAGAGATTCTCTTAGTTGTCACCTCTTATTCTCCTTTTCCCTTCTCCTCCTCAGATAGCAAGCTTGGAGATTTAAGGAGCATCGTCGTAGCCCTACTATGTGGATCACCGGTAGAGAGGAGGACGCTTGACCTCCTACAGATCTGTAGGGATTCAGGGATATACAATCTCACTGGGATATACGATCTCCTAGTCATAGGTTACTCAAAAGGGACATCGAGATAATCAGACAGACTGGTGTGCTATATACCCGTCCATATGATGGATACAACTGGTCTCATAGCTGCTCTGCTAGTCATAGGTGCCCAGCAAGCCAATCACGTGGGTGATGGCACGTGTGACTTGACACGAAATCTTTTTGCTTAATATATTTTGGCATTTATCACTTTATATTGACTATTGCACATATGAATGTATATATATTGTGATGTCCTTGGGTTTGTGCAATGGGAATCGGATTGTGATGAGATTACGATAATGAGACTGATTCATCTTAAAACACAGATCCTAAATAATCCTGGTTATAGGTTACTCAAGAGGGACATCGAGATAACCGGACAGATTGGTGTGCTGTATACTCGTCCATATGATGAATGCAGCTGGTCTCATAACTGTTCGTGAGGGGACACTAGGGATACAATACATGTGTTCATTGAAGAATGAGTTCACTAATTGATCCGTTTATGGAATGCTGGATGGTTGATGATGCCCTATTGTTAGACAACGATTCTGTTGTCCTAGTGGTGTATCTGGTCCCTAATCTTGAAACACTAAGGATGTCCTGTATGAGTGGTCCACTCTTTGATACCAGACTTATAGGTTTGGATGTCCTAGACCTAGTACAGCTGGTCATTGGGAGTGGTAGTCGACCTTACGAGGGCTATTGAGTGTCGATAGAGGATTATTCACTCTCGTCATCATGAGAGGAATTTTTCATGTATTCTTGCTCAAATAAATCCCTAGCCAGGGTCATTCAGATTGAGAAATAAAGATTCTCCGGGAGAATCCGATTAGAGCGAGACTCAAGTAGAAACCGTATGGGTCTGACAACACCATACCCGGTATATGGTTTCTGGGATATTAGATGGATGAGAGACTATAGGTACACAGTAATTGAGGACAGACAGGTCTAATAGATTGGATTCCCCTGTATTGTCTAGGGATTACGGTGTATTGGCCTAGTACGTCCGTAGTCGATGAGTCGAGTGAATTATTATGGAGATAATAATTCACTGAGTCAGAAGGAGTTCTGTTAGGTATGACTCATGACCAACTCGATATTAGGCTTAGAGGGTCACACACATATGGTAGAAGTTGCGATGAGTAGAGGTTTGGATATGAGATATTCGTCGAAGCCCCTGTCTTATTGGATATCCAATAAACCCTTGAATTATTATATGAGATCCAATAAAAGCTCATGAAAGATTATTGGATAGAAATCCACTAATTTAAGAGGCTTAGGTAATTGGATGCAGATCCAATACCCAATAGGGGAGGTGTTAGGAACGGCGACACTAAGAGGAGGGGGGGGGGGGGGGGTGAATTAGTTCAGCGGTAAAATTACGTCGATTCAAAAAACCTTCGTACGATAAAAATCGATTTTGACGAAAACCATTTCGGAGAGAGGTTAACTTGAAAGCGTTTTCATAATGATAGCTTGAAAGTTTACGGAAGAGCGTAGTAGATGTAAAGCAAGTTAAGAGGTTTGTAGTAAAGTAAATTGCTCAAATATAAAAATACAAACTAGAGAAGAACACGCCAATTTTATAGTGGTTCGGTCGTCGTGACCTACATCCACTATCGATCTTCCTTTATAGGCGAAGATCAACCTCCTTCTTACAGCTCTTTCTCCTTTTATCGGGTTTAGGAGATGACCCTTACACCCCCACTCACTCCTCTCTCAAACTATTCTAACACTTAGAACTTTGAGAGGAGTTTTACACAAGATTACAGCGAAGTTTCTTTCCTTTTTACTCTCTATACTTGTGTATTTTAACCAAGGATGAGAGGGGTATTTATAGACTTCATGTTTATTCAAAATTGGAGCCTAAAAACATCTTATTTCGGGTTTCCCGGGCACGGACGGTACCACCGCCTGCGCTGGGCGGTACCACCGCCAGTGTTAGTCTGACACTGACACTGCACTTGGCGGTACAATCGCTTGTAGCCTCTCGGAGGCTGTGTCTAGGCGGTACTACCGCCTGACACAGTCTCGAAGACTATGCCACGATGGTGCCACTTCTTGGGTCATTGTTTGGGCCTCTCATTGGGCCCAACACAATCCTTACATGGGCCCAACTGGCCCCTAATTGGGTTGGCCCAAATCCAAACCCAATTACGTACTAAACAAGTTTGTAAGTCTAGTTTCGGTGATCTTTCGGCGAACTTCCGACGATCTCTCGGCAATGTTCCAACGGACTCCCGGCAAGCTCCTGGACTTCTTGGCTGGTTCCTACAAAACTTCCGACGAACGTCTGGACTTCTGACGAATTCTTGAACTCCCAACGAAATCGCGTTCTTGACTCTGGGACTTTATTTTGCTTTATGTCTTATTATCATAGTTAATCCTGCACATGTAAAAACACACTTCGATCTAGACAATTAATATTAAGCATTAATCATGTTATCCAGCATGTCATTGGTCCCTCGACGCTTCATTCGATTCTTCGGCACATCGTCCTCGCTTGCAGCCAATTGCCTAATCGGCCAGTTGACTCCGCAACTCCGATATCCTTGGCGTAATATCCGTTCTTCTTGGCTCGAAGTCTTTTATCAATACGTCGACCGACCCTCCGGCTCGACGTCCAATCTTTTGCATGTTTTCCCCCAGCACAACATGATTTTTCCTACTTTAATTGTCTCATCCTGATCGAAGCATCCTGCGTCACTCAAAACGCAGATTAAATCATAAAAAATTATCAATTAGTTTCATCATCAAAATACAAGATTCAACAGGAGGATCCATTAGGGTTTCGATAGAGGACCTCTATAAATCGGAGGGATTCAGTGGTTCATAGGTTAGAGCCTTTGCTTGCCTCTCCTATTCTCCTCCCCCTCTCCACCTCAGAGCAGGCCTGAAGTTTTGAGAAGCATTGTCATAGCCCTACTGTGTGGATCACTGCTAGAGAGGAGGATGCTTGACCTCCTTTACCCTCTCCTAGTGATCTACTAGGAAACAAGGATATACGATCTCCCTATATAACACAATCTATTCTATACGTAGTTTGTTTTGCGGATTTTTGCTCACCAATCTTCGCACGATGACGAACATCTCTTTGGGAATAAGGGATTTTGTTTTCTTGTTCTTCCGTTGTGCATGTGATGTCACCCCCAAGATTTCCAAACATGCTCGTGTGGAGACACTAAGAATACAGTGCAGGTGCACATTGGAGAATAAATTCACTATTGGTCCGCTTGTAGAATGTTGGATAGTTGATGATGCCTTATTGTTAGACGATGATTCTATCATCCTAGTGGTGTATCTAGTCCTTAGACCTGAGATACCAAGGATATCATGTATGAGTACTCCACTCTTTGATACCGGACTTATAGGTCTGGAGGTTCCAGATCTAGCACAATTGGTCATCGGGAGTGGTAGCCAACCTTACGAGGGTTATTGAGTATCGATAGAGGATCATTCGCTCTTGGTGTCATGAGAGGAATATATCATGTGTTCTTGCTCAGACAAATCTATGGCTAGGGTCATTCAGATTAAGAGAGAAAGAGTTCTCCGGGAGAATCCGATTAGAGCGAGACTCGAGTCGAAATTGTATGAGCCTAATAGTACCATGCCTAGTATATAGTCTCTAGGGTATTAGATGGATGATGGACTATAGATACATGGTAACTGAGGACAGATAGATCCAAAGGATTAGATTCCCCTATATCATCTAGGAACTACGGCGTAGTGGCCTAGTACGTCCGTAGTCGATGAGTCGAGTGAATTATTATGGAGATAATAATTCATTAAGTCAGAGGGAATTTTGACATGTATGACTCACAACTAGCTCAATATTGGGCTTAGAGGGTCATACACATATTGTAGGCATTACGACGAGTAATGGTTCGGATATGAGATATCCACCGAATCCCTTATCTTATTGGATATCCAATAAGCCCTTAAATTATTGGATCCTATGGATAAGATCAAATAAGAGCCAATGAAAGATTATCGGATACAGATCCACTAATCTAAGAGGCTTGGGTAGTTGGATGGAGATCCACTACCCAATAGGGCAAGATCCATTATAGTTAAGTTAATATTGGGCCTCTATAAATAGGAGGTAACCAAACACCCATAGGCCAAAGGTTTTCTTAGTTGCCACCTCCTCTTCTCCTCCTTGGATAGCAGGCTTAGAGATTTGAGGAGCATCGTTACAGCCCTGCTTTGTGGATAATCGCTAGAGAAGAGGACGCTTGACCTCTTTCATTCTCTCCTATAGATTTGTATGGATTTAGGAATATACGATCTCCCTAGGTAACACAATTATCTCACGTGTAGTTTTTAATTTTGTGGATTTTCCGCACCAATCGTCGTATGATGATGAACATATCTTTAGGAAATTTGGGGATTTTGTTTTCTGTTTTTCCGCTGCACATGTAATGACGCCCTTAGATTTCTATGTAATTTTACAAAATTCTCCATAAAGATTCAAGTATACTTTGTAAGGCGATCCACTACGACAAAAATTTTACCTTTTTCTTGTGATGAGGGAAGCCCTTCGATGAAGTCCATTGATATATCAGTCCATATTGAGTCCGAGATGGGTAAAGGTTGCAGCTTTCTGGGACTTGCCATTATCTAGCCTTTATGTCGCTGACATACATCACATTGTGCCACAAATTTAACAATAATATTTTTCATCCCTACCCAGTAAAGGTTTTACTTAATTCACTTATAGGTTCTAAGGAACTTGGAGTGCCCGGCCATAGGTATAGAATGCATCTCTTAAAGGATGGTCTTTATGCAAGTAGAATTTGGCACAAGCACAATGCATCCCTTATAACGCAATTCTTTTGAGTCTTAACTGTAATGAGCCACGGAGCTTGGTGTTTCCTCCAATTTTTTTATGATCTTACTGGTCTCCGGATCTTCCTGCCATTCCTTTTTAATATCGTTAAGGAAGTCGCTGGTCAGAAGTGAAATGACCGAAAATCCAGCTTACTCGAGTAGCTGCGAAAGCGTATCTGCAATAATATTATCTTTCCCCTTTTTGTAAGTTATTTTATAATCATATCCAAGAAGCTTTGTTACCCAACTTTGCTACCCGGGGGAAGATATCTTCTGCTCCAACAAATATTTTTGGCTTTAATGGTCGGTCTTGATTTGAAAGCGTCACCCGATCAAGTACATTCTCCATTTGGCCACCACATGCACGATCGCAAGCATCTTCTTGTCGTAAATAGTCATTCTAAGATGAGAAGGAGATAATGTCTTACTAGTATAAGTGAGGGGGCGGTCATCTTGTATTAGTACAACACCAATTCCGACTCCGGAGGCATCGGCTTCAATAACAAAAGTCTTGCCGAAGTCGGGTAGCACTAGTACGGGCATTGTCATCATTGCGGCTTTAAGTTCGTCGAAGGTAGTGGTGGCTTTGTCCGACTATTGGAAAGCATCTTTTTTTCAATAAGGAAGTAAGGGGTGCATTGATCTTTCCATAGTTTTACATGAACTTACAGTAGTAGCTCGTTAAACTGAGAAAGCCGCATAGCGATTTTATGTTCCTTAGGGTCGATCGGTTCTGCATTGCTTTAATTTTAGAGGGGTCCACTGCCACACCTTCCTTTGATATGATATGCCCAAGATATTTCATCTTCTATTGAAGAAAGTTGCACTTCAATTTTTTTACAAAAAGAACATGTACTCGCAAAATTGTCAAAAAAGTCATAAGTATTGAAAATGACTTTCAAGAGAATGGCTGTAAATAAGGATATCGTCGAAGAAAACCAGCACAAACTTATGAAGATAATTATGGAAAATATCATTCATAAGGCTCTGGAAGGTGAAGGGAGCATTGGTGAGACCAAAGAGGATTACCAAAAATTCATAGTGGCCGTTGTGTGTTTGAAAGGCGATTATTGGTATGTCTTCTTCGCACATTCGTATTTGATGATACCCGAATCGAAGGTCCAGCTTTGTGAAGACATGTGCTCCCTTTAATTCATCAAGCAATTCATCTACTACTGGAATAGGGTATTTGTCCTTGAGGGTTATGCCGTTGAGAGCTCGGTAATCAATGCACATTCAATATGTTCCGTACTTCTTTCGTACAAGGAGCACCAGTAAAGAGTAGGGGCTGTAACTTGGCCGAATAACTTTTGTTTCGAGCATCTCTTTTAAATCCTTTCTATTTCATCCTTTTAGAGATGTGGATACTAATATGGTCGAGTATTTGCTGGAGGTTTGCCCGGAAGAATCGTTATACAATAATCATGCCGACGTGTAGGAAGTAGGTTGCACGGTTCGTCAAATATATCTGAAAATTCAGCAAGCAAAGGAAGTAGGTTTGGATCTTTAAATTCTATTAGCTCTACCTTAGTTTGCTGCTCAAGTTATACTAAAAAGCTGCTATATACTTTGTGCAAAACCTTCTCCATTTATTGTGTGCAAATCGTCTATGTCGTCGCCACGTTTCCCGTACAATATCACCTGTTTCCTCTTACCGTAAAATTTCATAATTAGTTTCATAAAATTCTAGAAAATATCACCTAATATTGTCAGCTATTCGATGTCAAGCATGACCTCATAATCATCAAGAGAGAGGAGGAAGAAATATGTAATTATCTCTTGGTCCTGGAGCAATAGTTTCACCCGCAGGCACCTATAATCATACTTCAAAATTCGACCATCGGCAACCTTAACATCAAACCTGCTACAATTCTCAATAGATAAGGCCATCTAGACAGCAACTTTATTGTTTCTAAAATTATTGGTGCTCCCAGTGTCAATAAGAACGGTGATAAGTTGTTGCTTCAAAAGTCCTCCCACTTTTATTGTTTATAGGTTCGCATAACCGGCAAGGGCATGAATCATAATATCAACTAGCTACTGTTTTTTATCTGTGACCTCTTCCTTATACTCTTGGACCTCCTCCTCTATGTCTTCAAGAGGTTCAATCAGTAGAAGGCAGCCTTTTTTGCAGCGATGATCGCGGTTCCATGGCTCGTCGCAATGCCAACAAAGACCTTTTACTGATTGGTCATATAGTTCTTCTCTTGTCAATTTTTTTGGCGACGAAGGATGGCTGGGAGTAGAAGGGGGTTTATATGCCATGGGCCTAAGAGAGGTTCTTATCCTCTACGCATCTTGGTTGAGCCGTTCTTATATTCAGGCGAAAGATATCGCAATTGTCATAGTACAGGGCTGTCGCGACTTAACCTCCCCTTTTATCTCTGGCTTGAGTCCTTCGATGAATATTCCTAACAATTGATGGTCAGTCCAATCATGAGCAAAGTAGGATAACTTTTTAAACCTAGTTTGGTACTCTTGAATTGTAGAGGTTTGTCGAATCTTTGCGAGTTAATTATCGATATTTTCATACTCCGTAGGTCTGAAACGATTCAGTAGTGCGTTCTTAAATTGATTCCACGTCGAAGCCTCATGATTGTATTCCAGCCAATTGTACCATTGAATAGCATCTCCTTCAAGGTGGATGATAGCAATTTCCACCATAGTATCATTCAATATTCGGTAGTAGCGAAAGTAACGTTCGGCGTATGAAATACACCCCGTTGGGTCTCCTTCTTCCCATCATGAGAAGTTTACCCTCTTGCGTGGCTGAAGCATGTCTGAAGACTATCTCTCCTTCTCTAGAGGTCTCTCTAAACTCTCTCCTCACTGAGATTTAGTTGGACTAAGCCGTTGTCCAATTTTGAGTTCTACAAATAAAGCGCGCAATTTGTCCTCCAAGCGCGATTCAAGCCACGATTCAATCCGAGATTCCCATGCTTCAAATTTGGCATCAATTGAATCTTGTGGAGCCATAGAATATGGTTGTAGATAAGAGATGTCCCTATCTTTTTTCTATTTATGGGTTAATGGCATGGGTGGTGGAAGTTTTGGATGAATTGATGATCAAGGAAAGGTACTATAGCATATTTTACATCTAAAGTGTAGCAATTTGGACATAAAAGATCAGTGGTTTATATTGAGAGTTTTCTAATGAAACCAATGGAAAATATGCTATTAGGAAGTGTTAAGGCTATTATAAAATTTTTTTAGAGATTTGGACAGAAAAACATAGTAGCGAGATCAAACAAACTGTGCTAAGCGGTTGGAATTCTATAGTGCAGATTTTCAAGTGTAGTAGTTTGGACGTAAAAGATCAGTGGTTTATATAAAGGATTTTTTGATAAAACTAAAGGAAAATCTGCTGTTAGGAAGTGTCAAAGCTATCATAAAAATTTTGTAAAGATTTGGATAGAAAAAATACAGTAGCAAGATCAAACAGACTGTGCTATGCGGTTGGAATTCTGCAGTGTATCTTTCATCGTAGATATGAAAACTTTAGGACGAAAATTTTATAAAGCAATATAGGAACAATTTTTTTTGGATTTTTGAATAAGGATAATTAAATTGCAGTAATGGTAGTGATTTAAAAAGCGCTAGGCGCCAAAAGGCGCCAAGGTCCACAAACGCCCGAGGCGCTAGGCGCTCGCCCAGGCGCTTGCCCGAGCGAAGCGAGGCGCTAAAATATAAAAATATATAATATAATTAATAAATATAATTATTTAAAATTTTAAACAAAAATATGCTATTAAATTAAGAAAATCTAAGATATAAAATCACAATGTCACATTAACAAAAAGTTTCAAAATTCAAAACAATAAAATTTTTACATCAAAGTCATTCATCATAATCGATATTATCGTCATTTTCACACAAATCATCTTCATTGAATTCGTCTTCTTCCTCTTGTCCTTCGATTCCTTCCTCTTCATCAAGATATGTTTCATTCTCTATGTCTTCAACAATAGCAGGAGCTGAGCTTGATACTTTTGCACTCATTTTTCTCTTTGACATCTGTCTTGTATATGTTTGTAATTCTCCAGCACCTGAAGCTCTTGCCACATCTCCCCATGTCAATCTATCATCTTCAAATACAAGCTCGTCTTCAGCATCTTGCAAGTTAGCACCCATTTCTCCTACTAACTACTCATTTGAATCATCAATATCTTGCAATGAGATTGAATCAAATCTATTTTTCAAATCATGACGAGTCTTCAAAGCTTGATTATACTTTATGTAAACAAGATCGTGCAATCGTTGATGTTCTAGCCGATTTCTTCTCTTCGAGTGAATCTGTCATGTCATATAATTTAAAAATATATTATACATATATCTAAATAAATAAATTAATTAAAACAAAAAATATTTAGTAATACTTACATGCTCAAAGACACTCCAGTTTCGCTCACAACCCGAAGCACTACATGTCAAACGAAGTACTTTGATAGCAAATTTCTGTAAGTTCGGGGTGGAATTTCCAAATAGACTCCACCATTCAGAAAAAAAAAAAAAAAAAAAAAAAAAAAAAAAAAAAAAAAAAAAAAAAAAAAAAAAAAAAAAAAAAAAAAAAAAAAAAAAAAAAAAAAAAAAAAAAAAAAAAAAAAAAAAAAAAAAAAAAAAAAAAAAAAAAAAAAAAAAAAAAAAAAAAAAAAAAAAAAAAAAAAAAAAAAAAAAAAAAAAAAAAAAAAAAAAAAAAAAAAAAAAAAAAAAAAAAAAAAAAAAAAAAAAAAAAAAAAAAAAAAAAAAAAAAAAAAAAAAAAAAAAAAAAAAAAAAAAAAAAAAAAAAAAAAAAAAAAAAAAAAAAAAAAAAAAAAAAAAAAAAAAAAAAAAAAAATTAAAACTAGATGCACGCTCTGTAATGTCAAGAATGAAGTAGCAAATCGGGTGACACCATGTCTCACTAATTCTTTATTTCCTGTAAATTCTCTCATCATATTCAAAGCCCCAATGTGATTATAAAGAAATCCAACAACAAAAATTGCCCTTTCTAAGGTTTTCTATAATACTTACATGCTCAAAGACACTCCAGTTTCGCTCACAACCCGAAGCACTACATGTCAAACTAAGTACTTTGATAGCAAATTTCTGTAAGTTCGGGGTGGAATTTCCAAATAGACTCCACCATTCAGCTGCAAAATTTATGTTATTATTAGCAATAACATAGTAACATAATATATATGAAATTAATTATATTAAATTATTAATACCTGGAGACGTAGTTGTCCTGGATCGAACGGCAATTGGAATTCCAAAAAGACCTTCGGCATTTTTATATAAAGATAATTCATGAATAATCTTATCTTGAACCTCAAGGTTGGGAACTAATCTTGCAACGCACTGATATAACCCACCCAAAACTTCTGCATCAAATCCAATAGATTTAATCTTATAAAAGAATTCAGGGTTCAAATAATATCCTGCTGCATGTAAGGGATGATGAAGTTGACAATTCCATCTTTCGTCAATGATTGTAAAAATTTTCTCATATTTTTCTTCATTTTCATTAAAAGATCTTTTAATCGTCTCCTTTGCTCTATCCATAGCCTCATAAATATATCCCATTGCAGGCTTATTTTCATTATCCACCAACCGAAGGACTCGAACAAGAGGGCCCATTATCTTTAATATATAAACTACATGATTCCAAAAGGATGGCATTAAGATGATATCAGCAGCCCTCTTGCCTTTTGCTTCTTTTGCCCATTTGCTTGTCACCCATTTCTCAGAGGTAAACATATTTCTCAGAGTATGTTTTTGACGATGCACGCTCTGTAATGTCAAGAATGAAGTAGCAAATCGGGTGACACCATGTCTCACTAATTCTTTATTTCCTGTAAATTCTCTCATCATATTCAAAGCCCCAATGTGATTATAAAGAAATCCAACAACAAAAATTGCCCTTTCTAAGGTTTTCTTGATTTCTAAGATCTTTCCAATATCCTCCAACATTAAATGAATACAATGTGCTGCACATGGAGTCCAATACAAGTGTTGTCTTTTTGATTCAAGCAATTTACCTGAGACAAAGGATAACAAAAATGATAAGACTTAAGAGTTTAACATACTTAATTAAAGATAAAATAATTAACAAAATCAAAAGATGAATATTACCAGCTAAAACATAGTTGCTTCCATTGTCGGTTATGATTTGAACGATATTTTGTTCTCTAATTTCTTCCACGAAGTTGTCAAGTAAATCATATATCTTGTCTCCAGATTTTACAAAAGATGAAGCATCTATTGACTTCACAAACATAGTCCCTAAAGAACAATTAACCATAAAATTAATTATACTCCTGCGCCTCTTATCAGTCCAAACATCTGACATAATAGAGCAACCATGTGTTGCCCATGATTCTTTATGACCCTTTAGTAAGTCATTTGTATAATTCAACTCTTTTTGCAGCAATGGAACTCGCATCTCATAATAACTTGGAGGTTTTAATCCTGCACCATATCTTCCAATAGCTTCAATCATATCCTTAAAACTGTCTAACGCGGGAGGCGAGAGGGCTCGCGGGAGGCGCGAGCAGCGGGAAGGCTCGCGGGAGGCGCGAGCAGCGGGAAGGCTCGCGGGAGGCGCGAGCAGCGGGAAGGCTCGCGGGAGGCGAGAGGGCTCGCGGGAGGCGCGAGCAGCGGGAAGGCTCGCGGGAGGCGCGAGCAGCGGGAAGGCTCGCGGGAGGCGCGAGCAGCGGGAAGGCTCGCGGGAGGCGCGAGCAGCGGGAAGGCTCGCGGGAGGCGCGAGCAGCGGGAAGGCTCGCGGGAGGCGAGAGGGCTCGCGGGAGGCGCGAGCAGCGGGAAGGCTCGCGGGAGGGCTCGCAGGAGGCGCGAGCAGCGGGAAGGCTCGCGGGAGGCGCGAGCAGCGGGAAGGCTCGCGGGAGGCGAGAGGGCTCGCGGGAGGCGCGAGCAGCGGGAAGGCTCGCGGGAGGCGCGAGCAGCGGGAAGGCTCGCGGGAGGCGCGAGCAGCGGGAAGGCTCGCGGGAGGCGCGAGCAGCGGGAAGGCTCGCGGGAGGCGCGAGCAGCGGGAAGGCTCGCGGGAGGCGAGAGGGCTCGCGGGAGGCGCGAGCAGCGGGAAGGCTCGCGGGAGGCGAGAGGGCTCGCGGGAGGCGCGAGCAGCGGGAAGGCTCGCGGGAGGCGCGAGCAGCGGGAAGGCTCGCGGGAGGCGCGAGCAGCGGGAAGGCTCGCGGGAGGCGCGAGCAGCGGGAAGGCTCGCGGGAGGCGCGAGCAGCGGGAAGGCTCGCGGGAGGCGCGAGCAGCGGGAAGGCTCGCGGGAGGCGCGAGCAGCGGGAAGGCTCGCGGGAGGCGCGAGCAGCGGGAAGGCTCGCGGGAGGGCTCGCAGGAGGCGCGAGCAGCGGGAAGGCTCGCGGGAGGCGCGAGCAGCGGGAAGGCTCGCGGGAGGCGCGAGCAGCGGGAAGGCTCGCGGGAGGGCTCGCAGGAGGCGCGAGCAGCGGGAAGGCTCGCGGGAGGCGCGAGCAGCGGGAAGGCTCGCGGGAGGCGCGAGCAGCGGGAAGGCTCGCGGGAGGCGCGAGCAGCGGGAAGGCTCGCGGGAGGCGCGAGCAGCGGGAAGGCTCGCGGGAGGCGCGAGCAGCGGGAAGGCTCGCGGGAGGCGAGAGGGCTCGCGGGAGGGCTCGCAGGAGGCGCGAGCAGCGGGAAGGCTCGCGGGAGGCGCGAGCAGCGGGAAGGCTCGCGGGAGGCGCGAGCAGCGGGAAGGCTCGCGGGAGGCGCGAGCAGCGGGAAGGCTCGCGGGAGGCGCGAGCAGCGGGAAGGCTCGCGGGAGGCGCGAGCAGCGGGAAGGCTCGCGGGAGGCGAGAGGGCTCGCGGGAGGCGCGAGCAGCGGGAAGGCTCGCGGGAGGCGCGAGCAGCGGGAAGGCTCGCGGGAGGCGAGAGGGCTCGCGGGAGGCGAGAGGGCTCGCGGGAGGCGCGAGCAGCGGGAAGGCTCGCGGGAGGCGCGAGCAGCGGGAAGGCTCGCGGGAGGCGCGAGCAGCGGGAAGGCTCGCGGGAGGCGCGAGCAGCGGGAAGGCTCGCGGGAGGCGCGAGCAGCGGGAAGGCTCGCGGGAGGCGAGAGGGCTCGCGGGAGGCGCGAGCAGCGGGAAGGCTCGCGGGAGGCGCGAGCAGCGGGAAGGCTCGCGGGAGGCGCGAGCAGCGGGAAGGCTCGCGGGAGGCGCGAGCAGCGGGAAGGCTCGCGGGAGGCGCGAGCAGCGGGAAGGCTCGCGGGAGGCGCGAGCAGCGGGAAGGCTCGCGGGAGGCGAGAGGGCTCGCGGGAGGCGCGAGCAGCGGGAAGGCTCGCGGGAGGCGCGAGCAGCGGGAAGGCTCGCGGGAGGCGCGAGCAGCGGGAAGGCTCGCGGGAGGCGCGAGCAGCGGGAAGGCTCGCGGGAGGCGCGAGCAGCGGGAAGGCTCGCGGGAGGCGCGAGCAGCGGGAAGGCTCGCGGGAGGCGCGAGCAGCGGGAAGGCTCGCGGGAGGCGCGAGCAGCGGGAAGGCTCGCGGGAGGCGCGAGCGAGTGTACTAAGGGGATACCAGCCTGATAGAAGAAGCGAGCAATGTGCTGAATTGTTCTTCTCTTATTTCTTTATTACAAGCATCACTTATTTGTTTGTCTAAATTTTGAACCTCCTGCTTGCCCTTGTTGTTTCTGGGATCCTTGAAGCATATATAGATCCATCGGTCCTTTTTTACCTTTCTTAGTACTCATAACTTCTTTTCCCTTTTTGTCGTATACTCTTTTTTCACTTGGGTTAATACTCGTAGAATAATCTTCTTCTTCATCCCTGAGATGTTCAACATTGTCTTCTGGTAAATTCCCGTAAGATTCATTCTTTTGTGTCTTCTTTTCATTCATATAACTCAGCAATTCTTCTTTTACCTCAGGTGGACATTTTTTGCAAGCTGCTGCATTCTTGAAATTTCCTACTAGATGTTGTTTTGCACGAAAAATACCACCTCTGGTAGTCTTATCGCAGAATATGCAAGTCACTGCATTAGGATCTTTCGGATCCTTCAAATAATTATACTTCCATGCAGGATCTTTTTTTGATACCATTGGAGACTCTATTGAGTTGCTCTCGACACTTGCCATTTATGTTGAAACCTAACAATAATTTCAAATAAATAAAATTATCAACATTAAAATTAAAATAATATATTATTAATCTATTAACAGAAAATTAATCATTTCAAAATTTAAATAAACTTAATATAAGAGTATACTGAGCCTGATGGAGAAACGAGGAAGCAGCGGCGAGCGGCGGCAGCAGCAGCGGCGAGCGGCGGTGGCAGCAGCGGCGAGCGGCGGCAACAGCAGCTGCGAGCGGCGGCAGCAGCAGCAGCGAGCGGCGGCAGCGACAGCGAGAAAGGGAAAGGGAGAGGAAGGCGCGAGCAGCGGGAGGGCTCGCAGGAGGCGCGAGCAGCGGGAAGGCTCGCGGGAGGGCTCGCAGGAGGCGCGAGCAGCGAGAGGGCTCGCGGGAGGCGCGAGCAGCGGGAAGGCTCGCGGGAGGCGCGAGCAGCAGGAAGGCTCGCGAGAGGGCTCGCGGGAGGCGAGAGGGCTCGCGGGAGGCGCGAGCAGCGGCAGCAAGAGCGACGACAGCGGGAGCAAGAGCGACGAGCAGCGATCGGGATCGGGAGCGGCAGCGGCAGCGGCAGCAGGTTAGGGTTGGGTAAGGGGTTAGGGTTGGGTAAGGGTTAGGTTTAGTTGGTTCGATTGAACCAACTAACAACCGAACCAGACCCAAAATCCTGGTTCGGTCTTGGTTTACCCAGGCGCTCGCCCGAAGCGCCCAGCGCCTGGGCTCGGGCGAGCGCCCAGGCGGCGCCTGTTTGAAGCGCGCCGCCTGGGACATTAGCGAGGCGCTCGGGCCTCGCCTCGCCTCGCCCGAGCGCCTAGGCGAGCGCCCGAGCGCCTTTCTTAATCACTGAGTAATGGTAAGGTAGGAAACCAGAATCTTTTGCAATTAACGGGGAGATCAAAGGATGATCCATAGTGGTGGAGATGACGGTGGAATTCGACGACGATCTTTTTAGCAATTGTGGAAATTGCTTTGGGCAGATGTGGAAGGCTAATGGATGGTTGGATATTTGAATAAGGATAACTAAATTGTAGCAATAGTAAGGTACGAAATCAGAACTTGTTGCAATTCACGGGGAGATCAAAGGATAATCCACGGTGGTGGAGATGACGACGGAATTCAACGACAATCTTTTAAGCAATTGTGGGAATTGCTTTGGGTGGCTGTTGAGGGCTGATGGATGGCTGTGGAAGGGTAGCAAGATACCAAGAACACTACTCTGATACCAAGTGTTAAAAACCCTTATAGATTCTAAGCTTGAGGTTGATCTCTTTAGGGGATCGGCCTTCTTAGAACTCTAAAGGGGTTCCTTCCAAGTTGCTGCTCAAAGGCTGCAGAAAAGATTCATCTATTACTTAATAAAAGAGGATGAATACATGACTATTTATAGGGCTTCTAAACCCCAACTCCTAATATGACTCCTACTCAAGACTCTTACTTCTAACCAACTCCTAATGAGACTCCCACACTAAGAAGCAACCTCCCAATTAACCCTAATCCTAGCCAACCCCTTTACCTCTTTAATAGGGGTCGGCTATGTAGGTTTCACATGAATGCCCCTTTCAATGAAATTCAATTAGGACTCTCCTAGCTAGAGTCATAACAGTGTGGTGATCATCCATCTCATCATCGTCGGATCTGTCGACACCTCGACGCATCTCCATGTGTCGTGATCATTTGAATCGGCCTTGAGAGTCCTACTACCACCTCGAGGCTTCCGTTGCACCTCTTGTATAATTAAAAGCATGCAAGCCTAACAATGAACGAAAAATGGAGGTTCACAGGTCCCAATAATAATAATCATATACACATATCATACGGTCTATAATCATCTTCCCACATCCTATATATATATCATTATGTAGGATTACTAGATAAATAATAGTAGTTAATTAAAATTTTTAATTAACTAATATTTTATGAAGCTAGGGACATGCAAGAATTTTTTTTGAATTTTGAAGGGTATTTTGGTAATTTGGGTAAAAGGATAGCACTGGGAATTTCCAAAATTCATGGAGGCAAAATTATCCTTTGCCCCCCCAAAACCCCTAATTCCTACTTTGCATGTGGTAGTCGTCGCCTCCCTATTACCGACGCCAAGGTTCGTAGCCGTAACCTTTGCGGTTGCCACCTTGGGCAACCGCCTCGCGTTAGGGCGGTTTGCCCTTGCGATGCCACCTCGCACAGGGGCGACTACCGCCTTGCACTAGGGCGATTGCCCTTGTGGCGTCGCCTCAGGCAAGAGCAGCTACCACCTTATGCGCGTGCGGTGGCTACCACACGCAAGGCAGTACCTGTGGGCACCCTCGGTTTCCTTCATTTACGTTAACAAATTTGATGTCGAAGGATCGCTCTAAAGACAACCAAATAGTGTGTCTTTCGGATCTAAAAACTACGTTAAACGTAGCAAGAATGCGTAAAACAATTCTACGCAATTAAACACAACAGATGTAGTTTATAAGTCAATCATTGCACAACGAACCTAGCTTTGATACCACTATTGGGAAATCTGCTGGTCGGCATCTCATGCGTAGCGTAAAACAAAAACAAAACCAAAATTTTCAAAGTTAAGTACTAGGTCTTTGTGTGACGATTAGTGTGCGAGAAAATCACAAAACCGAAAAACTCCACATATCGTGTTAAAACAATTACCTGGGGAGATCGTATATCTGTGAAATTTCTAAATCCGATGAAGTGGATGAAGGAGCACTCATATACTCCTCTCTTGTGGTGATCCACATGTCAGACGCGATGATGACACTCCTCAGATCACTATGGGATCTCCCTCTCCACGCACACCACAAGGCTACTAGAACTAAGGAGGAGGAGAGGAGGCTAAGGAGAATATGAGGGGCAACCACTAGTAGCTCTAACTATGAACAATGAAGTTCCTTCTATTTATAGAGGTGTAAGCAACTTAACCCTTAATGGATCATATCCTCATTGGATCTCTATCCAATTATCTAGTTGGATCTCTATCCAACTATCTAGTTGTATCTCATCCACTTATCCAATTGGATCTTATCTATAGAATCCAAACTATGGCTACGCGGATATCTTATATCTGTATCTCTACTCGTCACAATATTCATTATATGTGTGTGACCCTCTAGGCCCGATATCTAACTGGCTGTGAGTCGATCATGTCAGAACTCCTTCAAATATAGTGAATTATTATTTATATAATAATTTACTTGACTCATCGACTATGGTCATACTAGGCCAGTACGCCATAGTCCCTAAACGGTACAGGATAAATCTAATCCATTGGACCTGTTTGTCCATAGTTACCATATGTCTATAGTCTCTTATCCATCTAATATCCCAAAGACCATATATTGGGCATGGTAACGTCAGACCCATATGGAATCTTGCCCAAGTTTTTCCCTTATCGGATTCTCTCGAAGAACTTCTCTCTCAATCCGAACAACTCTAGCTAGGGATTTTGTCTGAGAGGGCACATAATAGATATTCCTCTCACGATACTGAGAGTAGATGATCCTCTATTGACATACAATTGCTTTCATAAGGTTGGCTACCATTTCTGAGAACTAGCTATGCTAGATCTAGAACTTTTAAACCTGTAAGTCCAGCGTTAAAGAGTGGAGTACTCAAACAAGACATCTTTGGTGTCTTAAGTCTAACAACTAGACACAATTTGGACTACGGAATTATTATCTAATGTCATGTATCATTAACTATTCAACATTCCGTAAGTGAATCAATTAGTAAACTCATTGTCCGTTGAGCACTTGTACTATACCTCTAGTGTCCCTACACGAACAATTATGAGACCAGCCACCTCCATCATATGGACGAGTAAACGACGTATCGGTCTATCCGGTTATCTCGATGTCTTTCTCAAGTAACCTATAATCAAGATAATTGAGGATTTATGTTTAAAGACGAATCAGTCTTATTATTGTGATCTCATCACAATCCAATTCTCATTGCACAGATCCAAAGACATCAAAACATATATCCAGATAATATGTGATAAAATGTCAGTAATAATAAGTAAAGAGATCGTGGCAGCGTGTCACAGGTGCCATCACTGGCGTGATTGGCTTGTAGGGCACCTATAACTAATAAATGATTCATTTGGTGCTTCATCCGATCCTTCGGCGTATTGCCCAATTAGTATGTTGACCTCCCGTAACTTTCGATCTTCTTAGTGCAACGTCTAATCCTTTGGTCCGATGCATGAACTTATGACACGAAGTCCTTTTGGCACGTCGACCATTCCTTCGATCCGACGTCCAATCTTCTAACATGTTATACTCCGACCTAACGTTTGATTCTTCCTACTTTAATCGAATTGTCTTTCCTTGATCGAGGTTAGTCCTGTATCACTCAAACACATATTAGATCATAACTTTATCAATTGATTTCATTATCAAAATATGAGATTCAACAATGACCAGCTCGGTATCGGGCTTAGAGAGTCACAAACATATGGTGGATGTTGCGATGAGTAGAGGTGTTGATATGAGATATTCGTGGAGCCCTTATTTTGGATCCTATAGATGAGATCCAATAAGATTGGATAATTGAATAGAGATACAATATTCAATAAGGGCAGGATCTATTAAGGGTTAAGCTGCATGCATCTCTATAAGTAGGAGGAATCTTAAGGTTCATAGGCTAGAGCTTCTAGTGGTTGCTCCTCCTATTCTCCTCAACCTCCTTGGCTCCGGTAGCCTTGTCTTTGTTTCTTAATGTTCTTGCTCGAGTATCAGTGTTTCCATGGATTCTGTTGTGGCAAGTGGATCTGATTCTATTAGACAATTGATATAGTTTCCTAAAAACATGGTGTTGTTATGTGTCAGTAGATGCTTGCAACTGTAATTGTTTGCCTTTCTAATTTCTGGTGTTGCATGCCATGTTGTTTCCTTCTCTTGTGTTTTGGCTTGCAATCTGTATCTTGGTCTGATGATTTGGTGGTGCTGTAATGAGTTTCTTAGTCTGGGTTCTAGAATCGTTTTCTTTCTGATTCAAAATCCTTTCTTTCTTTAACTATTTTCTCTATGCTCTCTTGATTGCCATATGAATGATTGCTTTACACCATATTTGTCTTGCAACCATGGTGTATATGGAGATGCTTTAAGGATATCTGGTGGGAAGGGCATGATATAGGACATCAAGAGATCATTGATGAAGCCAGACGAGATAGAGGATTGACCTGAGAATCCAATTGTTGACCTTATCTTTTTTTCTTTTTTTAGACTATCTCTTGTTTTTACTATTTTTATAGTATCTTTTCATTTATATATTTGGCTTAGTCTTATTTCCCTAAACCTTTCCATGTTTCTCCCTCTTTCTCTTCCTCACTTCTCCTCTATTATCTCTTCTTGGTGTTTCTTTGGTTTGTTCTTGAACCTTTTCGGGATTCTTGGTTCTTGTGAACTCTCTCGTCATTATTAGGCTATGCGGAGGAAGGTGATTTCCTTGGGGCATTCAACTTGAGTGGGAAATGGAACCGCTGTAACCCCTAATATCACGAACTGAGGTGCAAGTTGTCAAATAGACATGCTGCATCCTCCAAGATGGTTCTGCGGAGCGGTGCTTCATGTGTGTTGCTTGGAAATCTCACTTGGAGGAATGCAGTGTTTGGTTTTCTTTCTTCTTTCTCTCTTTTATATTGGGTTTAATTTTCTTTTCCTCTGACTCTATTGAGATTTCTTTCAGTTTCTTTTTGAATATATTTAGGCTTCTTTGTGTTTTTGGGATTTCTTTAGGTTCTTCTTGAATCATTTATGGTTTTGCTTCAGACTGCCTCTTGTTCTAAGTCACCCATGGCAAAAAACGAAAGAGGGCGTAGACAGAGAGTAGGAGATTGAGACGCACTTGAGGACACTTTTGCTGTGCTCCTTTCGATTGAAACTTGTTCCAGGGAGTTCTTTATGTTTCTTCTCGAATCTTTAGTTCTGCATCAGGCTTCCCGTTTCTACTGCCCCTTCGTGGAAGAATTTGGCAAGGGACTCCTGTATGACATTGAAGAACTTGTCTGGGTTCCGTCAATTCTTGGCCGGTGCCCGTTGATCTCGTCCAAGAACAGAACCATGGTAAACTCCAAGATTGGTTCATCCCCGAGCATGAGGTTTACAGGTTGAAGATTGGGGAACAGAATTACAACAGCCTCCAAATTGGATATGAGGTCTCATGGATTATGCCTTTCCATTGTACTCTTGCTTGTAAAACACAGCGCTGTTTTCTTTCTCCCCAGTCTCTTTCCCTTGTGTTGGACTCTTCTTGTTTTCTTATTCTTTGATTCTGTTCTTGACTTAGCTGCACACACATTGCAGATTGCCTTTATGACCATAGCGACCTAAGACATGCCTAGGAGGATCCGAGTTATCAGGACAAGATGGTTAGGGTGCTAAACATTTCTTTTTTGGTCATCATGCTACCTTTTAATTGAATTTAATTGAGGAATTCTTAAGAACAAACAGAATTACAATCGATACTTGACTTTTGAGACAAAATCTTAAAGGACATGAAAATTTTAAAATCTATCTTTTAAAAGCTGACGAAGAGGGTACCAACATAGAAATGTTTACTGTCCGATTTTGTTCAAGATCAAGGAATGCTATGAACATAATGGAAGATTACTGTCAGTTACAGGCCAAAAGATTGGATGGTAAACACCATCCTGGTCACTTTGAAGTGAGGGAAACCTGCTGGTTTTCTGGCATATGTAGTTCTTGTTTGATTAATCGTCCCTTTATGAGTTTGGTTCTTTCTCATCTTATGCAGGGAAACCAAATTTTGAATATACCATTTGTTCTCAAATTTTGAATGATTAGTTAGCATGATTTCTTGGCAGGTGCACCGCAGGTTTGTATTAGTGGTTGCGATACTTTTTTGTAAGCGTAACTCTGGTGTTTTGGTCATTGCCAAAAGCTGCAATGCATGATATCTACTCTCAAATAGTTGAAGTATTGGACAAAATCTTGCCATCAAACTACCAATTCAAGGGAGCAACTTTTGCAAGTTTTATGTTGATGCTTAGATTCTCCTTTGATTACATTGAAATAGTGTTATTCCTAATTTGATTCTTGTTCTACCTTTTGGTTTCTAGATTTAACGTTTGTCGTTTGATGGTGGATTTCCAAATAAGGCTGCCACTGGGTACACTTTCTTAGTGCACACTAGTAAACTACTAGTAAACTAGTGCTGATTGACAAGGATCATAACTGGTTATATTCTAACTCTAACAGGATATTGCAATGGAAATTATAAAAATAAAGGGGACTTTAGAAATAAGAAATTATCATTTTTGCATTTATCTAACTAGTGTTTGTAGTTTGGAAGTCATATTCAATAATAGCTTTATTTTAATCACTTTTTTTGCTCAAAGCTAATCTTGAATCAATGATTTAAATCATTTTAGCAATCAGTCAAACCAGTATGATAATTTAATACTTGTACCACCTAGTATCACAAGAAATAAAAATCAAATACTGGTAGTTGGAATGTAGGTCTATGTTGGTTAGTTTATCAGTCCATATAGGTCATTGTTTGAACTGGTAGGTACCGATGTGAACTTTTGAAATCTTAATTTGCATAAATATTCTGTTGCCAAGTAGAAAACAAGTCGTATTCACATTTGAGTTCTCCGAAAATGAATATGGTCCCTTTTGCTACAGTGTCAGTCCATAAATTTTTTCTTTTTTAAATTTACATAATTTATCAGATCATTTAAAGTTTTTACTTTATAGGTGATTTAGTGGAAAGGACATTTCCTGCAAGTGTAAAGCATTAGAATGGTAGGCAACATTACAAGAGAAGCTTCAGTTGGGTTGGAGTTACATAATTTCTCTTATCCCTTTGAACCTAAGCAGGGTTCCTCTGTTACCTTTGTTCTTTGTTTTTATATTATTAACACATTGAAAAATATCTTGTTTTGTAACCAATGGAATGCAATCTTCAGACGACATCATTAGTAAGGTTTCTTCAGATCACACTGTTATGAAGGTTTCTGCACTTGTCTTTTCATCCAATTTACCAACATTTGCAGATGTTCTTTTTGCAAGTTACCAACTTTGCCTCTTCCACTTCTTCTACTTTACCAACATTTGCAGGTGCTTTAAAATGCCTCTGTCGGACTGGTCGGGTTGCAGCAATTCAGGTTCAGCCACTTTACCCAGCGGAAGGCACCTAATCAAGATGAAATGCAACACATGCATGGTTGTGGTTTGCAAGCTGTGTCTGCCCTGATTGCAGTTTAACATTATTGAGAAAATGCCGGCTTTTCTTATTAACTAATTGATGAAGGTTGACAAATAGAATGTAAATAAACACATGAAGTTCAAAATCATAATTACTTTGTTCTCCTATTATCAATGATTAGTTAGCATCATTTCTTGGCAGGTGCACCACAGGTTCGAATTAGCGGTCGCGACACATTTTGTAAGTAAGTGTAACTCTTCTGTGCTGGTTGCTGCCACAATCTACAGACTACAATGCATGCCCAAACAATTCAAGGGACCAACTTTTGTAAGTTTTATGCTGATGCTTAGATTCTCTTTTAATTACTTTGAAATAGTATTATTCCTAAATTTGATTCTTGTTCTACTTTTCGGTTTCCAAATCATGGCCAGCCACTGAGGTACACTTTCCAAGTACACACTAGTAATCTAGCACTGATTGACAAGGATCATAATTGGATATTGCAACTGAAATTACAGAAGAAATTATCATTTTTACATTTATGTTACCAGTATTCTTAGTTTGGAAGTCATATTCAATAATAACTTTTAAAATTTTAAACCATTTATTTTGCTTTTCAAAGTTAATCTTAAACTCATGGATTTAAATCTGTTTAGCATCCCGTCAAACCAATATGGTACTTGTAAGACTTGTACTACCTAGAATCACAATAAATAAAAATCAAATACTCACTGGTAGTTGGAATGCATAGGTTAATTTATGAGTCCATTTAGGTCCATGTTGGTCATTGTTTGGAGTTTGGACTAGTAGATACTAATGTGAACTTTTGAAATCTTAGTTGAATTTGCATAAATGTTGTTTTGCCATGTAGCAAAACAAGTCCTATTCACATATGAGCTCTTCGAGAATGAAGATTCTCTCTTTGGCGATAGTATCCTTGTAGTTGTATCTCAAAACATATTCTCTTAATCTTAATCTCATAATTATGTGTACTAGTAGTGTGGGTATTATATTGGTACTGTGTACCAATTTTTGGTACATAGGTATGTATCGAGATTTGAAAAAAATATTAAAAAGGACTGAAAAAAAAAGACTATGATACATGTTCTATTTACCTGGGGTAGTATATGTCTCAGTCCCTCCGTCTGCCTTTGAAACTCTCGGAATTTGTAATGCAGCAATACCAAGGCGAACCGGGCATGGTGTACTAGGCAGTACAGGTCCTATACCAAGCATACCGCTTGTTATATTCTTGTCCAAGTATTGTTAGGCTTTCGGACCAATAAGTACTACCAGTACCATGTATCAGACAGTATTGGAAACCTTGCTCTTAGTTAATTACATGATGATGCTGAATTAGTTGAAGCAGTTTGTAAGATTAATGACATCATTTTGGTTGTTTTCTTTTGTTGATGACTTCTTTTTTGCTTTTTGGAGCTTTTGTTCGACAACCTAGAAACTGAATGTCTTTGATATAACTTATATTTGCAGACATTATTATGCTTTCTGTAGGGAGCAGATTTGATAGCAACAATGGTTGCTCTATATTCTTTTCCCTTTCTGCTGTTATTTTGGTTGAAAGCATGGGAGTCATCACCTTGCATAAATTTGTTGGTGTTGTACCCTTTTCTTAATTATGCTAATAAAGTAATCATATGCCAAATTAAAATCACTTCGCTAGAAAAATCAAGTTGAAAATTTAATGTGTTCTGCGTCTGTACCCATTTCAAGCTGAGTAATTAAGTTACAACATAATCTACAATAAAGATTTCTTCATTAGTTTACTACAACCATTTTATTATCTTTCAGAAGAAATCTAAGAATCATATAAACAGATTTGTAGGAGCAAGTGTGAGATCTGAACCAAACATCAGTATATAATGATAATTTGTTTTGTTGAAAAAGAAATAAAAAACATACAACTTTTGTGTCTCTAATCTTGTGGTTGGTTGGTGTCTTTTATTGTGTCAAGTTGTTAGGTTTCTTAGTGTCTTTTTCTTTGTTATACATAAAGCTCGCCACAAAGAAATTTTGTTAAATCATCTATCATGTTGTTGCAATCTTTAGATTCAAGCTTTTAAAATAAATTCTATTTTTTCTTGAGAAATATGTAATTTTGACATTACCGACAAATGTTAAATACCTTAAGCATTGCAAGGTCCATTTTGAAGGCTTTAGTCTCTCAAAGAAAGTCGGAGAATTGAAAAAGCATCCATTTTGAAGGCTTTAGTCTCTCAAAGAGTCGGAGAATTGAAAAAGCAGGTATCTTCTTAAAGCATTATTCCTTTGTTGATCTTTATAATTTTGAAGCCAATCTCTAGTTTAGATTCTCGTATTGCAGGGATGACTATATCAAATTTCCAATTGTTGCAAAAGCATTAGTGTTCAATAGGATTGTTGAAGAATTACACAAAAAAGAATACATGTTTTAATTGTGCGGGTTATTTTTAAGTGGTTCATTAACTTCTGGTTATGCATAAGGAAACTAAATATGTGTTGTGTGTATACAGCTGGCAGCATAAAGTATATGGTTCTGGTACATTCATGGAATCTTCTTAGAGGCATCTTCCTCTTTAGGCTCCTCAAAGGTATGCTCTTTGTAAGCTCCTTAAAAGAATGCTCTTAGTTTGCTACTCAAAGGTATGTTCTTGGTGTATGATCTCTTGTTTGCTTCATTTTCGTGCTGCTTATTTTCATTAATTATCTTGCTTTATCTTTCGTTCATTTTTGCTATAGTAACATAAGTGGTGAATAAATGGAGTAAGAAAGTTCACTGATATCATAGTGATAGGACCTTAACAGGGTTGGGTTCTACCCAACCAAAAAGTAGCTAATAAAAATCCTGTGAAATTGTAATAAACCCCACCTAATCACCTCTATCCTATAAAAAAGAGTGGCAAGGGTTTATATTTACGCCTTTGGGCTTCCTAGCGGCCGCCCCCCCCCCCCCCCCCCCTTCTTGCTACTTTTGCTACCACCCTTGCTGCCCACCACCAGCCAAGCAATTCCCACAATTGCTCTTAACGTTGTCATCTCTACCATCATCTTCTACCCTAGATCAAATCAATCTACTGTCGTCACCTCCAATTACATCAGGAGATTTGATATTCTCCTATCACTAATATCTTTTGCTACTGCAATTTTCCATTCAAAATACCAAGAAGAAGTCTTTTCATCTATCCCGTACTGCGAATTCCTTTCGCCGTAAAAGTTATCATCTTTGCGAATGATGGATTGCTGCAGAAATTTTCAGCTGCATATTGTTGCCTTTAACTGATCTATTTGCTATCCTTTTTGAATGAAATTTCTTATACGCTTCATAGATCGTCGTGGCTTCTATCTAAGATTAATCTATTGAGGAATTCATCTCTAAAACGTTATTGTATTATTGTAAATTTTCGTCGCAAATTGTTGGAATTTTTTGACGAGAATTCTGCTATCGTAACTTGCACCAATTTTCTTGCTGTTATATTGCCAAAATCTTCTTGATCAAATTTGTCATCGTTGTTGTTATTAAACCGAGATTTTGCTATCAAATTCCCTCCTTAAATCTCTCGATTTTTGTTGAAAATTTTGTCGTGAAATCGTTGTTTCTTCTACGACAATTCTGCTCTTACAAAACAACCAAAAAACAAGCCTAAACCGCAGCCTACATATACTTATCCACCAACCCTTTTGGCCACCACTTCTTTCAACCGATACATGCCTTTAACCCGACAATAAAAGAGAGATCTTAACATTATAGATTTGGAGGCATATACTATGGCATCTAATGAGACAATCAATGCTAAATTCGAAGCCTTAGAGACGCGAATGAAGGATAAGATTCAGACTCTCTTTATCGAACTCTGTTTGGGCCGACTACCGAGCTCGAAGAAATCACATCAAGGAGAGAGCTCTGACCGAAGAGATGACTTCTAGGAGAGGAGAGGCTCTGTGATCGATCCCTACTATCCACACATGAGGGTGGACTTCCCTAGATGGGAAGGAGACCCGATTGGTTGGATCTCGCGCGCGGAGTGATATTTTCGGTATCACAAAACCGCAGATATATCTATGGTGGAAATTGCGGCTATACATCTTGAAGGGGATGCCATACAGTGGTTTGACTGGTTTGAGCACACTCATAAAGTCCTCTCATGACAATAATTCAAAAAAGGACTACTGATCTGCTTCGGACCAACCGATTATAAGAATATTGACGGACAACTAGCAAAGATCCGACAAACCTCTACCATTAAGGAGTACCAAACCAGGTTTGAAAGGTTATCTAATCAAACTCATGATTGGTCTAAAAAATGGCTATTAGGGACCTTTACTGAGGGCTTGAAGTCGGAGATCCGGGGAGAAGTTAAAGCGCGACAATCGTACATGCTTATGGCAGCCATTTCTTTTGCACAACTTCAAGAGGAGTGATTGAACCATGAAGCCTGGAGGATTAGGGTCGCTCCTCGACAAGCAATACCGAAGCCCTCAGCCCCCTTATTGTCAACCGAGCCCCTGCACCAAAAAAGTTGACAAGAGAGGAGCTTCTGGAGTGATCTACGAAGGGGTTATGTTGGCATTGCGACGAGCCATAGAGTTGCGAGCATCGCTGTAAAAAAGGGAGACTTCTTGTGATTGAACCAGTAGAAAAAGAGGTCATTGAACATGAAGAAGAAGATGTGGAAGTAGAGCCACAATCGACCGACTTTATGGTATACGCGCTAGCCGGCTACTCAAACCCATAAACAATGAAAGTTGGAGGCCTTCTCAAACAACAACCGATCACTGTTCTCATTGACACGAGCAGTACTAATAACTTCCTAAACAGTAAGGTTGCTGCTCGGATAGCGCTTCACATTGAAGGTTGTAGTAAGTTCAACGTAAAGGTCACCGACGGCAGAATCCAAAAGTGCGACTAAAGATGTCCGTAGGTGAAACTATTACTGTAAGACCAAGAAATTGTCGCTGACTTCTTCCTCCTACTAATTGATGATTATTAGGCCATGCTTGGCATAGAATGGCTGACGACACTAGGTGATGTCTCTTGGAACTTTTTCAAATAAATTATGAAATTCTATTGCAAAGGCAAATAGAACATCCTACGTGGGAAGCGCGAAAGCAACGTAACCACCATTCACCCTAACAAATGGAGAAAGTTTTACATAAGGTAAATGGTGACTTTTTGATGCATCTCCAATAGCAACTAGAGGGGAAGAAAAGAGAAATTGAAGGTCAAAATCTCGTCCAATTGCTTGCTAAATTTGTCGACATTTTTGCTGAACCGCGTGGTCTTCCTCCTACTCGGCAACGTGACCATCGGATTCCAATTCTTCCGGGCAAACCACCAGCGAACACTCAACCATACCATTATCCTTACCTTCAGAAGGATGAAATTGAAAAGATTGTAAAGGAGATGCTTGAAATAAGGGTGATTCGGCCAAGTTGCTGCCCCTATTCCTCACTAACACTATTTGTACGCAAGAAAGACGAAACTTGGCGAATGTGTATCGACTTCCGAGCTTTAAATAGAATCACCATCAAGGACAAGTACCCAATACCAGTGGTGGATGAACTTCTTGATGAGTTAAAAGGATCTCGGGTCTTCATGAAGTTGGATATGTGAAGATGACATTCCAAAAACTACATTCTACACACATAACGGCCATTATGAATTCTTGGTAATGTTTTTTGGTCTCACTAATGCTCATTCAACCTTCCAAAGTCTCATGAATGATATTTTTCAGAGCTTTTTTCGTAAAATTGTGCTGGTATTTTTCAATGATATTCTCATTTACAGCCCTTCTCTTGAGACTCACATTCAGCATTTACGGATTGTTTTGACGATCCTTCGAGAGAATACACTTTTTGTTAAGCAGCTAAAGTGTAGCTTTCTCCAACAAAAAGTAAAGTATCTTAGGCACATAATATCAGGAGTGGCGATAGACCCAATAAAAATTAAAGCAATGCAGGGCTGGTCGAAACTTACAAATGTGAAATTATTGCGCGGGTTCCTTGAACTAACGGGCTACTATCGAAAATTTGTGAAGGACTATGGGAAGATCAGTACACCCCTCACTTCTCTACTGAAAAAAAACGCATTCCAATTATCGGACAAAGCCTCCGCTGCCTTCGACAAACTTAAGGTAGCCATCATGACAATGCCGGTGCTAGCACTACCAAATTTCAGCCGACCCTACATCATTGAAGTCGACGCATTTGGAGTCGGAATTGGAGCCATTCTCATGGAAGATGGTCGACCACTCGTATACACCAGCAAAGCGTTGTCTTCTTCCCATAAAAAACTGTCAATATATGATAAGGAGATGCTTGCCATTATGCATACAGTAATGAGGAAGAGACCCTACCTGATCGGTCGGCGATTTCAAATTAAAACCGACCATAGAAGCCTCAAGTACTTTTTAAAGAAGAAGATATCATCTCCTGAGTAGCAAAAATGAGTAACGAAACTTCTAGGATTTGATTATAAAATTATTTACAAAACAGGGAAAGAAAACGTTGTTGCAGATGCATTCTCATGGCTACCTGAGCAAGCTAAATTTTTGCAATCTCCCTTCCTACCACTAGTTTCCTCGAGGGCATTAGGGAGGAATGAAAGAAGGATCCAGTGATCAACAACATCATAAAAAAATTGGAGGAGGATCTAAGCACAATAGCCTACTACACTTGGGATTTGAGAGATCTACGCTACAAAGGTCGCATTGTGTTTATACCCGACTCCCCTTGCATCAAATTCATCCTGCACGAAATGTACTCCACACGTTCAGTAAGGCACTCCGGATTTCTGAGAACCTATAAAAGAGTGAAGAAAAATTTTTATTGGAGAGGGATAAAAAAAAATATTTCTGAATATATGGTACAATGTGATGTATGTCAACAGCAAAAATGTGAAACAATGGCGAGTCCAGGGAAGCTATAACCACTACCCATACCGGACTCGGTGTGGACTAACACCTCCATGGACTTTATCGAAGAGCTATGACCTTCCAAAGGTAAAAGTACAATCCTCACGGTGGTTGATCGACTTACGAAATATGCTTATTTTTGTGCTATGCGAAATCCCTACACTACTACTAGTATTGCTCAGATTTTCATAGAAAATATTGTTAAATTGCATGGGATGCCAAGGTTCATTATAAGTGATCATGACAGGATCTTCACCAGTAAATTTTGGATCGAGTTATTTCAGTTATAGGTCACCAAACTCAAGATGAGTACAGCATATCATCCACAAACTAACGACTAAATAGAGGTGGGCTCCAAAATTTGAATTCTCTTCGGTTCCCGAAGCTAGCGGTGCCACCGCCTGTCAGTTGTGACACTGACAGTGTACTGGGCGGTGCCACCGCCCAGTCCAGGGGTGCCACCGCCTGGCTCTCGGGTGCTGGGCGGTGCCACCGCCCAGACCAGCGGTGCCACCGCCTGGCTCGGGTGCTGGGCGGTGCCACCGCCCAGTCCGGCAGTTCCACCGCCCAACCTTTCAAGTCCTGGGCGGTGCCACCGCCTACACTACTTCAGCTCACTGGTTGGGCTCCAAACTTGGCCCAAACCAGTCCGAACTCGAGCCCAATTGGCCCCTACTTGGGTTATAAGATTAATACCTAATCCTAACCCTAATTAACATGCCAACTACGAATTTAAAGACATTTCCTAAGCTATTACAAAGTCCACAAGTCAAGACTTCTTCCGGCGAACTTCCGGCGGTCTTCCGAGAAACTCTCGGAAACCATTCTGCGGACTCTCGGCAAGCTCCTAGACTTCACGATTTGATCTTGGCGAGTTCCGATGAGCTTCTTCGGCAAGCTACGATCTTTCTCGGTGAGCTCCGCGAACTTCCGACGTACATTCTGGTGAGCTTCCGAAAACCCTTCGGCAAGCTCCCTACTCATTCTCGGCTAGTTCCGGCAGCATTCCCGACGAACCTTCAGACTTCCGTCGGACTCTCGAACTCCCAACGAATCCTTCGCGCTTGACTCCAGCACTTTGTTTCGCTTTATATCTTCATCGTTATCGTAGTTAATCCTGCACACACAATCCAAAACTCTACTCCGATCTAGACAATTATTATAACGCAAATTGACATTTTGTTGCCCGGCACGTCATTGGTTGGTGCTTCGTCCGATTCTTCAGTGCATCGTCCACTCTTGTGGGTTGTTGCCCAATCGGCGGTTGACCTCTGCAACCCCGATATCCTTGGTGCAATTCCGCTCTCCTTGGCCCGATGCCCGACGTCCGAAGCGTTCTACCATCCAATATCCTAACGTGATCTCCTCCGGCGCAACGGCAATTCCTTCTACGTCAACTGTCTAATCTTGATCAAGTAGACCTGCATCACTCAAAATGCAGTTAAACATCTAAACACAATCAATTTGTTTCATCATCAAAATCCGAGATTCAACAATCTCCCCCTTTTTGATGATGACAACTAATTGATGACTACCGGAGTTAACCTTAACTCCCCGGAGTTTAAACAAACTCCCCCTATCAATATGCCATTGATAGAACACTTGGATTATCCCAAATCCAAGCAACATTCATCACATGTTATGAAAAACATTTAAACCATCATGCAAATATATAAAATATTCAATTCAATGCATGAAGTCATCAATATACTTCTCCCCCTATGTCATCAACAAAAAAGAGAAGTCCCAACTCTTATGTGTTTAGAGATATGAGTTCTAATCATTGCATAATAAACATAGTATCCAATTTTATCATCATGCAATTTAGCAATTAAAGATGTGCAAGTTTAGCATGTTTGCTTTTCTTGAGATAGCAACTGTTTGCTTCTCTTTAGACTACAAGCTAGCAATTTTTACGATATGCAAGTTTTGCTACATACAAGCTAGCAAAAATTTCGAAAGCAAATGCAAGATAGCTTTCTTGTGTAAGCCCATGATTCTTGCTTCCTATTGCAATTTATAAGTTTTTGAAATATCCAAGTTCAACACATTGCATAATTAACATACTCTCCTAGTTTTATCATTATGCAATTTTGCTATCATCATAGATATGCAAGGTAGTATGATAGCAATTTCTATAACATACAAGCTAGCAAATTTTACAATAT
The DNA here is from genome assembly GCA_004837865.1 of Musa balbisiana. Lineage (NCBI taxonomy): Eukaryota > Viridiplantae > Streptophyta > Magnoliopsida > Zingiberales > Musaceae > Musa > Musa balbisiana. Next base: position 28,112,555 of record CM017192.1, on the reverse strand, counting down.
TTTTAGAATATGCAAGCTAGCAGTTTTGAGATGTTCAAGAAAGCAACCCTTGCTTCTTAAAATATACAAGTTTGCTAGATGTGCACATTAGCATGTTTTGCTTATTGAGATAGGCAAGATAGTGATGTTCAAGAAGACAACTTTTGCTTCTTGAAATAAGCAAGTTAGCAATCTTTGCTACTTAAGATAGGCAAGCTAGCAATCAAGTTTTTGCATCTTCTTGACTTGTACAAATTAGCTATCTCCCCCTTTGTCATTGTCAAAAAGAAGGGAAGACCCTTTACATCAATTATGACAAAGGTAAGTATCAATCTTATTTGTGCATCATTATCATACGTTAAAGTATTGCATGCATAATACCAAATCATCAAATACATCAAAATCTCAACATTACTTTCAAGATATTCAAAATGGTATACATAGATTTATCATAAAGCAAATTAATTTTTAATCATCACATAAGGCATTTAAAGAATTTTTGAAACATAGGAGAATGATTAATTTAAGCATGCAATATTTCAATCAAATTCAAGTCATGAATACCAATACTTTCATATTGTGAGTATCAATTCATGAATACCAAAAGATATTATTTGTGATCCCAATTTTGCAAGATCAAGATGATGATTTAGATAAAACTTATTCAAATCAAATCGTTAACTTGAAACTCATAATCAAGTCATCAAAATCAATCTCGAGATTCACAAAATATCATGAAATCATTAATCTCGATCAGATGGGAAAAGCATTTTCTAAGTAATTCTTTTTCATCTAAGCATGCCTTAGTCTTTATATGCCAAATCAAGATAAGCATGAAAGTTCAAGACATAAAGGTAAAATCTTATAAAACAACTCATCAAGCAAGATTTTAACCATCTATTCTCAAGCCATATAAAGAGTAAGTCAAGGATTCAATTATCTCATGTCATGAATTTCAATAGGCATCTCAAATTATCAACATCACATTAAAAAGATATTTCAAAAAGATAAATGATTGAAGCATAAGTGATTCATTTGTATTATTTCATTCATTCGGAAGATTCTCCTCTTTGGTAAATAAATCTAGGAGAACAACATGAATTAAGGGGGATATAACATGATTGAAGCATAAGTGATTCATTTGTATTATTTCATTCATTCGGAAGATTCTCCTCTTTGGTAAATAAATCTAGGAGAACAACATGAATTAAGGGGGATATAACATGATTGAAGCATAAGTGATTCATTTGTATTATTTCATTCATTCGGAAGATTCTCCTCTTTGGTAAATAAATCTAGGAGAACAACATGAATTAAGGGGGATATAACATGATTGAAGCATAAGTGATTCATTTGTATTATTTCATTCATTCGGAAGATTCTCCTCTTTGGTAAATAAATCTAGGAGAACAACATGAATTAAGGGGGATATAACATGATTGAAGCATAAGTGATTCATTTGTATTATTTCATTCATTCGGAAGATTCTCCTCTTTGGTAAATAAATCTAGGATTCATTTGTATTATTTCATTCATTCGGAAGATTCTCCTCTTTGGTAAATAAATCTAGGAGAACAACATGAATTAAGGGGGATATAACATGATTGAAGCATTGAACATGATTCATATTTAAAATGTGTCTCATGTCATAAGTATGAATCAAGCATTTGTGAAATCCGAAATCATCCTCAAAGTCACATTCAATAAATTCATACATGACAAGCATAGATTTATTGAAAAGTCAATAAGATAGAGGTTCGCATTTCGTTTTTATAAATTTCTATTCATGTGATTTGCTTATTATAAGCATGCCTTTACCTTTAATAAAACAAGTGTCAACATTAAGACGGAAAGGTAAATTTCATAAAACAAATCATCAAGCATGATTCCATGATAACATCCTTTTAATATCTTGATATTCATCATCAAGTATGATTTCAAAAAGTATGTTCAAGAGAAATCATTAAGACCAAATGTATGATACACTCATTTATTTTCAAAATATTCATTTCATCATGTTTATTTTTATGAGATTCACAAGATTGGTAAAATAAATTCATTAATCTCAATAGGATAGAAAATTCATTTCCATTTCATACAATTGATTTTATGTGAGGGTATTCAAGTCTTTTGTGAAAATATGTATCATCATTTAAAATCGAAAGTGTAAGATTTATTACAATAAAGATCAATAAGGCACTTTCATTTTGATAAAAATCAATAATACGTAAATCACAAGATTCATCATCATATTTTCAAATTGCACAATTTCAAAACTATACCTTTCATTTTTCATGCATGATACAAATAAATCAATCATCATTATGAGCATATTATACATGATATTCAAGCATTCATGATACATTATTTTGGCAACATGATCATAGCTTTTCAAATGATGGTATCTAAATGTCAAAGTTCATTACATCCTATCATGCATGATAATTAACTTCTCATTTATATTTCATGCATAATTTCATTTCATCATATTAGGAATATCAAGAAGAATTAATTGGATGATGAGATGAATATTTTCATGAACACAAGCAATTGCATAAAAATCATATCATGAAGGATTAGAATATGTGTATACCAAAAGGTATGATTTCTTTTTGAAGAACCTCCTCATAAATAATCAAAAGAAAATCTTAGGAGATTGATTAAAGAAAAATCTTGATTCATTATAAAATTTCATATATCAAATATCAAGAAATCAAGATAATGATTCATAAAAAATATCACAAGTAATATTCAAGAGAAAATTCATCATTCATTTTCAATTCATTCAATTTGTCAAATCAACATTTCTTGGGTATGCATGATATCAAAACATGGTTTCAAATCTTCAACATATAACATGTATAAATTTAAAAATCGAAGGGAGAAGGAAAAGAATTCAAAGGTACAAAGATTTCAACCATCTCATAAACAAATAAAGGATCAATTCATGAATCCAAAAATTCCATGAATCATTTCGACAAATCTCCTTTTAAATAATCAAAATGATCATCAAAGAAAATCTCATGTTATTCCAAGAAATCAAGATCATGATTTTGATAAAACTCATTTCAAATTTAAATCATCAAAATCATTTTTAAGGTTCATAAAATTCATAACATAAATAGATTCATGATTTCATTGATAATATATTTTCCCCCTTTTTTAAGTGTTTCATTTTAAGTGATTGATTTCATGTTAGCATGCTTTTTCATTTATGTCAAATAAAAACATGCATCAACGTTTAGGATCGAAAAATGAATTTCGTCATAAAACCATCAAGACCAATAAATCATAAAAATCATCATGTATAACTTTAAAATTTTATACATAAAATCGTTATATCATGGTATCACAACTTTAATATTTTCATTACAACATTAAGCAAAGTTTCATTGAACATAATTTTGAATGATTCTTATAGATACCTAAAACTTCTTTAGTTTTAATTTATATGATTGATTTTATAATAACATGCTCAAATTTTTGTTCTTATGTCAAAATCATACATCATGTTTGAAAAACAAAGATAATGTACATAAAAAATATCAAGCCTTTCATACAAAAGCCATGCATCTTCATTGAAAAGCAATATGAAAATCATCAAAATATACATTCTTGCTTCTCAAACACATATATAAGATTAATCTCACTAGGTTTACAATCATTAGATTTATATCTAACTTTTTATTCCATTAACATAGAACATGCAATTTTCAAGAAAAATAATTATTCAAAAAAAAAAAACGCATCATGGAAAACATCAAGTAATTTCAAAATAAATTAAGGGAGTTGAGTTACTTACCTTGTAGTCGAAGCCCGTCAAAGCCCAATTTGCCGTTTCACCTTTGGAAGTTCTTGATTCATCCTTGGTTGACTTCCTCTTCTTTGGCCTCTTCCTCCGTTCAAGTTCATTGTTTATTTTAGATTTTTGTTTAATGAACTTATTAAGATTTAGTGTTCTCAGTTCAAGTTCATCATTGTCCTCATCACTTGAGTCATCGCTCAAGTGATATTCATTTGTCCGGAGTTTCAAATCCTTCCTATTCTTTGGAAGGTGGTTTAAGTGCTCATCAGGTTCAAAATGTTCCAAAAGTGTCATTTCATAGGTCATTAATGACCCGATTAATTCTTCTAATGGAAAATCATTTAAATTTTTTGTCTCTTGTATTGCGGTTATTTTATGATCCCACCTTTTTGGAAGGGATCTTAAGATCTTACTTACGAGATCAAAATTCGAAAAAGATTTACCAAGAACTCTTAGATTATTGATGACATCCGTGAAACGGGTGTACATGTCGCCTATAGTCTCGCTTGGTTGCATTCGAAAAAGCTCAAAATCATGCAATAAAATGTTAACTTTCGAGTTTTTGACTCTACTAGTTCCCTCCTGCGTGATTTCAAGTGTTCGCCAAATATCAAAAGCCGTTTCGCACGTAGAAATCCGATTGAACTCATTTTTGTCCAAAGCGCAAAATAAGGCATTCATAGCCTTTGCGTTTAAAGAAAAATACTTATCCAAATCCGACCATTCGTTCATCGGTTTAGAGGGAAGTTGAAAACTGTTTTCAACAATATTCCATAAATCCAAATTCATAGAAATCAAGAAAACTCTCATTCGAGTTTTCCAATAAGTGTAATCCAATCCGTTAAACAACGGTGGATGAAAAACCGAAAAGCCCTCTTGAAAGCCATGAAGAGCCATTTCTCTCGGGTATAAATCCGAAATGAGAAATACCGTGCTCTGATACTAATTGTTAGGATCGGAGCGGCACTAAGAGGGGGGGGGTGAATTAGTGCAGCGGATTAAAACGTCGGTTTTGGAAACTTTTTCGTACGATAAAAACCGAACTCGGAAGTGCTTAACTTGAAAGCGTGTTCGTAAATGTGTGCAGCAAAAGTAATAAGGAAGTAAAGCATGTATGAAGGTTTGCAGTAAGGTAAAGTGCAATAAATAAATGCAAACCAGTGAACACGCTAATTTTAAAGTGGTTCGGTCAAAATGACCTACATCCACTTGCGAAGCCTTCTTCGATGAGGCTCCCAACTTCCACTAGCAAATCACTTTAAAGGGGAAGGACAAATACCCCTCTTACAACTTTTTACAAGTGATTCACACTCTTACAAAGTTTCAACGAGAAAGAAGGAGGTGAACACTCAAGCAATTGAAAACTAGACTTGCTAAAGACTTTGCTAAGGCTTTTATCTCAATCTATTGCTTCTCAAAAGTTGTTATCTCAGCTGAGAATTGAGGGGTATTTATAGGCCTCAAGAGGATTCAAATTTGGGCTCCAAAATTTGAATTCTCTTGGTTCCCGAAGCTAGCGGTGCCACCGCTTGTCAATTGACAGTGTACTGGGCGGTGCCACCGCCTGGCTCGGGTGCTGGGCGGTGCCACCACCTAGTCCGACGGTTCCACCGCCCAACCTTTCAGGTCCTAGGCGGTGCCATCGCCTAGTCTGGCGGTGCCACCGCCTACACTACTTCAACTCACTGGTTGGGCTCCAAACTTGGCCCAAACCAGTCCGAACTCGAGCCCAATTGGCCCCTACTTGGGTTATAAGATTAATACCTAATCCTAACCCTAATTAACATGCCAACTACGAATTTAAAGACATTTCCTAAGCTATTACAAAGTCCACAAGTCAAGACTTCTTCCGGCGAACTTCCGGCGGTCTTTCGAGAAACTCTCGGAAACCATTCTGCGGACTCCCGGCAAGCTCCTAGACTTCACAATTTGATCTTGGCGAGTTCCGATGAGCTTCTTCGGCAAGCTACGATCTTTCTCGGTGAGCTCCACGAACTTCCGACGTACATTTTGGCGAGCTTCCGAAAACCCTTCGGCAAGCTCCCTACTCATTCTCGGCTAGTTCCGGCAGCATTCCCGACGAACCTTCAGACTTCCGTCGGACTCTCGAACTCCCAACGAATCCTTCGCGCTTGACTCCGGCACTTTGTTTCGCTTTATGTCTTCATCGTTATCGTAGTTAATCCTGCACACACAATCCAAAACTCTACTCCGATCTAGACAATTATTACAACGCGAATTGACATTCTGTTGCCCGACACGTCATTGGTTGGCGCTTCGTCCGATTCTTCAGTGCATCGTCCACTCTTGTGGGTTGTTGCCCAATCGGCGGTTGACCTCCGTAACCCCGATATCCTTGGTGTAATTCCGCTCTCCTTGGCCTGATGCCCGACGTCCGAAGCATTCTACCATCCAATATCCTAACATGATCTCCTCCGGCGCAATGTCAATTCTTCCTGCGTCAACTGTCTAATCCTGATCAAGTAGACCTACATCACTCAAAATGCAGTTAAACATCTAAACACAATCAATTTGTTTCATCATCAAAATCCAAGATTCAACAAGTTTGAAAAGAGTTATCGGTATAGTTCAAAAGAAGGATATACAAAAGGAGGAAGTTCCAAGCATACTGTCTAAAGCAAGGTGATATCAAAGGTCCAAGAAAAGGGTGAAGAATCTGCTGGCAATGAAAAAATGCCAAATTCTTCTACCCCTAGTGGCCGAAAATGCTTCAAATGTCATGATTTTGGACATATTGCTTCAGATTGTCCAAATAGAAGGATTGTAACTTTAGTTGAAGATCATAGTGATGGAGGAGAAGATGAAGCTGACGATAAACCAAAATATGATGAAGATGAGGAAGAGGTTACTTATATAGATCATGGTTTGTCTATTGTATTGCAACGTAGCATACAAGTGTCTTATATGGCCAAAGATGAAAGTTGGGTGAGAAAAAACGTGTTTCACACTAAATGTACTGCTCTTGGTAAGGTGTGCTTGGTGATCATCGACAACGGTAGCTTTGAGAACGTGATATCTTTGGAGATAGTGCAGAAGCTAAAGTTGGACATAATCTCCTATCCATATCCGTACCAATTATGTTGGTTGCAAAAAGGAAATGACCTCAAGGTAACTAAAAGATGTTTAGTTTCATTTTCTATTAGAAAATGTTATAAAGATGAAGTATGGTGTGATGTTGCTCTAATGGATGCTTGTCATTTATTGTTGAGAAGACCTTGGCGTTATGATAGAAGGGTGATGTATGACGGCTACAAACACACTTATTCTTTTAAGATGAATGAAAAGAAGATTATCTTAACTCCATTACAACCTTCTGAAATCAGTGCACCAAAGAAGAAAGTTAGCGCTTTTATGCCCTATAGGGAATGCAAAGAAGAATTAGAAAAGGGTGGTTATGTTATGGCTCTAGTGGTAATAGAGGAGAATGAACAACATAAGGAGACACCGGCAATCATGAAACTAATCCTAGAGGAATTTTAAGATGTTAAATCGGAAAAGATTCCATATGGCCTTCCACCTTTGAGAGACATCCAACATCACATTAATCTTATTCCAAAGGCTATTCTACCTAATAAAGCAGCATACAGAATGAGTCCTAAGGAGCATGAAGAACTTCAAAGGCAAGTTGATGAATTTGTGAAAAAGGAGTTAATTCGGGAAAGCATGAGTCCTTATGCGGTTTTAGCCTTGTTGGTGCTTAAGAAAGATGGTTCTTGGAGAATGTGCGTAAACAGCTGCACCATCAACAAAATCATAGTGGACTATCATTTTCTTATTCCAAGGTTAGATGATTTACTTGATCAATTGTGTAGTGCTTATATTTTCTCTAAAATTGATTTGAGGAGTGGCTATCACCAAATAAGAATGAGGCCCAGAGATGAGTGGAAAACAATATTTAAAATTAGAGAAGGCTTATATAAATGGTTGGTTATGCCATTTGGGTATCTAATACTCTTAGCACTTTCATGAGATTTATGAATTACATACTTAAGCCATGCATTGGAATATTTGTTGTAGTTTACTTAGACGATATATTGGTGTACAGCAAGGGCAAAGAGGAGCATATGAATCATATGAAAGAGATCTTTCTTATTTTGAGGTAGCAAAAGCTTTATGCTAATCTAAAGAAGTATGATTTCTTTACTTCTAGTGTTACGTTTTTGGGGTATGTTGTTTCGAAAGATGGAATCATGATGGATCAAAGTAAGGTAGAAGCTATTCTCAATTGGCCAACACCTACTTAATTGCATGATGTGAGGAGTTTCCATGACTTAACTTCCTTTTACAGAAGATTCATCAAGGGTTTCAACTCTATTCTCGCTCCAATCACCGAATGTCTAAAATGTGATAAATTCAAATGGACTAATGAGGCTAATGATGCTTTTGAGCTTTTAAAAAGAAAGGTGACCGAAGCTCCTATCTTAGTTCTACCGAATTTTGATATTGTGTTTGAAGTTAAATGTGATGCATCTAATATGGGAATTGGTGCTATTTTTAGTCAAGACAGAAAGCCTATTATATTTTTAGTGAAAAGTTGAATGATACGAGGAAGAAATATTCTACTTATGATAAGGAGTTTTATGTAATTTATCGAGCTTTGTCTCATTGGAGTCAATATCTTCTTGCCAAGTCATTTGTCCTATATTCTGATCATGAGGCATTAAAGTTCATTAATCACCAGCATAAGCTAAACAAGAGGCATGCAGCTTGGGTAGAGTTTTTACAATCTTATAACTTTACAATCAAGCACAAATATAGTGTTCAAAACGTAGTTGCTGACGCATTGAATGAAAATCATTCTTTATTATTAGCAATGAGAGTCAAAGTGGTTGGATTTGAAACATTCAAAGATCTCCATGAGAATGATGTGGATTTCGGCTTAATATGTCAGAATTGCAAATCAGGTTGCTTTCAACAATTTTTTGTCTTTGATGATTTTCTTTTTCGAGCTAATGCTTTATGTATTCTATCTTATTCTTTGAGACAAGTAATTCTAGCTGAAACTCATGGTGGTGTTTTGGGTGGACATTTCGATAGAGACAAGAATCTAGCTTTTGTTCAATCAAACTTTTATTGGCCTACGATGTTTAGAGATGTGGAGAGACATGTAAAGCAATGTCGAGTATGTCATTTGGCAAAAATAAAAAGTCAAAATTCTTGATTGTACACTCTATTGCTTGTGCCAAATGCTCCATGGGAGGATATAAGTCTGGATTTCATTTTGGGATTGCCAAGAACTCAAAGGAACAAGGATTCTATCATAGTTATTGTTGATAGATTTTAAAAAATGTCTCACTTTGTTTCCTACAATAAATCGAATGATGCATCTCATATTACTGATCTGTATTTTATTTTAAGGAGATTGTTAAGTTGCATGGTATTCCAAGAACTATGGTATCTGATCGAGATTCAAAATTTCTTAATCATTTTTAGAGAACTCTTTGGAGGAAGCTGGGTACTTTTTTAAATTTTAGCAGCTCGCATCATCCACAAACCGATGGGCAAACTGAGGTAACAAACAGAAGCTTGGGAAATTTGTTTAGAAGCTATGTTGGCAAGAATATTAAGCAGTGAGATCTCATTCTTCTACAAATTGAGTTTGCCTACAATCATTTTATCCATCACAATATCAGTCAGAGTCCTTTTGAGGTTGTTTATGATGCTAATACTGCTAGTCCTTTGGACTTCGTCCCACATTCGACAACTAAGCAATTTAGTGGAGATATTGATGAGAGAGCAAAGCAGATAAAAAAGCTATATGAGGGTGTTAAAGCAAATATAGAAAAGCAAAATGAGAGGTACATGGAAGTTGCCAATAAACAGAGAAAATATATAGAGTTTAATGTTAGTGATTTAGTCTGGATTCATCTAAGGAAGAAGAGGTTTCCACCGAGCAAATTTGAAAAATTAAAACAAAAGGCTGATGGTCCATTCAAAGTGCTTAAGAGAATTAGCAAAAACGCTTATAAGATTGAGCTACCTGAAGATTATGGAGTGTCCCCAACATTTAATATTGCTGATTTAAGTCCTTTTCACAATCAAGTTGATGAAACAAATAAGGACTTGAGGACAAGTCTTTTTCGACCAGAGGAGATTGATACGGGAGTGTCTAATTTGCTACAATCTACGCATGTGAACCTTTTTAATACTATGGTATTTTTTTCAGTTAACAATGTTGCCTCTTAGTCTTCAACTCAACCCACTCAAATATGATAGCTCAACAACATATTCCCTACATAAAGTTAAAGCTGTTTCAAGGTGCTTTTCTTCATAACTAAGAAAGGCATTAAAGAAGTTGGTTAGCAGTTATAAAACACTTAATTTCAAAATTCCCTATGTATGAAGGGTTGTTTCATGCACTAGTATTTATTTTGGTATTTAGGGCTTAGAAAGAACTTTAAAAACTAATGAAATCTTGGCAAAAGCTCTCTTGGAGAACTCCCTTAAACTCTATATCTCTTGGATGCGTCCTTGAGTGGTGAGTCTTTTGATTTCTGTTCTGTATCCTCATTTATAATCTTTGAGATAGTGAATTTCTATATCCCTTTGTGATTTTAAACTTGGTGGTGAGCTAATTTTTGTTTTTACTAAAATTGCTTCATGAGTTCGCTCCTTTTTTGTTTGAAAAACTCATTCTAGTAAATATAATTGTACTGCGACTTTTCTTCGAGAGTTCGTTCTTTGTCTACTGTGAAATTTTCTATCTGAAAAACTGTTCTAATAGTGTTCTTTCAAAACCCATTCTGCATTTTACCCTCCCCGATATCAGATTCCCTTTTAAGGTTGTTCTTTGGGCATTGGTTCAAATTGAACCTATCACCTTTCACAATGGAAGCAACACTGGTGAATAATCCTTCATCTGAAACCTTTCTAAAAGTTTATCGATATAGGTTTCTTGTGATAAACCTAAAATGTCTCGAGGTCTATCTCTATGGATCTTAATACCAATGACATAAGATGCTTCACCCATATCTTTCATGTCAAAATTTTTAGAAAGGAATTGTTTCACCTCATGTAGCAAACCCTTATCGTTGGTTGCAAGCAAAATATCATCTACGTATAAAACAAGGAAACATATTTTACTCCCACTGACCTTTTGGTATATGCATTGATCTATGATATTTTCAACAAATCCAAATGAAGAAATCACTTCATAGAACTTAAAATATGATTAGCGGAAGGCTTGTTTTAAACTGTATATAGACTTCTTAAGCTTACAAACCAAGTGCTCACCAACACTAGAGGAGAAACCTTCAAGTTGTTTCATATAAACATTTTCCTCTAAATCTCCATTAAAAAATATCATTTTCATATCCATTTGTTGCAACTCAAGGTCAAAATGAGCAACTAATGCTAAAATGATATGAAGAGAATCTTTCTTAGATACTGGAGAAAACATCTCCGTATAATCGATTCCCTTCTTTTGAGTAAATCCCTTTACAACAAGTCTTGCCTTATATCTCTCAATGTTGCCTAACGAATATTTCTTAGTTTTAAAGACTCATTTGCAACCAATAGCCTTTGCTTTATTAGGCAACTCTACAAGATCCCAGACTCCGTTACTCTTCATGGAACTCATCTCTTCTTTCATGGCATAAATTTAACTCTTTACAATTTATGGCTTGTGAAAAGGTTTCAGAATCATTTTTGGCTCCAATATTATAATCAGATTCTTGTAGATATACAACATAGTTACTAGAAATTGCTAATCTTTTATTTCTGGTAGATCTTCTTAATGTTGTACCATTGTTTCCCTGAGGAACTTGTGGTTCAACTAGTTGTTCAGGAACTTATTATAATTCCTGCTTGATTTATTAGAATACCATCAGCAACTTGTAGAATTTCAATGATTGGTTGTTCAAAACCAATTTATACTTGAGGAGTACTATAAACTATAACAAATATATCATTTAATGTGGAAGGTTGAGATTCTATATGATCATGTGCAGAAATTATATTCCTGAACTGATCGCTCCCACTAATCACTCATCCTCAAGAAATTTAATGTTTCTTGATTCCACAATCCTAGTTGTGTAAGATGGACAATAGAACTTTAACCTTTGAACTTTTCGACATATGTAATAAAATACCCACTAATAGTCCTTGGGTCTAGTTTGTTCTCTTGTGAATTATATATCCTGACCTCAAACGGACATCCCCAAACACGCATATGTTACAAACTCGATTTCTAACCTTTCCATAATTCAAAAAGGTGTCTTTTGGACAGCCTTGGTTGGAACTCGGTTAAATATATACACGTCCATTTTTAGTGTTTCAGTCCACAAGAACTTAGGAAGATTAGAAGCATACTCCACATCATAACTAATAATATTCAGTTTCTTCTTTCTATAACACCATTCTAGTCTAGAGAACCAAACATAATGTATTAGGCAATAATCCCATGTTCTTGAAGAAACTTAGCAAAAGGACCAAGTGCTTATCCATTTTTAATATATCTACCATAATATTCTCCACTTCTATCTGATCTCACAATTTTAATTTGCTTATTACATTGGTTCTCAACTTCAGTCTTAAAGACTTTAAAGGCATCCAATGCTTCATTTTTGTTATGAAGCAAATAGATATACAGATATCGTGAGTAATTATCTATAAAGGAGATGAAGTATTTCTAACTATGTGTGTCCATGTCTGGATAACATATATTAGTATAAATAATTTTTAATATGTCTGAACTCCTATTAGCACCCTTTTTAGACTTATTGGTATGTTTTTCCTTAATACAGTCCACATAAGTCTTAAAATTAGTAAAATTAAGAGTACTAAGTACCCCATCATTAACTAATCTCTTAATTTTCTCTATGGAGATATGTCCTAATCTCCGATGTCATAACATAGAGGAGTCCTCATTAATATTACACCTCTTAATGCCAGCATGAATATGTATTAAACTTTGAGTATTATCATTTTGTAATAAAATACGATAAAGACTATCAGACAAAATTCAGACAACTTTGAGTATTATCATTTTCCAACACAATCAGATTTATATAATAAATGAAACGATGTGTCTTTAAAATTAAAGGAATACCCAACTAGTATGAGTCTCAAAATAGAAATTAAGTTTCATGAGAAACTTTGTATATAAAATGTCATTTCTAATTTTAAAACAAAACCACTACTTAAAGTTAAAATGCATGTTCCAATTGCCTCCACATGTGAGCCAATCTTATTTCCTAATAAGATACTTTGCTCACTTCCCACTAACTTCCTTAGATTTTGCATACCCTGCGAAGAGTTTGCAATATGGATTGTTGATCCAGAGTCAATCCACCATGTGTTAATATTAACAATAACCATATTAGATTCATAATAAACAAATAAGGTTGGTTTACCTTTCTTTTTAAGCCATTGTTGGAATTTCGTACATTCCTTCTTCATGTGTCCCTGTCTTTTTATAAAAGAAACACTTTGCTTCTTTCTTGATATCAGCTTGGGGTGGTATTTTACCTTTTCCCTACTGTTGAGCATTTTGATTGGCTTGGTTTTTATTAGTTTTATTCTTCCGGTGAGTGGTTACCACTAATGCACTTTCACCCAGTTCCATCACTAGCTTCTCTTCTTCTTAAACACACATGGTCATTAATTCAATGATTGACCATTTATCCTTATGTGTATTGTATAAAATCTTAAAAGGGCCGTAGTGAGGTGGAAGGGTATTCAGAATATAGTATACCAGGAAGTATTTTGACATATTAACCTCGAGTTTCTTAAGTTGAGCTGTAATATCTCGCATTTGTATTATATACTCATACACACCCTTTATGTTGGTGAGTCTAAGGGATGAGAATTTCATTATCAGGGTATTTACTAGTGCCTTTTCCGAAGTGACAAATTGCTTATCAATAGCTTGTAGCAAGTCTCGGACCTTCTCATGCTAATCAACAGAACCACGTATGCCAGCAATTATCTTAGTTTTGATAAACATCATGCTAAGCCGATTGGATCGCTCACATCGCTCATATAATGCGACCTCAGTTGGAGTGCTAATATTTGTGACTATAGGTGGTTCGTCTTTCCTAATAACATAATCAATATACATCCACCCTAAATGGAGGAGAACCCTCTCCTTCTATATTTTATAGTTATTACCCCTAAGTTCGGGAATATCACATCGAATACTAGATAAATTAACGGTTTGAGAAACTACATAAAATCAAACATGTTTATATCAAAATTTGAGGTTTAATAGTTTAAATTGCATATTTTACCAATGTGAAACATGCCAAAAATATGAATCTCATAACATAAAAATTGCTTGTGGGCTAAATTTTAATTAAAATTGACTTATAAGTATTTATTAATATAATCAAATATGCATACATAATATGAGCATTTTATCATCTAAAATTTTTTAAAATGTTATATTCTCAGCATCTTCAATATGAAATATACCAAGAAGTTTCAAAAAGAAATCAAAATCAAATTTTAATTCATGGTATAAAATGAATTTTTTTTCGTATCAAGGCAGAGGTCAATTTGCTCTAATATCAACTATTAGAAATTAAGATACCAAAATGTGTTTCTAAATCATTTTAATAGAAACACAATAAAACTAATGCGGAAACGAAATAACGTACCTTCAGCCATTGTTGTCAAGAATTTCAACAACAATTTCTTCTTGAACTTTGACACTTCTCAACTCAAAACACTCGTTTTAGATGGTGTAAAAAATCCTTTTGGCTTCAATGAAATTGATTGAACCCATAGACCAAAATCCTCATTTATATAGATGTTCTCCCATCAAGAATATTTATTATCACCAACTCACAACGTTGGTAAATTATGAAAATAATCTTATATTTTATCCTGATTAATTATATTGAATATAATAAAAGATCCTATAGGATAATAATTATTATATTAAATATAATTAATCACAATATGATGTCTAATTACTTATGTGATCCTTATTTTAACTTTATATATAATTTTAATTAATTATGGATGTTGTGACTAATTCTTAATTAATTAAGATTATATGGATCATTAGACATTTTAGACATATAAAATTGACTTATAAGTATTTATTAATATAATCAAATATGCATACATAATATGAGCATTTTATCATCTAAAATTTTTTAAAATGTTATATTCTCAGCATCTTCAATATGAAATATACCAAGAAGTTTCAAAAAGAAATCAAAATCAAATTTTAATTCATGGTATAAAATGAATTTTTTTTCGTATCAAGGCAGAGGTCAATTTGCTCTAATATCAACTATTAGAAATTAAGATACCAAAATGTGTTTCTAAATCATTTTAATAGAAACACAATAAAACTAATGCGGAAACGAAATAACGTACCTTCAGCCATTGTTGTCAAGAATTTCAACAACAATTTCTTCTTGAACTTTGACACTTCTCAACTCAAAACACTCGTTTTAGATGGTGTAAAAAATCCTTTTGGCTTCAATGAAATTGATTGAACCCATAGACCAAAATCCTCATTTATATAGATGTTCTCCCATCAAGAATATTTATTATCACCAACTCACAACGTTCAAGAATTAATTCAAATTTGTAACATTTAGAGCATAATAAAAATTTAATAATCTTAAATATTTAATAATAATGATTATATTTAGAATGAAAAATTAAAATATTTAAAATATAATAAAAAATTAATTATAATGAATGATGAACTTAATGTGAACAGTTATATTATTATTAAATAAATTATTTAATAATAACGGTTACATAAATGTCTCCGCAACATGTGTCCCCATGCTGCCTATGTTCAGTAGTGATTTGATTTCAATAAGCTTCGTAGGAGGAGCATTCTAAGCATTCAAGGTTACAGAATGAGCACAAGTCACACGTTGCAGATCTTTTGAAAGGATGCCTCCTTGGATTAGACCAAGGATCAAAGGAACACAAGGAAACGTGTCAATTGCGATAGTTCTTTGAGGGATACGACTTCCATACTTGTTTGGGAATTGCATTGTCATTTAAGCCATTCTTTATTATCTTTTTAGGAATTCAACATATAATAAATATCAATGGTTCTTATCTTTAATACATAATTCAGTGAACATCTGGAATTCATAATTCAATACTGAATGCAGTTAAACCGAAAGTTATGACAAGCAAAAACACATAAATTTGTATTTTTTTTTTAAGGTATGATACATTTGAATAGCAAAGTTTCCTCAAAAAAGAGCAAAAGATTCAAAGCAATTCAATTTTTTATCATCTAGCCTTCTTTATGTCAAAGAAGATGAGCTCAAATTGGATTTGTACTGAACTAATGCTCACATTTCATTGCAATGAAGGTACAAGCTGCAATACAAGACATTTTCTACTTCTTTTTTCTCTCTAACAGTAGAAAACAGAAGCCTAAAATCATTTTCTTCTGATCAGAACCTCAATGGTTGATTATGTATTTCTAGCTCCCTATAAATTTACCTTGTATTTCAATAACATTTCTAGTTCTCTTTACTGTGTCAAGTGTAACGTATGAAATTTAATGCTTGATTCCACTGTATGTATAGTGAGCTGAACACTGCGCTTAGATTCATGTCAAGCAAAAAATCTAAAATGTGTAAGCTGCTGTCAAGATGCTTACACAACAACCTGGATCATTAAGAAGCATGTCTACGTTGCAACGAGAGATCAATACATGGAATATGACAATCTGAAATTTAGCATGAATATAAACTGTAAATTTAGCATAAAGTTTGGATTAGATGATTTAGGCATTAAGCTCAAATCTAATTTATTAAAAGAAAAATAACTATAGAGACATGTACAGTGAAGACAGTGAACATGAGCCTACGTGCAGTGATGGTGTGAGAAAAAAAATAGAGAGAAAATGAGAGAAAAAGTTAAGTCTTTTAGGCTTTTGGTAGATGATCTAGCGACTAAATTTCATTGGTTTTGGCTCAAATTTTATGATTGATTTATTATTCTACTATTGATGTTATTTTTGTTAATATTTATTTTTGATAGCAAGTTGATATTTTGATGAGGAACTCATTTTGATACACAAAGAGGAAAAAAAATTATTTTGCTATAATAGGTTTTTCTAACAAGTAGTATTACAGCAACATATTGTTTGGTGCTAGTTTTTTTCTTATGCGATTGAAATGGAAGAGTCAGACGGTATGATTAAATTGAACTCATCAAATTATTCTACTTGGAGGCGTATAATGAAAGATTTGTTCTATTGCAAAGATTTGTATAAGTCCATCAAAGTTAAAGATAAACCTTCTACTATGGAAGATGAGGAATTGTAGGTTCAACATAGAAAAGCTATTGCCTATATTAGAATATGGATGGATATAAATTTACATGAGCATATTTCTGATGAAACTAGAGCTGATGTTGTTTGGCAAATGTTAGAAAACCTCTTTACGAAAAAGACATTGGGAAATAGAATTTTTCTCCTCAGAAGGTTTGTAAATTTAAAGTATAAAGATGTTGGTAACATTGTTGAGTACATAAGCCTATTTCAGAGTCTTGCAAACTGATTGCTATGAAAATGAATATAGATGATGAGATGCAATGATTATTACTTCTCAACTTTTTACCAGAAAGTTGAGAAACGTATGTGGTGATAATTTATAACTCCATGTCATAGGATATTCTAACTATAGATATGGTTAAAGACAGTTTGCTAAATAAAGATGCCAAAAGAAAATAATAGGGAGAATCTTCTTATGGTGTATTTGTTATTGAAAAATAAGAAAGACGTGAAAGAAGTCATAGCAAAAATTCACATAGTTATAGAGGAAGATCCAAGTCTATAAAAGATATTAAATGTTTTCACTATAACAAACTAGAACACAGAAAGAAAGAGTGTAAGTTTTAGAAATGAGAACAGAATGAAAGGAAGAAAAATGAGAAAAAGACCAAGATTATTATTTGTGATGACTGTTGTATCAGTCTTGCAGCTTAGGATAGTAACTAGGTAATTGACTCTAGTGCTTCATTTCATGTTACTTCTCATGGTGATTTCTTCAAATCTTACATTGCTAGTGATTTTGGTAATATCAGAATGAGAAATAGTGGTACATTTAAGATTATAAGTATTAGAGATATTTACTTGGAAATCGGGAGCAAATTGAGACTCAAAGATGTCAGATATGTTCCAAATATTCGTCTTAATATGATATCTATAGACAGACTTGATGATGAGAGATTTACATTCTATTTTGGTGAAAGCAAATGAAAACTCACTAAAGGTTCACTAATTGTGACGAGAGAAAATAAGCTAATCTCTTTTTATGTCATGGAACCTAAGCTACACAAAGAAAAGATTAATGCAATTCAGAAAGGTGAAAGTATAGACTTTTGGCACAAGAGATTTAGTCATATCAGCGATAAGGAACTTCAAACTCTTGCTAGAAAGCAGTTTTTACTAGAATTGCAAGGTACATCTCTTAAATATTATGATCATTGCTTAGTTGAAAAAACACATAGAGTTGTCTTTCATACATACCTATCATCTAGAAGATAAGATGTTCTTGATTTAATTCATACTGATGATTATACTCTACAAATTAGAACTCTTTGAGATACTCTTTAATTTGTTATTTTAATTGATAATCATTCTAGAAAAATGTGAGTTTTTGCTTTGAAATCTAAATACTAGGTACTCGATGTTTTCAAAGAATTTCATATTAGTGTTAAAAAAGAAATTAATAGAAAGCTAAAGTGTGTTCGAGTATATAATAATGGTGAGTACAAGGGTCTTTTAAGAATTATTATAGGTTCCATGGTATTAGGCTTGAGAAAATAGTTTCTAAAACTTCTCAATAGAACGATGTGGCAGAAAGAATGAACAAATCCATTGAAGAAAGGATTATGTGTATGCTTTCCCATACCAAGTTACCTAAGTCATTTTTGGGGAAAGCTATAAGAACTACAGTTGACTTAATAAATCTTTCTCTATTAGTTCCTCTGAAAGGTGATGTTCTATAGAGAGTATGGAAAGGAAAAAATATATCTTATAATTACTTAAAGAGTCTTTGGGTATAAAGTATTTATTCATATTTTCAAAGATGAGAGGTCCAAGCTAGATAATAAGGCAAAAGCATTTATCTTCTTGGAATATGGTCATGAAAAGTTTGGGTATAAATTATGAGATCTAGTAAATAAGAATATTATTATAAGAAGAGATGTTATAATTCTTAAAGATCAATTGTTTGATGATGGTGATAATGTTGAGAAGCAAAAAACCTTTGTTTATATTTCTTAGAGTTTGGGTCTAGTTCCTTCACCTATAGTTCATAATGATCATAGGGGAGATGAACAAGAATATTATGGTGAGAATATCAATGATGATGCTTCTATAGTTGATGATATTGAACCAATTGAATAAGCACCTCCACCACCAATTGAGATTCCATTAAGAATATCCACAAGAGAGCGACAATCATTTACTAGATATTCTCTATATGAGTATGTTATGCTTACTAACGGGAGAGTCAAAAACTTACCAAGAAGCTATTCTACATTAGCATGAGAATGAGTGGGCTAAAGCCATGCAAGAAGAGATGAAATCTTTGCTTGAGCCACACATATGATTTGGTAAAGTTGCATAAAGGAAAGAAAGCTCTTAAAAACAAATGAGTTTACAAATTAAAGACAAAAAATAATAGCTCACAACAAAGATACAAGGTATGATTAGTTGTGAAAGGATTCAGTCAAAAGAAAGGTATTAACTTTGAAGAAATATTTTCTCCTGTAATGAAAATGTCTTGTATCCAAGATGTTTTAGGTTTGGTTGCTTGCTTGAATTTAGAAGTTGAGCAACTTGATGTGAAAACAATATTTCTTTATGGTGACTTAGAAGAAGATATTTACATAACGCAATCAAAATGTTTTAAAGTTAAGCGAAAAGAAAATTTAGTGTGCAAGCTTAGGAAAAACTTATATAGACTTAAACAAGCACCAAGACAGTGGTACAAGAAGTTTGATTCCTTTATGATGAGCTGAGGGTATAATAGAGTCACATTTGATCATTGTGTGTTTGTAAAGAAGTTTTCAAATGATGATTTCATTATTCTTCTACTATATATTGATGATATGTTGATTATTAGCCATAATGCTAGTAAAATTGAAAAGCTTAAAAGAGAGCTAAGTAAGTCTTTTACTATGAAAGACTTGGGATCGGTAAAACAAATACTTGAAATAAAGATTATTCATGATAAGAAGAAAGGAGAGATTTGGCTATCTCAGAAGACCTACATTGAAAAGGTTCTTGAAAGATTTAATATGAATAAAGCTAAAGCAATTTATTCTCTACTTGTAGGTCATTTAAAATTTAGTTTGAAATAATATCCTACAAGTGAGAAAGGAAAAGATGAAATATCCATAATGCCTTACTCATCTGCAGTAAGCAGTTTGATGTATGCTATGGTTTGTACTAAGCTAAATATAGCTTATGCAGTTGGAGTTGTCAGTCGATTTCTCTCTAATCCTAGTAAAGAACATTGGGCAGCAATGAAATTGATATTAAGATATCTAAGAGGTACTTCCATATTGTATTTATGTTTTAACAATGATGAACCTGTGCTAGAGGGATTCACAGATACAAATATGGCAAGTGATACTGATTCCAAGAAGTCCACTTAGAGATTCTTGATAACATTTGCAGGGGGAGCAATCTCTTGGTAGTCTAAGTTATAGAATTATATTGCTCTATCAACCAGAAGCAGAATATATAGTAATTACTAAAGCCTACAGGAAATCTTTGTGGATGAAAATTTTTTTACAAGAATTGAGCTTGAAACAGGAAGAATATACTGTTTACTATGACAGTCAAAGTATCATTCATCTAATCAAAAATTCAACATACCATTCTATATCTAAGCATATTGATATTGGATATCACTGGATTCGTGATGTACTTTCGTGATGTACTTGAGATGAAAGAATTGCACTTGAAAAAGGTGCATACTTATGAGAATAGATCAGATATGTTGACAAAGTCTTTGCCTAAGAAGAAGCTTGAAGCATGTAGTCAAAGGGCGGGCTTAGTACAACCCACCATATGAGTTGGAGTGGGAGAATTGTTGGGTCCAACCCATATATGAGCTTGGACAAGATGATTTGGGCATTGAGCCTAAATTTGATTTATTAAAAAAAAAAGGAAATCGTAGAGATGTGCACAGTGAGGACAGTGAACAGGTGCCTGTGTGTAACGAACAGTGGCGACGTGAGAGAGAAACAAAGAGAGAAAAGGAGAGAAAAAGTTAAGGTTTTTGGGGCTTTTGCTAGATGATCGAGTGACTAAACTTCATTGGTTTTGGCTCAAATTTTGTGATTGATTTATTGTTCTACTATTTATGTTGCTCTGATTAATATTTATTTTTTACAACAAGTTGGTATTTTGATGATGAACTTATTTTGATACACAAAGAGGAAAAAGAATTATTGTACTATAAGTTTTCCCAATACGTCCTAACTCAAAGTTTTCATCTTAATCTTTGCCTTGAAAGTCATTTTGACAAGAGGATTCTCACCCCTTTCAACATTTTTTTGTGTTTAGCAAGATATTTACATATGCATTGAAGGCCTAATATATATTTCAAGTGTGAATTAGTATTTGATAATTTATTTTCAAATCGTATTTGGACCAGATGTTGTATTGAAAATATTGATGCTACCACCACGTAATATTAATATTTCAACATTTAAAACATGCTAATATATTTTTTAAAAATTTGAAAGTGTCTTGTGACTTTATCTAAAATTATGAAATTACCAGAATGATTTAGTGAGAAACTAATATGATTTATATTTTATATAAGGTGGCTTTTTATTTATTTATTTTTAAAAATTATTTTATATTTATTATTCATTTGGCCTCTAGAAAATTTTTTTTATAAGATTAAATATATTTATTTATTTATTTTTATTTTATTTGAATAAAAATATTTTTATAAATAAATAATAAAATTATTAGAAGGATAAATCTATCATAAAATATTTAATATCTTCATAAATATATATTTAAAATATAGTTTTCAGGTATTGTTTATCAAACACTCAAAGCATTCTATAATTTTATATATATATATATATATATATATATATATATATATATATATATATATATGTGTGTAGAAGGAAGATATTATTTTTTGGTTAGTACTAGACTAGTTAAGAAAAATTTTCAACAAATGGGAAACCAATAAAAGATTGATTGTAATATATTTGGAACAACTTGAGTTGAAGAATTTGAGACTCAATTTATGGAACAGGTTGAATCAAGAAATTTGATTTTCTTTGACATTGTGTAGATTCATTCCTAATACCTAGCAGTCATATATTTGCACATTGAGCAGAAGGAAATAAATGATAACATTATAATTTTTTGGTAATGATTGCTGGAATGGCATCAAAAGTAAAATTTATTGACATCATATTCGAGTTTCAAAAAACTCAATATAAGAGCTCGTACTTGTAATATTTCTTCTTAGAGCACTTAATCATCGAGTCTCATTGCGAAAGCAAAAGTACAACTTCTCATTTACTGAGACAACTAGGAAACACATGAACTTTTTCTCAAGGAAGTATCCAATATTACAGATGCAACCTTTTCAAGTGTTCCAAGGCTGTCATTCAAAGCCTTACAGAAACTGTTTATTGTCCATTCGGTGCCGGTTTCACTTTTCCTTGCAATCCAACTCGTCTCGTGTAGCTTCCGAAGCATCTTTATTGCTTGCCATGTGTAGTCTGATCACTTGTATTGGGTGAGGTTTCTGAGTTCTCATAAAATAAAAAGAGTATGCCAATATGAACATTTGTAAGCATGTATTTCCTCATGAAGTGCAATGTGAATGCTGTTTCTTTGGCAATTACCTCGTTAATGGTCCATCTACATTTAGTACGAATGAGGTATGATTCTGTTCCAGTTTTGATGCAATTGTCATGTGATCTCCATATGCTCAAAACCTTAATGATGGTCATTTATATTCTGAAGCCTTAATCTGACTAATTACCTATAGAATATTTATAGTTTTTCCTGGCTTCTAGTGCACTGAAGGCTCAAAGCTACTTGATAAGCAATAACCCTTTCTTGAAACTTTGTGAGCATTTGGTGTGTAGTGGACCAGCTGCTGATGTCCTTGTCTGGAGGACAACTAAATTAAGAATCTCTACATGAATAGCTGAGCTTTTCTTGGTGTTCAGCGAGGCATCTCATGCAGTCCACATGGGATGTGGGAAAGACAACCCATTGTCGTCTTGGATTTTGACATCCTCAGATGGAGACCATCGGGATGCATGTGATCTTGAAACAAAAGCTTGCGAGTAAAGGAAAGATGAAATGTTTCAGATGCATGCATCATCACATATGCCATCATAATATCTTCGTGTTATCAAAATCATAAACATCATGTATCCATGAGTTATAGACTGTTACTGATACACAATGCTTTTGATCGAACAAGTAACGTTCACAACATTTTTGGACCTGTCGCGAGCCTCCTCTTGCTGCATTTTACAGCTATGCATTACCAATTCAAAAGGACAGGTTTTCATCCCTTTGCTACAGTTAGAAAAAAAAAAAAGAAAAAGATCATGAACAGAAGGAGCATAGTCTTTCTTCAGTGGCAGTTCTGGATTTGAGTGCTGATCACAGGGAAGTCTTGGGGTGTCATCCATGCATACTTGAACTTGACCGGCGTCCTTCTCGAGATCGGCCGACCATCACCAACGATACACCTCTCCTCATCCACCGGCCTGATGGCAAGGCGGTTGACCGGCTCGACGCTGCTCAGGCCGTAGCACTGCAGCAGCACCTGGGATTGCAGACACTTGCAGTTGTTGCTCACCATCACCTCGTACTCCGGCTTCCCTTCGACGATGCCTCCTGTTCTCGTCTGAGATATGGTAATGTCAGATGGGCTGCATGATGCTCCTCGGCCTGCACGAACAGATGAGTTTGAAACTGATGGCTGCAAACGGAGGACTGGCTAAAGGAACAGAAGAACTACTACTTACCTACAGTAATGATGCAAAGAAGAAGAGCAGCGGCCAAGAGGAGCTTGAGAGAACTCGCCATTGTTCCCCTCGCCGTGTTATATGCTGCAAGGAAGTCAAGCGGAGCTTATTTATAGAGAGAGGCCTGGAACAAATGGGTTGGCTTTCTCTCAAATGAATTCCTGCATAACCACATGCAATGATTGAGTTGGTCGGCAAGTTTGTGGAGAGAGGAGTGCTGTGCTGACTAAACCATATAAGTCAGAGATGACAAAATCTCAATCATTCATATCCAACAGCTAACATGATTTGATGTCCCCAAACAGGGTTTATTTTCTCTTGCTTTCGCTTCTTTGAGATCCAGAAATAAGAAAGGAATTGATCCAAACATAAAATCTGAGCACAAACCATAGCCAAGGGTGAATGCAACCGGAAGTTCTGATATATCTTGGGAGCTTCCTGTCATGCTTTTGTTGTCTCTACTGGCTGATGATTTGATGTCGTCGTCAAGAGAACAAATAAACAATGGGTGCTGCATTCATGACTGGATTCAATCAATGATCATTTTTTCTTCTGTTAGAACATGGGAATTCCCCCCCAGGGGGCTCACATGGCATGTGACCCCTACGGATGAAGATGAGCCTTTCTTTCAGAATGCATGTGGATGCGCAGTCAGCAGAGGTGCGGAACAGTGTGAGAAAGCTACGTGTTGAATGAATGCTTCAACCCGTCATGTTCGTCTAGGTTTTCATACAGTACGGATATTTGTGACCATGTTCCGAGATTAGTAATTGATAGAATATAGTAGTACAATACCAATGACATTTCTAAGAAGCTACAGGTTGTGACTCGAAGCAAGATAAAATGCAAGATCTGAAAGAAAGACTCATTCATGTGTAGTATGTATATATCAATATGAAGTTCCATGCTCACAAGGAGGGATCGTTCCTTTTTCTCCTAACAAGTGTTAAACAAGTTCCTCTCTCTTTTTCTTTTTTGGTGCATGAAAAAGCTTTGATGATGGTTACTTGGAAAATAATATATATATATATATAAGTGTTTCTTGAACATCACAGCCAAAGAATGCAAAAAAGATGTTTTAGATATGATGCTAATGACAACATCTATTTGAATCTGATCCCACCTCTGTCATGGAAAATTTTGATATTGGAATTAATAATGATAAAGAAAACAAAAGGGTTTATCTTTGAGGACAAGCAATCATGGAAGAGGAAAAAAAAAAATCCACACCTTTTCAAAAATGTGGAAGATTGGAATCAATTCTCCGACATCCGAAGAATGGCATTCATTGATACATGAATCTACTCCAGAAAAAAAAAAAAAAAAAACCACAATAATCTGGAAAAAGAAAAAAAACCATAGTTGTATACTATGCATATGCTAATCAAATAGCAAAATACAAAAAAGAACCTTGATAAGCAAGCATCTTATCTTATGGATCTAGTTCACAAACGATGTGGTGCTCTTCTCAACATGACAGTTGATAGAATGATATCCTTGCAATTATAAACTATCTTCCTGGTTGCGGTAGTTAAGGTGGAAGTATCAATGATGATAAAAGGGCAAAAGATTAATGAATGAGTGGTCTGTTGACTTGCCTTGGTGGACAAGTTGTCATCCTTTTTTGACTTTTGAGGGCTCACTCTAATGTAATAGAATCCATGTGATAGCCACAATGTATTAGGAACATGCGGAAGGTAGCTCATATCAAGATTTATACTAAGAGTTAGTCGTGCTAAATCAACATTTGTATCACATTTTTTCTTTTCTTTTTTTTTTTTTTGTCAGAGATTGTAATTTAAATTTGATTAGAATTAAATTGAAAGTTTGAGATAAATTAGAAGTTTTAGTCCGAGTATGAGTCCTTATTTCATTAGGGTTATAGCTTTGTGGTTAGGTCTATAAATATAAATAGATTGTGTCCTATTCGCCACACCCTAAGTCAAGAGAGAGATAGAGCGTGGGTGCTAAAAAAATGAGGGTGAGGTACCTCTAAGCACTACTCTATAAGCTTTCAAGTAATAGAATTTAGTTTTGATTTTTCGTTTAATCTCTTTCTCTCTTCTATCTTATCAAATCTTGGTCTCTACCAAATTTCTTTCTCCCAACATGGTATCAAAGCCCTGATTAGATCCTGTTTAGAGAGAAAAATAGCACTATTCAGAGACAACTAATATTGTAGAGAGAGAAATAAGACTGTTTAGAAAGAGAAATAGTACTGTAAAGAGTTAAATAGAGCAATTTTAGAGAGAGAAATCCTACTGTAAAAGAGAGAAATAGTAGAGAGAGAGAAATTATAGAGAGAAGAATTCTCTATGTAGAGCTTATGATATTGATAAGAACTTCCTTTAATAATATAATTTAGTTTTAAATTTCTCGATTTACTGATAAGAATTATGATCATTAAAGCATCCAAATGAAGATATTTTTTAAATACCAAGATACCTAGGATATTATTGACAAAGGTTTCACATAACCTAATAAAGAAGAAGAAGAAGAAGAAGATTCCTATACCCAAATCACAAGACTAAGTTAAGAGACCATACAAATAAAAATCAAAAGGCTTTTATCTTTATTCATCAAAATGTAGATCCTAGTATTTTTGAGAAGATCTCCGCGATTCAAACTTTACATAATACTTAGTCCACCCATCTTAGACTAAGGTGGAAAATGTACATCTATAAGCATTGAAATCAAAGTTTAAAACTTTAACAAATCAAACTGAATATATCTTAGATTATTTTTCTTATACTTTGACTGTCACAAACCAAATAAAAATAATTGGTGAAGAGATTAGTGACATTAAAATTATGAAAAAGATTTTATATCACTAATATCTAAATTTGAGCATATAGTTTATTTGATTGAGGAGTCTAAAGATCTTGAGGAAATGAACATCCATGAATTGATGGGTTCTTTGATGGTCTATGAATAATTCAGTAAATGTGCAATAACTAAGCAAGCACTATGATAAAAAATACCAAATGATAACTACTTTGATAAAAGAAGAGGTAGAGGTAGAGCCAGAGATAAGTGACATAGAGGTAGGGGCATTAATGAAAATCAAGAAGATGACTCAAATTATTATAATAACAAAGGACATGATCAAATTTGAGGCTAAATCAAAGATCGTAGATATGGTAGAAGACCACATGATCATCAAAATATAGATAAATCTCATAACTTATAATTATAATAATTGTGGTCATTATAATTATAAATATCTTAAGAATCCTTCCACTCAAGATCATATAAATGATGTTGGTAAAGAAAAAAAAAATACATATGAAATATTTTACGGGTATGTGATAGAGTAGAAAAAGTATCTAATAGTATATGGTATTTGAAAACTGGAGCTAGTAATCACATAACTGAAAATATAAGTCTTTTCTCTAAGTTAGATAAATCATTTATTTTAAAGGTGAAGTTTGGTGATAATTCCATAATTGATATTAAAGGTATGGGAAAAATACCTATTGTAACAAAGGGTGATAGTGCTGCATATATTGCTATTTTTTTGTCTATATTAAAAAGTAATTTGTTGAGCATGAGACAATTGATAGAAAAAGGCTATGAAATCAATAAAAAAAAATCTACAAAATTGAGGATGATAAAAGTCGAGTTATTGCTACTATTCATCATATGATCAAAAATAGGTTCCTTTGAATATTCATAGTGATAATTAGTCTTGTTTCAGTTCAATTATTAAAGATAAATCTTGGTCATCTATATTTTTTATGGCTTAAAAATACTACATGAGAAAAAGATGATCATAGGACATCCCATGATTAACCACCTTGGTGAGGAAAATAATATCACCACCCTTTTCCTAAGAACAGTTATAGAAGAACCAAAATGTCATTCAAAGTTATTCATTTAGATACCTATGGGCAAATTGATCTACCCAATAGAAAATATTTTCTCACTTGTAATGATGATTTTAGTAGAAAAACATGAATATATTTTCTTAAGAAAATCTAAAGCTTTTTATATTTTTAAAAAATTTAAAACTTTGGTTAAAAAAGAAAGTAATTGCTATATTAATATTTTGAGAACCGATAACGAAATTACTTTCAATAATTTTAATAGATTTTATAAAAATCATGGTATCAAAGAGGCAATTGACTACAACACATACTCTACAATAGAATGGTATTGTTTAAAGGAAGAATAAAACAATAATAAATATGGTTAAAAGTATGTTAAAAATTAAATCATTTTCTAAGAATTTTTAGGTTGAGGTTGCAACATGAAGTATATATATTTTAAATTTAAATACCTCAAAAAAGTATAAATATGACACCTCATTTCTTGAGGAGGCATGGAGTAGTTATAAGCCTAATAGGAGTCATCTAAGAGTATTTGGCTATGTTAAATATGCTTATGTTTCAAGTGAGAAAAAAAAAAAAGTCGATGAAAAGAGAGAAACCTGCATATTTTTGGACTAGAATAAGAATTCAAAGGTCTACAAACTTTATAATCTCATTATTGAAAAAATATAATTATGAGAGATAATATTTTTATTAAAAAAAACTTTTAAATAGATTATAGATACAAGTAAATTTATTCTAGTTGATATGATAGATATAGCTAATGAAAATACAGATAAATAAATAACTGAGGAGCTAAGTACATCAAGAGGATCTCCTTCCCCAACTAGAGATTCTCTAAGCCCATCAATTCCAAAAAAATATTTAACATTATTGGCTCCTATAACTTTTAAAAGAATCAGAAGGAAACCAAGATCGATGAAGGATTGTATTACTAATCTTCATGATTTTACTGATACTAATAATATACTAATTCATTTTACCCTATTTGCAAATGATAATATAGTCACTTTTGAAAAGACATCATATGATGAAAAGTGAAGAAAAGCAATGTAAAAAGAGATTGATTCTATTGAAAAGAATCAAACTTGAGAGTTGATTGATTTATCCCCAAATATTATGTATAGAGTTAGCCTGATTAATAGATATATGGAGAATCTAATAAAAGTTCATATCCAAGCAGCAAAGAGAGTCCTATGAATGAAACTTATAATTTTGACATTTTTATGATATAAAAAATTATTATTTGACTAGATTTTCTAATAGTTATTATGCAAGTGATCTTGTTAGTGAGAAGAGCATCAGGTTATGTTATCTTCTTAGGATCTAGAGCAATTTCATGATATTTTAAGAAATAATCTATTATGACAATATCAATTATAAAAACAAAATATATTGTAACAACAATAAAGCAAAATATAATAGTCCTTATTTCATTAGAGTTATTTGTGGTTTAAGTTTATAAATAGATTGTGCCATAAAGAAAAAGATGGAGCACGGGTGCAAAAGGTGAGGGTGAGATGTTATTACATATGCTATTATGTAAGCCTTCAAGTAATATAGTTTTTTTTCGATTTCTCGTTTAATATCTTTCTTTATTCCATCTCCTCAAAACTTTGTTTTCATAAAATTTCTTTCTCCCAACACTTCCTTAAGCAGTTTTTTGCCTTGACAAAACTTACTAATGAAGTATTCAGCAATCAACACTATAAAAAAACTGGATTATTAGTAATCAAGTTTCTTGTTTCGTCTTTAGATTTGATAGAGTTGTTCTGACACTATAATTTCTCAAACTTAAGGGTCTGCTTTTTTTATTATCAACTTGTTCTTATCTAGCATAGAACTAGTTGTTATCATGTATTCTGGAACATAGAGATGCCACTTTATTTCAAGTCCTCAAGTTTTAAGGTTTGAGATGCTGCTAAAGATCACATGATTTCAGAGAAGGAAATATACCAAAAAACATTTTGCATTATCTTAGCACTTTACATGTTGGATTTAATTCTCAAAACTCAAAATTATTTTAAAATTATTTTTTATCTAGATGTCCTTCGAATATATATCTTTCCATGGTGACCTTTGGGACATTTTGACTCTATAAATAGATCCCTAAACCTCTAATCAATCCAATTCAGAGACCATTATAATTTCTCCTATTGTTTTAGTATATCCTCAACTACAAAAAATTTGATTTGTTTTAATTAAATATTTTGATCGAACTTGTTTTTGACTATATTTTGGCTAGGATTTAGATTCAATCAATCTTATTTTGATGAAAAAGTCAAATTTTAAATGATTTTTGTCTTTGGTCAACTTTAATTTTGATTGACCTAATTGGGCTAATATTTAGCCCATATTTGGGTAGCCCAACTAAAATAGTTGACAAATCTAATTTAGGGTTCTATATGAAATTTAAAAAATTATAATTATAATTTTCTTTTATACTTTTCTGTTATGACATATTGATAAAAATTTTACTTATGATAATTAATTATAATTATTGTTTTAGATATTTATTCACATATATATGTTTAAAATTATCAAATAATATTTATTTTCACATAAAGGCATAATCTATGTTTTATCATAATTATAATCATCATATGATTTTTTAATATTGATTAATGTTTAGTAATTATTACGATCATTGTTTTATTATTAATGAACTATTTCTACGTAAATTAGATTAAAGCATATTTGATAAATATTATTTATAACTTATATTCCTAAGTTTTATCTAATTATAACTATCAAAGTGACATATGATGATAAACTTGTGTGATATAAATTATAATAATTTTTATCATTTATAAATTTATAAATTATAATTTTATATTATTTATATTAATCTGGTAGTTGCCAAAGTGGCTTAAACTAATAACATATAAAATTATATTGAATAATTAATTTTAAATGATACTAAAAAATAATATTCATAATGGTACACATAATTAGGATATTTAGATAATCCCAAAAGAGAATCTACTTCGAATAATTATGTGATAGAGTAAGATAATACTATTTTCGATATCTTTATAGTCTAAGGTTATATGCTAAAAGATAGCAATACTATTTCACAAGGATGATATTAGCCTTTTATAAATAATTTTAATTAAACATTAGATATGTCAATATTTTACCCAAAAGTAAAATATGAATAATATTAATAGTTTATCATATTTTAGATACATAAAGTATTAATATTATTTTATATTTTATAATGATACTATCTTTCATATACTTTTATGCTTCTAGTGCCCCTATACTCTTTTATATAAATTATTCAGAATTATTAGAGTATGTGCAGTTTACATTGGGTATATTAGATTTTAGCCTAGTATTGCTTGTTGAAAACCTCACAAACTTAACTGATGAAAGTACCATGAAATAAATTAATAAAATGAATGCTTATGAAAGATCTAATAGGTTTAATCTAATATTTATAAAAATGACAATCATAAATAACATCAAAACTTCATTACTATCTACAACTAATATATAAAAATATTTGAAGGTTATAGAAGATAAATTTAAATATGCTAATAAGTCATTGGCTAATGCATCAATAAAGAAACTGATTATGGCTTAATATGATGGCACTCGAGGGATTTATGATCATATCTTCAATACGATTAATAAGGCTTCAAAACTTAAAATATTGGATATTAATATCGATGAGTCTTTCCTCCTATAGTTCATTTATAATTCTAAGGATAAATGAGACTTAAATAAGCTAACTAGTATATATGTTTAAGAAGAATTAAAGTTAAGGCAAGAAAGATCTCATAATATTCTGACTACTATTCATGGAGCTAATAACAAGAAAAGAAAATTAAAACATCATCTATCAAATAAATTTATCAAGTCTAAAATGTTAAACAAACTAATAAAAAAAACCTTCATAATAAAATATTTCTCCTATGGCAAGAAATGATACATAAAAAAGGACTACATTAAATGCAAAACTTGGCTTAAAAAGAAATGTATAAATTTTACCTTTATATGTTTCAAATTAAGTATTATTGAGATTCCTTCTAATACTTTATAGATTTATCATGATGTTTTAACTCATATTATTATAAACTCAATATAGACTTATAAGGATTTCTTACAATTAAGAAACTAAAAGAATATAAAAGATTCATCATTATGAAGAATTGTCTTCAAACGAAAGTGATAACAATAAGACCTTATTACCCACATTGATAGATGGGTCATCTGATAGATCTTGTAAATATATGTTATGTTCCTACTATTTTTATAAATTTAGTTTCTTTATTTAGAATTGATAAGTTAAGATATTATCTTTCCTTTAGTAACGATAAAACTTAATATATTATATGATTAAATAAAAATTAATTCTGAAATTCTATATGATAGTTTATATAGAACTAATTTAAAATTTGAATTTATAAATGCATTAGTGACATTGTAATCAAATGTTGGTTTAAAACATATTTTTAATTATAAGAAATCTTCTATATTATGACATAAACATTTGGGGAGTATCTCCAATAAAATAATTAAAAGATTTGTGAAGAATAATATTTTAGAAATTTTAAGTTGCATTGATTTTGATATTTGCATGTATTACATTAAGAGAAAGAAAGCTAAATACGTAAAGAAAAATGTCACAATAAGTAAAAAATTTCTTAAGATTATTCATATTAAAATATAAAGATAACCTTTCAAGATATGATTATGTGTATCTAATATATGATAAGTCTTAAACTGTTAATACTCTTGAAGTGTACATAAATGAAATCGAGAGATAATTAGATAGAAAAGCTAAGATAGTAAGATATGATAGGGGTAGTGAATTTTATGATAGATATAATGAATCAAGTTATAATCTTGATCCTTTTGTTATATTCTTTGAAAAGTGAG
The DNA here is from genome assembly GCA_004837865.1 of Musa balbisiana. NCBI lineage: Eukaryota > Viridiplantae > Streptophyta > Magnoliopsida > Zingiberales > Musaceae > Musa > Musa balbisiana. The sequence continues at coordinate 28,080,056 of CM017192.1, read as the reverse complement.
GTATTTGTAGTCAATATGCCTTATCAAGTATGTTATAGTAGAATGACATTGTTGAAAGATAAAATTATATTTTTATGGATATGATTAAGAGCATGATGAGTTATTCCTTTATATTTAAGTTGAGGTGAGGTAAAGCTTTTACGATAGCTTTGTATATTTTGAACAAGGTTCCTAATAAGACAATTCTATCAACTCAATTTGAGTTACAAACTAGTAAGAAATGCAATTTGAGATATCTATAAATTTAAGATTATTCTATAAAGATAAGAGTCTTTAATCTATATGAAAAGAAATTAGATCTAAGAATTATTTTTAGATATTTTATTAGTTATCAAAAATATCAAAGAGATATAAATTTTATTACCCTAATCATAGTACGAGGACAGTAGATACTAATTGTGCAAAATTCATGTAAAATGATAAAATCAACATAAGTAAAAAAATCTTAAAAGATAATTTTTAATATAAAGGATATATAAGTTGATACTCCTTTATCATTTCTTATTTTAGATATTGTTTCTCAAATCACTAAAAGAATCAATGAGTGTGAATAATGAAATAATATTGATAAACTCTCATATAATGTTAATATTGTTGCTAATGATTTTGTAGAATAATCATAATTGATAATTTTAAAAATATCTCAAAGGAAAAGGAGACCTGTCATTTCTAATAATTGTGTGGTATATCTAACAGAATGAGATTATGACATAGGAATTAAAAAGAACCTCTTATCATTTTCATTATGGAAAGTATTAATTTTGAAAAGTGATATGATATAATGAAAGAAGAGTTGAAATCAATAGACTAAAATAGTATATAAGAACTTATTAAATTTTCTAATAATTGTAAAAGAATTAGTTCCAAATGGGTCTTTAAAACAAAATATGACTTAAAAAATAATATCGAATGATATGAAACTAGACTTATAGCTAAAGGTTTTCTTAAAAAGAGTAATTGTATTGAGATCTTTTCTCTACTTTCTAAAAAGTTATTTATAAATTATTTATTCATGATGTAAAATTTTATAAAATGAATAATATTAAATCAATTATATTAAAATTTGAAGAAAGAAGCACATGCATGATAATGAAATTTATGGATAATCATATAAATATAATAATGTAAAGCATAATTACTAAAATTCCATTAATATCATTTAATAGATTCAACATGACAACTTATTTCTAAACTATGATATTATGGATATATTTAATTGGCTTAAATTCATAATTAAAGAATTATGATTTTTATTAAAGAATTTATTATGCCAATTAATTTACATAATATAAATTAATAATATGCCAACAAGGTCAATAAGTAAATTCAACATAATGACAATATATTAAAAAATAATTTCATGGCACAATTTAATTAGTTTAAATTCATAATTGACAAAATACAATTTTGCTTTCGAAGAAATTACCATTGTAATTAATTTAAAAATATAAATTAATAATATACTATCAACATCAATTAATAAATTCAATATGATGCTTAGATTATAAAGTATAGCAGGCATAATTTAATTTATTTAAATTCAAATTTGATGAAATATGATTTTGTTATTGAAGAAATTATCATGTCAATTAATTTGTAAAATATAAATTAATAATATACTATCAACTTTTATGTTTCTTTTCTTTTTATTTATATATATATATCATTAATCCTGTTAGGATCGAGTCAGCACTAAGAGGGGGGTTGTGAATTAATGCTTATAAAAAATTACATCGATTTGAAACTTTATAAGATGAAAACTAATATCGAAAAGATGTTAACTTGAAAATACGTCCATAAGCATAGTGAATGTAAGAAATCAATTTGCAATGAAAATAAAAAGCTCAAAGTAAATGCAAACTGGATTTATAGTAGTTCAATCGTTGTGATCTATATCCACTCCCGATTCCCCTTCACTCAAGGCCACCAACTTCTACTACTGATATTCTTTCAACGAGTGAAGATCAACTACCCTTACAACTCTTTCTCCTTTTGATAGGTTCAAAAGAGAACCTTTACATCCTCTTTTTCTTAGACCTCATTTCTCTCTTTAGAATAACTTCTAAATACTAGGAAGAAGTGATCCTACACTTCAAGAGAGATTACAACCATTTTTTTTCAAGAATATTTTTCCCATTTCTCAATTCAATTCTTACTTATCTATGTAGGAATAGCTGGAGTATTTATAGATCCCAAATAGCTTCAAAAATAGAGTAAAAAAAGGTCTCATCTTAGGTTTCCCGAGTCCTGGCAGTACCACCGCTTGTGCTGGGCAGTACTACCACCTGCAACATTGACATTGTGTGGTACCACTGTCCAATATGGTAGTATCACCACCTAATACAATTTGAGAGACTATGTCTAGGTGATACCATTGCCCAGTCTGGTAGTACTACCATCTAACACAACCTCGAAGACTGTGTCTTAGAGATTGAGCCTTTACTGGTGTCATCGCTTGACCCAACTTTTGGATCACTGAATGAGCTTTTCTCTTGGCCCAAAACAACCCCAACATAGGCCCAATTGGCCTCTAATTGAGTTGGCCTAATTTCAACCCAATTACAACTTAAAATTACTTCGATTTAGATAATTATTACAAAGTATTAATCACATGTTCTCCAACATGTCATTGGTTCATCAGTGCTTCGTCCAATCCTTCAACGCATTGTCCTTTTTTGTGGCCTTTTGTACAATCGACATATTGACCCCCACAACTTTGATCTTCTTGGCGTAATGTCCATTCTTCTGTACATGAAGTCTTCTGTCGACACGTCGACTAATCCTCCGACTCGACGTCTAATCTTCTGACATGTTCCAATCCGGCCGAACATTGATTTTTCCTGCTTTAATTATCTCTTCATGATCAAAGCTAGTCCTGCGTCACTCAAAACATAGATTAAATCATAAACACTATCAATTGATTTCATCATCAAAATATGAAATTTAACGATCTCTCCTTTTTTTATGATGATAACTAATTGATGACGGAGTTTAAACCAAACTCCCCCTATCAATATGCAATATTGAAATGAACCTTGAATTCAAATTGAATTTAAGTCAAAACAATTTTAATCATGAATCACATCATATGCAATACATCATATATATCATTATAATAAAATCATGAGTATTGCATACATAATCAAAGTGTGTCATATCATGCATGATTCAAATCATCATCATACCTTTCTCCCCCTTTGTCATCAACAAAAAGGAGAAAAGTGCAACTAGTATATTTTTGAAACATGTAATTTCTACTTCAAAACTTAGCAAGCTTTAGAGATATGAAAATTAGCAAAAAAAAAAAAATAGATATACAAGATAGCATGTTTTTACATCTTATTGAAATGTGTAAGTTAGCAAATATTGTTTCTCTTGAGATTTGCAAGATATCACTTTTTGTTTCTTTTTTTAGATGAACAAGCTAGCAAGTTTTGCCGATGTGCAAGTTTATAATTTTTTTTTTCTTTTGAGTTAAGCAAGCTAGTAAGTTTTGCTCCCTCTTTATCATTATCAAAAGGAAAGGATAGTTACAATCTCATTACATCATTTTATAAAGCATCACATGAAATATATCAAAAGAAATTAATTTGATGATAAGATATACTTCATGAATATAAGGGAGTAATAAGACAACTTTCAATTTGTGAATTAAATATCAAAAAATCAAGAGAAAAGTTATAATTCATTTAGATAAGTATTCTCTTTAATAAAATGCAAAAGTCATATGAGAATAAAGAATAGGATATCTTGATTTATATAAAGAAAATTTTAAGTTATAATTCTGAGAATTCAAGGTCATATTATAAATAAGACTCATTCAAATTCAAATTGTCAAATCATTAAAATCATTCTCAAGAGATTCATAAAAAAAACATAAATAGATTCATTAATCTCTCCCTTTTTTTTTCATCAATGATTCAACTATATCATGAGATATACAAATCATAATTACAAAGGAGTCATATAAAAATCATGACATAAAAGATATTAATATGAAAGATCAATAAAGATCAATTCGTGAATGATTCATCTTGACGAATCTCTTTTTTAGTAAATAACGAATAAAATCATAGGAGATCAAATAAGAGATCTTGATTTATATAAAATAAATCTAAAATCATTAATGTCAAAAATCAAGATTCATTTGGATAAATTTTCTCTTAGAAGATAAAATCATATGAGAATAAAATGATTAATATAAAATACATTTATAAATCAAGTGTTTGGAGAAATATGAAAACAAATTATCAAATCCAAAATCATCATCAAAATCAAATTTTTTTATTCGAGAAATTTATTAAAAGCAGCATTGATTGATTCCAATAAGATTAATAGTAGCTAAAGTTCTTTTAGTTGATTGATTTCATACTTTAGTTTTTCAAACAAAAGCTATGCATTATCATTTCAAATCGAAAAACATTACGGAAAACATCAAGATATGCATTATTACATCTTAAAACATATATAGAATTAATTTTATTAAGTGTACAAGTGTTAGATTTAAATCTAACATTTTGTTCTTTTATCATAAAACATGTAATTGTCATGATCATTTTTTTAACTATATGTATATATATAAACTAATTTAAAAGCAACTTATGAAATGCATCAAGTAATTTTGTAGTAAAGTAAAGGGGTTTTGGTTGAGTCACTTACCTTGTTGTCGAAAGCCACCAAAGCGTAGTTCATAACCTCGTCTTCGGAAGCACTCGTTTCATTCTCTACTATCACTTTGAGTGCTTTATTCTTCTTTTGTATGAGCACTTTTTTTTTTAGTTACGAATATTCGCTTTTGAAGTGCCCTGGCTGATTGCTTTCATAATAAGTTGTTTTATCCTTTTTAAGTTTTTTATTCTTTAATTATTGTTTTATGAACTTTTAAAATTTTATAGTGAAAAGTTCAAAGTCATCATCATTATAACTAGTTATCACTTAAGTGATATTCTATTGTTCGAAGTGTCAAATCTTTCTTGTTCTTTGGAAGGTAGTTCTCATATTCATCATATTCAATACAAGTTATTTTATAGATCATTAAAGACCCAATAAGTTCTTCGAGTAGAAAATTATTCAAGTCCTTCACTTCTTATATTGTAGTTATTTCTGAATCCCAATTTTTAGAAAGAGATCGTAAAACTTTATTAACTAAGTTCAAGATTCAAAAAATATTTGTCAAGATCTTTTAAGCCATTGACGACATTCATAAAATGGTGTACATGTCTCTAATGGTTTCACTTGGTTTCATATGAAACAACTTAAAATCATGCATCAAAAGATTTATCTTAGAATCTTTAACTCTACTAGTGCCTTCGTATATGATTTCAAGAGTGTACTAAATATCATGTGTAGTTTTACAAATAAAAACCCGATTAAATTCACTTTTATCTAGAGCACAAAACAAAGCGTTCAATTACTTTAACATTCAACAAAAACAATTTCTTCTCAAAGTCATTCCATTCATTCATTAGTTTAGAAGGGGTTTGAAAACCAAGTTCAATGATATTCCGTAAATTAAAGTTCAAAAAAAGTAAAAAAACTCTCATTCGAGTTTTCCAATATGTGTAGTTTATCCCATTGAACATAGGAGGACAAATTATAGGGTGACTCTCTTGAAAGTCGAAAAGAGTCATTTCTTTTGGGTATTAAACTAAATGAAAAAAAATGTGGCTCTAATACTAACTGTTAGGATCGACTCGACACTAAGAAGGAAGATGAATTAGTGTTTACAAAAAATTACGTTGGTTTGAAACTTCATACGATGAAAATCGATATCAGAAAAATGTTAACTTGAAAACATGTTCATAAGCGTAGTGAAAGTAAGAAATCAATTTGCAATGAAAATAAAAAAGCTTAAAGTAAATGCAACTACCCTTGATTCCACTTCACTCGAGGCCATCGGCTTCCAATATTGATCTTCTTTCAATGGGCGAAGATCAACTACCCTTATAACTCTTTCTCCTTTTGATAGGCTCAAGAGAGAACCTTTATACTCTCTCTTTTTTAGACCTCACTTCTTCCTTTAGAAGAACTTCTAAATACTAAAAAGAAGTGACCCTACACTTCAAGAGAGATTATAACATTTTTTCGTAACAATATTTTCCCCCTTTCTCAACTCAATTCTTACTTCTCCATGCAGAAATAGTTGGGGTATTTATAAATCTCAAATGACTTTAAAAAAAGAGCCAAAAAAGATCTCATCCTAGGTTTCCCAAATCTTAGCGGTACTACCTTTTACAGCACTGACACTTGATGGTACCACTGCTTGATATTGGACGGTATCATCGCTCAATTTGGTGGTACAACCGCCTGACATAGTCTCGGAGACTATGTCTTAGAGACTGAGCCTCTAGTGGTGCCATCGCCTGACCCAACTTTTAGGTTACTAAATGAGCCTTTCTCTTGGCCCAAAATAGCCCCAACATAGGCCCAATTGGCCTTAATTGAGTTAGCCTAATTCTAACCTAATTATAATTTAAAACTATTTTAATCTAGATAATTATTATAAAGCATTAATCATATGTTGTCCTGCATATCATTGGTTCATCGATACTTCGTCCAATCCTTCAACACATCGTTCTTTTTTGCGGCCTTTTGCTTAATCGACATATTGACCTCCGCAACTCCGATTTTCTTAACACAATGTCCGCTCTTTTAGGCCCGATACCCAAAATCATGGCACGAAGCTTTCTGTCGACACGTCGACCGATCTTCTGACTCGATGTGCAATCTTCTGACATATTCCACTTCGGCCCAATATTCATTCTTTCTGCTTTAATTGTCTTTTCATAGATTGAAGTAGCGTGCATCACTCAACATATAGATTAAACATAAATACTATAAAATTGATTTCATCATAAATCTGAGATTTATTAAATTCAGAAATATAATTAATTTTTTAATAAAATAACTATCTAGTTGTGATGAAGCTTAATTATCCTAAATTAGCTTTTGTTTTAGTGCACAGAATGTGATATACTTCTACAAAATCATAACTCAAATATATATATATATATATATATATATATATATATATATATATATATATATATATATATATATATATATATATATATATATATATATATATATATATATATATATATATATATATATATATATATATATATATATATATATATATATATATATATATATATATATATATATATATATATATATATATATATATATATATATATATATATATATATATATATATATATATATATATATATATATATATATATATATATATATATATATATATATATATATATATATATATATATATATATATATATATATATATATATATATATATATATATATATATATATATATATATATATATATATATATATATATATATATATATATATATATATATATATATATATATATATATATATATATATATATATATATATATATATATATATATATATATATATATATATATATATATATATATATATATATATATATATATATATATATATATATATATATATATATATATATATATATATATATATATATATATATATATATATATATATATATATATATATATATATATATATATATATATATATATATATATATATATATATATATATATATATATATATATATATATATATATATATATATATATATATATATATATATATATATATATATATATATATATATATATATATATATATATATATATATATATATATATATATATATATATATATATATATATATATATATATATATATATATATATATATATATATATATATATATATATATATATATATATATATATATATATATATATATATATATATATATATATATATATATATATATATATATATATATATTGATATACCCCCATAATTAAATATTGCTAAAATGAGTTATTCATCCACCCTAATCAATGTAGCCAAATGGATACACTACCAATGATGGCGGTTTCTCCAATAAGTATAATCTCAATCTTTATTATCTGATTATGCTTTGCGATCATTTTTCTATGAAATTTGTAAATAAGTTGTGATTATACATAAATTATTAGTAAGAATCCTAATTGGGTCTAGAAGTAACAAATAATACTAATTGTTTCTAATTGGATAAGACCTCTAATTGAGTCTAAAGATATGTAAAATGACAATAGTTACCTCTAATTACACTTTAATTATATTAAATATGAAAATTAAACTTGAATGAATGAATAATTAAATTCATAATAAACAAGATGAGGCCTAATTGTTTCTAATTAAACCTAAAGGTTAACTAATGATTCTAATTGACAAGTAATAACTAACACTAGTTGACTCTATTTAATCACCATACTAAATACATAAAAAGACCCTTAATTAGGCCTTAAACATATGAAAATTATAATAATTACCTCTAAATACAGTTTAATCATATTAAATACAAGAAATATAATTAATTTTTTAATAAACTAACTATCTAGTTGTGATGAAGCTTAATTATCCTAAATTAGCTTTTGTTTAGTGCACAGAATGTGATATACTTCTACAAAATCATAACTCAAATATATATATATATAATATATATATATATATAATACTAATTTAACCAAAATAATTTCAAATGCTCATAAATATCCTTCTCTTAAAAAAATATATATCAAGCCCCAATGGTTAAACAAAAAATTATAGAACTTAAGTTTTTCAACACAAGTCTAACTAACAATAGGTAATATTCCCCCTTGCTCTAGTGTTCATAACAAAATCAGGTAACTGCATTGAAAAACATGAAGAATAGATAATAACAAAGTTGGAGTAAGAACCTCCTATACATTCTTTCAAAACATATAGGAAAATAGTATAGCAAATCAGAATAAATCATAAACCATATGTTATAATTTTTAAATCCTGTAGCAAAACTAGAATAAGGATCAATTTTATATTTCATATCAAGTCATAAACATATATCATAATACATGACGTAAGTTAGACATTGGATGAGGCATACTCTCCATAGCAAATAGAGATTTTTAACCATCCATACTCTCAATAGCAAATAGAGATTTTTAACCATCCATACTCTCAATAGCAAATAGAGATTTTTAACCATCCATACTCTCAATAGCAAATAGAGATTTTTAACCATCCATACTCTCAATAGCAAATAGAGATTTTTAACCATCCATACTCTCAATAGCAAATAGAGATTTTTAACCATCCATACTCTCAATAGCAAATAGAGATTTTTAACCATCCATACTCTCAATAGCAAATAGAGATTTTTAACCATCCATACTCTCAATAGCAAATAGAGATTTTTAACCATCCATACTCTCAATAGCAAATAGAGATTTTTAACCATCCATACTCTCAATAGCAAATAGAGATTTTTAACCATCCATACTCTCAATAGCAAATAGAGATTTTTAACCATCCATACTCTCAATAGCAAATAGAGATTTTTAACCATCCATACTCTCAATAGCAAATAGAGATTTTTAACCATCCATACTCTCAATAGCAAATAGAGATTTTTAACCATCCATACTCTCAATAGCAAATAGAGATTTTTAACCATCCATACTCTCAATAGCAAATAGAGATTTTTAACCATCCATACTCTCAATAGCAAATAGAGATTTTTAACCATCCATACTCTCAATAGCAAATAGAGATTTTTAACCATCCATACTCTCAATAGCAAATAGAGATTTTTAACCATCCATACTCTCAATAGCAAATAGAGATTTTTAACCATCCATACTCTCAATAGCAAATAGAGATTTTTAACCATCCATACTCTCAATAGCAAATAGAGATTTTTAACCATCCATACTCTCAATAGCAAATAGAGATTTTTAACCATCCATACTCTCAATAGCAAATAGAGATTTTTAACCATCCATACTCTCAATAGCAAATAGAGATTTTTAACCATCCATACTCTCAATAGCAAATAGAGATTTTTAACCATCCATACTCTCAATAGCAAATAGAGATTTTTAACCATCCATACTCTCAATAGCAAATAGAGATTTTTAACCATCCATACTCTCAATAGCAAATAGAGATTTTTAACCATCCATACTCTCAATAGCAAATAGAGATTTTTAACCATCCATACTCTCAATAGCAAATAGAGATTTTTAACCATCCATACTCTCAATAGCAAATAGAGATTTTTAACCATCCATACTCTCAATAGCAAATAGAGATTTTTAACCATCCATACTCTCAATAGCAAATAGAGATTTTTAACCATCCATACTCTCAATAGCAAATAGAGATTTTTAACCATCCATACTCTCAATAGCAAATAGAGATTTTTAACCATCCATACTCTCAATAGCAAATAGAGATTTTTAACCATCCATACTCTCAATAGCAAATAGAGATTTTTAACCATCCATACTCTCAATAGCAAATAGAGATTTTTAACCATCCATACTCTCAATAGCAAATAGAGATTTTTAACCATCCATACTCTCAATAGCAAATAGAGATTTTTAACCATCCATACTCTCAATAGCAAATAGAGATTTTTAACCATCCCTTAGGATGGATTATCTCTCAATAGTAGATGAAGTAAATTCATATTACCTCTTAATAATAAATAAGTAGCATTTCTCACTTGTGAAAGTGGGAACATGTTTTTCCCATGGATGATTCATCTAACTATCATATTTAATGATTTTCTAATCCCCAAAAGAAATTGTGCTCTAGTATATTGGCTCATTTGCAATTGATAACGATCACACAGGTCTTTTTGTATCATATTAGTTACACATCTTATGTTAATTTTAGGTCTTGTGCTATTATATAAATCCATCGTATCTAGAAATCATTAATCAACATCAATATCATAAATCATACCCTAATTAACTCTCAATTTTTCTAAACTATAGTTGGATCATTCCAATTGACTCGAATTAGACTCAATTCATCTAGAACCTAATTGAATTAACTCATAATCCCTATAAGACTACTATGAAATCATCTTAAACTAATCTAACATAGACTTGATTAGGTTTAGTTTAGCTCAGAAAAGTTTAGATAAGTCTAAATCGAGTTTGAATCATTGAGCAAAATCGACCAAACTGATTCGATTCAAACTCAAGCTAGGGGTCAATTTGGTTCAAAGCCATAAAATTGATCAAAAGAAGGTTACCAGCCAACCCAAGCGTGAATCCAACCCAATACATGGCTTAAATCAGGTCGGGCTGGCTCAATACAATACTGGGCCGGACCTAGCCTAGAGTACTCACGTGTTTAGCATGTTCATCCAAGAGGGAAAAAAGGGACATGGGTTGGGTTGTATTTTGGGCCATGCTTGGGCTGTAGCCAGTAGGCCACACAGAATTGGGCCACACGAAGCGGCCGCTCCATCCGTCACCAGGCTGGGCTGAGCCTACCAGGCCATCAGCCTCTAGGCTGCGCCGACCTGGTCTAGTCGAGCGCTGGAACTGAGTTGACCCGGCACCCAAGCTCAAGGTCACGTCGGACCGACCCAACACACAGTTGGGGTCAGGGGCGCACCGGGCCAAGGCAGTGTCAGTTGGACTTGATCGAGCCCTACGGGTAGTCTGACTCGGATCCGACCTGGGTCAGATCAATTTTAATTCCGATTCTCTCTCTCTCTCTCTCTCTCTCTCTCTCTTTTTTTCATTTCATTTTCATAGAGTTCTAAAATTCTATAATAAATCTTATAATTAATAAAAATTATAGAGATAAAGCATCTAAGTTTCATACGTGCATAATTATTTAAATCACATATAAACATGATTTATAAAATCTTAAAACTATTTTTCATGAATTAAAATCATAAAGAACTAATAAAGTTGAGTTAAAAGTCGATAAATCATGAAAAATGCTTATGCATCCTTACACAATTAACAGTAAGTCAGATCGAACAATATGATTAGATGTATAATCTATATTATGATTTTTTAATAATTTCTAAATTTAAATTTCATGTATTATATTTTAAAAATTGACATAATTAATAAAAACTTTTAAAAAAAATTTACATTGACCCTAAAATAGATTATTCATCTTTAATACAAAAATAAAAATATTATTATTATTAAACTGAAAAAGTTGGAGTACCGAGGTTCTTCTTTCTTGCACTTCTCTATTGGCACTAGGCCTTTATCTTTGTAAAGAATAGGGAGAGAGTCAATAAGTGAAGAGTTGAGAGAGAGTTTTATTAGATTAAGACTATGATAAAAGTTTTCAAATTAATATTTGGTCAATCTAATTTTATTTATTTGTTAACTTAAACATGTTTATTTAAATTTCAAGCTTCTGTTATCAACAAATCGAGTTAAAAAGGATAAAATATGACAGAATATTCTCTTAGAGATGAAATATTCTTGCTTTTTTATTTATTTTAGAAATTATTTTGAATTTAAGATTTTTTAGGGTATAACATAAAAGCTAGCTAATGGACTAATTGGCTGTAAAAGGATTTTAATTGACTCTAATTAGACCTTAATTATCAATGAAAAATACATGAGAAGATACTAATTGGGCTAAAGGAATAAAAATTGATAATAATTACCTCTAATTATATTTTAATCATATTAAATATAAGAAATGAACTTTACTGAACAACTAATTCATAATATACCAATTTACTACACGATGAGATTAAGCCTAAAAGTTATCTAATCATGAAGATGATATTATATCTAATTACCCTTGCAATCCAACTTTCCCAAGGCATGTTGAAAAATGAAAGTCGAAGGATTTGTTGACTTATAAGGAGTAGGCATATAGGATATAGAATAGCAGTTATAATTAATAGGTGGATTTCAATTACATTTTAATCTATCAATGAGATATTACAACTACACTAATATTTTGATCCAATATAGGAGGTTACACCAACTCACTATAAAAGATATATATATATATATATATATATATATATATATATCATAAGAGCAATTGGTTAATAATAAAAAAATATATAAATAATATTATAAAAATAATAATATAATATGAGAGGAATGAAATAGACGCATTGAAGGGATGAGAGAGTAATTAATAAACTAATATTCTTTTTTCTCTTTCTTCATTATAAAAAACATTTAAGTACACTCGAGGTATTTAAATATATTTAATAATATATAAAAATAAAAAAAAAACATTTACAATTTTAAAGTTTCAAATGATCTAATTACTATTCAAATCAATTTAGATCCCTCATTTTTTGTTTTTATAACTATATTTGAAATAGAAAATAATGCATAAGATTTTTAACTTTTATAATTATACTTGAAATAGAGATTAATATACTAATGGAGAACAAAAAAAAATATTAGACTTGAGATAGCAAAGAAAAATAACCACAAAACCTTTTGAATGGAAAATAAATAAATGAACAAGCATATATATCTTGATTATTTTTTTAAACAAAGTGTTTTTTTTTAGGATTTTAAGTGTTCTTTCATATGATTAATATACCAAACAAATTGGAGATCTAGTTTTTAATTCTTTTTAGTCTGACCAATCAATGCAGGGATTCGATAATTGTGCTTCACTTTGTTCTTTCATATTTTTTATTCTATATACAAAATTATTATTTTTTACTTTATCGACATTGGATGTGAATGTCGAAGTATATTGAAAGTTTTACATGCTCATCTGGATCGGTACAAAATAAAACGGGAGATATGTATCGATCAATTCGGGCATCAATCGATTTGAACAGTTGGGCTGGCAGCCCATATATTCAGCTCATAGTGGGTTTGAACAGTCCACAGCCCACCTCCTTATCTAACCCTAATTTGTATTAGGGGATGTGGGTGACTGTGTTTTAAAGATAGAAAGAAGCATAAATAGGACAGCAACGAGGGCAATAGTGTGATCCTTGTAGTAGCAAAAAGAAGGAGAAAAAGACAGAAATCCAAGGAGAAAGAAAGAGAAGAAAACAAGAACAATACAAAGAGACTGTTCTCAATCATCCAGCAATGTTCTGATCTCAGGTTAGATCAAATCTACAGTAGATTCTTACTGTGATTACTTGGGGAGAATTAGGGAGGATTTAAATATTATGCACAGTAATGTGATCCTTGTATCCTAGTTATTCTCTTGTTATTGTTGCTAGGGTTTTGGGCAAGAGATTGAGATTTGTATATTTATTATTATTATAGTGAATTATCTCTAGTTTGTCCCGTGATTTTTACCCTTTACATTGAAGGGGTTTTCCACGTATATCTTGGTGTTCTATTTAATTGTGGTTCCATTTAATTCTGCTTCATGTTATGGCCTGTTAGTATTTGTTCATATACAAAAGTTATTTCTCTTTATATCCCATCAACTAGTATCAGAATAGGGTTATGGTGATTTAATTTTGTATTTGAACATGAAGGCTAGTAATGTTTCTCACATGATTAATTTGAATGAAAACAATTTGATGATATGGAAACTAAGAATGGAAGATCTCTTGTATTGTAAAGATTTGTATGTACCTTTGCAGGGGGATAGTGCAAAACCCACAACTATGGCAGATGATGAGTGGAAGAGGTTAGATCGAAAAATAGTTAGGTTTATTCGACAATGGCTTGATGATAGTGTCTTTCACCATGTTTCTACTAAAAGTTCTATATATTCTCTTTAGAAAAAGTTGGAAGGTCTTTATGAAAAAAAAATAGCTAATAATAAAACTTTTTTAATTAGAAAACTTGTGAACCTAAAATATATAGAGGGTACTTCTATTCCTGAGCATTTGAATAAAATGTAGAGTATCACTAATAAAATATATAGAGGGTGGTTTCCCTTAGTAATTCTACGCCAAATGGTATTGTCATCATGAGTCAAGTAATAAGGAATGAGGAGTTGAGAAGAAAGAATTCAGCAACATCTCAAAATGATTCATAGACACTTATCTTAGAGAACAGAGGAATGTCAAAGTTTAGAAACAATTCACGTATGGGTGGAAGCAAGTCAAGATTAAGAAAAGATATTATTTGCTATAACTGTGGTAAGAAAGGACATTACAAGAATCAATATAAGCAACCTAAGAAGAGCAAGAAAAAGGGAAAAAAAGTAGAGTCTACAGAGTCAAAAGATAATACTACAATCACAGTATAGGATGGTGATTATTTGATTTTGTCTCCTTCTGATGATATTTTTTCTTGTATGTGTCAGGATCTTGAGTAGATGATTGACAAAGGTACTTCTTATCATACTATACCACGGAGGGAGTTTTTTGCTTTTTGCTACATACAGGTTTGAAAATTTTGGTATTGTCAAGATGGGCAACTATGGCATAGTAGACATCATTGGCATGAGTGATATCCATTTAAAGATCAACCTTGGTTGTAAGTTGATACTTAAGGATGTGAGGCATGTGGTTGACTTGAGACTGAATTTAATTTCAGTTGGAAGACTATATGATAAAGACTATGATAATAAATTTGACAAAGGGCAATGGAAACTCAGTAAGGGTTCTTTTATTATAGCTAGTAGAAAGAAATGTCATATCTTATACAGGTTACAGGCTAAAGCTTATGGTGAGCAATTAAATGCTACAGAAAAAGACTTCAGCATAGAGTTGTAGCATAGGTGATTGGGATATATGAGCAAGAAGGGGCTGTAAGCTCTTTCTAAGAGAGAGGTATTACTAGACCTCAAAGGTACACATCTGAACCCTTGTATTGATTGTTTGGCTGGTAAACAACATAGAGTTTCATTTGCTAGTTCTGCTATGTATAGAAAAATGCATGTCTTAGACTGTGTTTATACAAATGTATGTGGTCTTTTGAGGACAAAAACTCCTAGTGGATTTGTTGATATTTCTGGTATAAGTGGTGCACTTTATTTTGTCACTTTTATAGATGATTTTTCCAAGAAAGTTTAGGCTTATGCTTTGTAGACTAAAAATCAGGTTATTAATGTCTTCAAAGAGTTTTATGCTAGAGTTGAAAGGGAGATAAAAAGACAATTGAAATACATAAGATCATATAATTGTGGTGAGTACATAGGATTATTTAATAATTATTGCAGGTCACATGGGATCCAACATGAGATGACAATTCTTGATACACCTCAACATAATGCTATTGCAGAGAGGATGAACCGCACCATAATGAAAAAGATCAGATGTATGCTTTCATAGGCCAAGCTACCCAAAAGGTTTTGGGATGAGGCTTTAAGGACTGTAATTGATGTAATCAACTTGTCACCATGTACAGCCCTAGATGCTGATGTTGAAAAGTATGTATGGTCAAGGAAAGATGTTTCCTACAAGCATTTGAGAGTGTTTAGTTGTCATGCATTTGCACATATTCCAGATAATGAGAGGTCCAAGCTGGATGGTAAAACTAAAGAATGTATTTTTCTTAGTTATTCACATGATCAGTTTGGTTACAGGCTTTGGGATCCAAAAAAGTAGAAGATGTTTAGAAGAAGAGATGTAGTCTTCTTTGAGAATCAAACCTTTGAGGATTTGAAGAAGAATGCACTAGCTAAGACTTCTGCAGAAGGATTAGTAGATTGTGACCTAGTTACTCCTCTAATATATCAAGGTGATGGGAGAGATGTGCAGGAAGATAGTGTAGAGCCTGATGTTGATCTACCTGCAGGATATGGTGAGCAAGAAAAAGTTGGAGAGCAACTTCCCGTAGAACCTCACTTGAGAAGATCTTCTAGACAACATTAACCTTCCAAAAGATACTCTACAGATGAGTATGTGATGCTTACTAATGTAGGTGAACCAGAGAGTTACCAAGAAGCAGTTGAAAGTGAACAGAAAAAAAAGTGGTTAGTTGCTATGCAGGAAGAGATGGATGCATTGTGAAAGGCTTTGGTCAAAAGAAAGATATTGCTGCTAGCCAGGACTTAGAGGTTGAGCAATTAAATGTGAAGATAGTTTTCCTTCATGGTGATTTGGAGGAGGAAATTTATATGAAGCAATCAGAAGGCTTCAAAGTCAAAGGTAAAAAGAACTTTGTTTGCAAGTTGAAAAAGAGCTTATATGGGCTAAAGCAAGCTTCAAGATAGTGGTACAGAAAATTTGATTTATTTATGATAGAAAATGGATATAAAAGAATGGTTTTAGATCATTGTGTGTACATCAAATGGTTTGGTGAGAATTTTATTATTCTCTTACTTTATGTTGATGACATGCTTATTCTTGAAAAAGATATGTCTATAATTGACAGGTTGAAGAAGGAACTGAGTGAGTCTTTTGCAATGAAGGACATGGGGCTAGTAAGCAAATATTGGGCATGCAGATTTCCCGTGACAGAAAAACTAAGAAGATTAGGTTGTCACTGGAGAAATACATCAAAAAGGTATTGGAAAGATTCAGTATGAGCAATGCAAAACCAATTAGTTCTCCTCTTGTAGGTCACTTCAAATTGTGCTCAGAACAGAGTCCGTCAAGTGATGAAGAGAAGGAAAAAATGCAAAATGTTTCTTATGCTTCAGTAGTTGGAAGTTTAATGTACGCGATGGTATGTACGAGGCCAGATATTATATATGCAGTGGGTGTTACTAGTAGATTTCTTGTAAATCCAAGCAAAGAGCACTAGGTAGTAGTGAAGTTGATTTTTAGATATCTCAGATGAAGCCCTAAGGTTTGTTTAAGCTTTGGAGGTGGATCACTTGTGTTGACAGGTCACATAGATGCAGATATGGCAAGAGATATAGATATGAGGAAGTCCACTTAAGGTTAAGTACTTACTTTTGCAGGGGGAGCTCATGGTAATCCAGATTGCAAAGGTGTATTGCTCTCTCCACCATAGAGGCAAAATATATTGCTATTATAGAGGTTTGCAAATAAATGTTATGGATGAAGGAATTCTTACAAGAATTGGGGCTGAAACAGAAAAATTATGTGGTGCATTGTGATAGCCAGAATGTCATCCATTTGTGTAAGAACCCAATGTTTCATTTCAAGTCAAAGCATATATATGTCAAATACCATTGGATTCGAAATGTATTTGAAGAAAAGTAGTTACAGCTTTAGAAAATTCACACAGATGATAACGGAGCAAACATGTTGACAAAGACCTTACCAAAAGAAAGACATGAGATATACCGACAGCTGGTCGACATGGCTTCATATTGATGAGTTATGGGACAACCTGCCTTATGGGCTGAAAGGGGAAGTTGTTGGGCTGACAGTCCACAGATTCAGCTCGTAGTGGGCTTGAACAGCTCACATCCCACCTCCTCACTTAACCTAACCCTAATTCGTATTAGGGGGATGTGGGTGACTGTTTTAAAGGTAGAAAGAGGCATAAATAGGGCAGCAATGTGATCCTTACAGCAACAAAAAGGAGGATGAAAAGACAAAAATCCAAGGAGAAAGAAAGGGAAGAAAACAAGGGCAACGTAGAGAGACTGTTCTCAATCATTCAATAGTATTCTCATCTCAAGTTAAATCAAATCTACAGTAGATTTTTACTGCGATTACTTAGGGAGAATTATGGAGGATTTAGATATTGTGCACAGTAATATGATCCTTGTATCTCAGTTATTCTCTTGTGATTGTTGCTAGGGTTTTGGGCAAGAGATTCAGATTTGTATATCTATTATTATTATAGTGGATTATCTCTAATTTATCCCGTGGTTTTTACTCTTCATATTGAAGGAGTTTTCCACGTAAATCTTGATATAATTCCACTGCATGTTATGACCTGCTAGTATTTGTTCGTATACAAAAATTATTTCTCTTTATATCCCCTCGTTTTTTTTTTATTCAATCTGTATATATAGAAAAAAGAATCTTTCATAATCCGAATCATTTCTCTTACATGCTGCATGACCTCCACTTCTCACGCATGTTAGGATCTTGCTGTACACGGTCACCACTTTTGTCCTGATCGTTTCTCATGGGTATGCATTTTGCCTCTTTTCCTTCTTTCCCTTTCTCTTACTTCTTTGCCCTCATCCTCCTGTTCCTTCAGCCTCTTGTAGGTATGAATCTTCTCCTTCTGTTCTTCCTCCTTCCCATCTCCTCAGCTTCCTTCTTCCTCCTTTTCATTGTCTTTTCTTTTTCTCTTTTTTCTTCTTCTCTGAAATATTGGTATTTACCAACACTACCAACATACCAATACTAGCCGACATGACATGTACTGATCCAATCAGATCACTAAAATGGATCCAATACTCGAAATGATGATCCATAAAAAAGTATCAGT
The DNA here is from genome assembly GCA_004837865.1 of Musa balbisiana. NCBI lineage: Eukaryota > Viridiplantae > Streptophyta > Magnoliopsida > Zingiberales > Musaceae > Musa > Musa balbisiana. The sequence goes on along the minus strand of CM017192.1, from coordinate 28,060,909 downwards.
CATCGCCAAAAAGAACATGACCAGCCTGTTAATTTAGGGTGTAGACTCTGGTTTGTTGTCTCGAAGAGAGAGAGAGAGAAAGAGATCATGGTTTCGTAGGTATCGATCAATGCCTTCACCTTGCTCTTCCCGGTCTTTAACATTTTACTCATGGTTTCTTTGATCATATTGTTGCACACGTGTTGTGCATTCTTCTTCTCCTGTTTCTCTTGGTGTTTCAGTACGACGGTTTGAGCTTCCGGACTTGAACCAGTTATTGCCTCGCCCATCTGAATCCTTTGGAACTTCTTCCTCTCTAAATCACCTCCATTGATGCTTCCACCCACCATTCTTCCTCTCCTAAATTGCAGCCTTCTCGGACAACTGCTTTCGGGCTGCTGATGTTCTATTATCGTTGACGTAGCCTTCTGCTTACTGACGTCTGGTTTGTCGGAGAATTCAGCTTTTGTATGAGATGAGAGCTTTATCTTGACGGCAGGCCTGTTTCCTATCTCTTCTACATCCACATTGTTCATTTGATATGGCTTTTCTCTCAAAGTCAATATCTTGTTCAATCTGGGATGAAACGAAGGCTTTGTCTCAGCCTCAGAAGCATGCTTCCGTCCATACTTGCAAAAATCATGGCATGAGTTGGTATAAGAAGCTCTTATATAATGAGGTAGAGGCTTTTCCTTGCTGGTTGAAGGAAGCAATGAATGCTTCTTCAACTTGTTGTTCAAGTTGGGGAGAAACGAAGGAGGCTTTCTCTCAGCCTCAGAAACATGTTTCCGTCCATACTTGCAAAAATCATGACAGGAGTTTGTAGAAGCTCTTAGATAATGAGGAAGAGGCTTTTCCTTGCTGGTGGAAGCAAGTGATGAACCTGTCGCAACCATTCCTCTAGTTGAATGCTTCTTCATACCACCATTTGTATCAAAATTTACTGAGACTGCGTCCATATCCATTGCTTTCTCAGTCATTGGACCGCCAATTGCTACAAAATCTGCAGCAAGAAAAGGTGGGAAAAGAGATAAAATTAGTCATGAACTGTTTGCATTCATTGTACCGATTACAGTAGGTTGATGCCTATCAGAACTAACAAATGAGCAGCTCAAGGAAGGCAAAAATGATCAGGAAATAACTAACTTTTTCGTGCATGAACTAACTGAGACCGATGTTCATAAGACTAAAAGAAAAAAAAAAATCATGTAATACCTACCAAGGTTTAGTGCCAAAGATGACTTTAAGGGTTAGATGAGTCTACTATCAATAAACTAAGTTTTGAGCTAATAATTCACTTTTAACAAGTTAAGGGATAAATTATTTCATCAAATTGGCTCATAATAAAAAACATGGTAAAAAGTTCAAGTAAGAAAAGACTAATAAATAATATCATAGTTGACCTAATAGAATGGTAAGGAGTTTGAACAAAGGACTATGACAAATACTAGTTACCTAGTATTAGACATGTTGAGGAGTTTGAATAGGAGCTAATCATGTGATGTTTAACTGATCCAGTATTAGACATGGTGATATGCTTAAGTAGGATATAACTATAATAAATATTATTAGAAGTTGATTTAGTATTGAGCATGACAAAAGGTTTGAGTAAGAAAGGACTATCAATGACAAAACTAATGAATTGCTAAATATGAAATTTTGTCGATCGATACGGTGAAAAACTCAAGCAACAAAGGATTATGGTAAATAGCATTAGAAACTATTAAATATGGCGAGGGAATCAAGTAGAAAAGGACTATCATGATACATGTGCAAAAGATAGTAAAACTCTATTTAGTCAGTCCCATGTAGATATGAAATTAAGACTCATTACAAACTATAGCTTTGAATATGCAGTCATTTGTGACAACAAGGGAAGTTAAATTAGCTAGCCAATGGTGCCTAACTCGTTAATATTCATGGCCTAGCTAACTTAGAACAAAAAATTGAGCTTATGTTACAATTTAACTCAGTTTTGGTTAAAGTTGAAGAACTCATTTTTTATTATTATTAATCCTATTAGGCTTATGACTCAATGACATGTTAACTTAGAATAATAATGGCTTATGGCATTATCAATGTTGTCAAGTTATTTTTCACTCGATGTTCTGTCTGCTTGATACAATTTGACAAAATACTCATGGTGCATGATAAAATTTCTTATTACTTTGGATATGCATGTTATATTTATGACAAATAGATAGAGGAGCCTTTTAAATCCTTCAACAATTAGTTATCCACATATTATAGAATGTTATATTTTGATAATGAATTTGTGAACCTAAATGGTACACAAGTACTTTGACATGTGGAAGGATCAAATCTCAAGCTAGAGAATTAGACCAGAATCAATATATAATATGTAGGTATAAACAGTGTTAAACAAGGTTGGAAAGCACATAATTCTTTAGATAAGATTTAACAAAAACAAAGTTAAATACATGGAGACATGAATATCATAAGAACATTGAACGTTAATTAAAAAATATAATATAATGATTCAAACAACTGAACTAATATTAATCAACAATCTAAACAGACATGTGGAGGCATGAACATTATGACCATCATTAAATGGTTCAACATTCAAAACAATCAATTGAATCTAAAACATGATCGCACAGTGCCCTTTTTCTATATCAAAAATCAGAAATAGAATAATATGAGAAATTGAACAATTAAAATGTCAATAAAATATTTGATTATTTAAATTATTTTTTAAAAAAAGGAGGAGTGCCTACCTAGCTAGGGTCAATGACCTACACTAATCCCTTGTTACAATCGAATTTTGTCTATCCAATATCAATGAAAATGGAGGAGTTCATCAAGTTTATAAAGGCTTTTTAGAAGGGTTTATAATAAGGTAAGTATTTAGTTTCATTTTTGTTGTTATTATTATTTTAAAATAATAAAGTTAGCTATTCCTTTTATTAGTGCTCAATATAGAAAATAGGCATTAGTTGGTCAAATAAAATTGGTTTATCCTATTGATATATTGTGCAAGATTGATGATTTGAATAAAGTCTCAAAAGAAGAAGAAACTCTTGGAGAGAATGGGCTTATGCTTCTTAAGTTGAGCAAAGACAGACTTGTTATGGTTCGATTGTTTCACTCGGTTGCTCTTCTTGCATTATAAGTGCTTATAAACTAGGAAATAGATATAATAGAATTTTAGTAAAAAAAATATATTAGGATTTCTCCCTCCTTAAGGAAATTTGTTTCTCAAATTCAATTTACCTTAAATATAAAAAGCTACACGAATCCAATCGTACCTTTATCACAATTGACAAATTACCTTCGATTTAATAAGTCCAACACTATAAATGTGTGTGAATACATACATACATCCTTTAGTTTTTTTTTAAAATATATATTTGGACCACACATCCATGTTGTATAAAAAAAATCGAGTTTAACTCATCCAATACATTTTTTCTCTATATAATTAAATTAAATCAACATTCATTTGACTAGTTGAGAAGCATCTTAAAGCTTAATTCATCATTCTTCAGCATTATTCCAATGATCCATCACAAATATAAATAGGCAAAAGCTGACTCATTATGGATGAAGGCAAAATTAGAATCACATGAATATATAACTCAGAAAATAGAATCATTTCAGATGATCAATCCTAATCCAACTATCTATACTTCGTTAAATATCATGTTTAATCCTCTCGAGTCTCATACTTGCTTTTGAGTAGAAATGTTAAACAATATCTAATAAATTGATTTGACACATACTAACTCAGAACTCCACTTTTCATAACCTATTTGCATAATTTATTAGACCTATATCTCAACGGAAGCGTGTCCTACATTATTTCATCCGTTCAGTTGTAATAGGATAAATATTATTAGATCACATAAATGGGAACTTTATATACATCCAAGGAATTGTAATACACATCTATTATCATACTTGGTTTGAAGAGAAATTTGAGAATATTTAATATTAAGGATCCTAAGGACATGCATATTCTTTAATTATTGCAAATTGAGATTATAAAAATGTATATATAGAGTTTCGCACTCAAAATTCGTCATCCTGATGACAAATTTGAAACAAGCAACTAAAAGCCAATTTCGGCACTCAATCAAGTACAAAAGTCCATGTCACGCAATGAAAATGATTAATGAGGGTAACATTTGAATGTTTTGGTATATATTATATATGCTTAACACCAAATGATTCATATCTACTGCATGCTTATCATATACTGATGCAATAATGCCTAAACAATTATATCATGATGCATATTTAAATATATTTGCATTATCACATCAAATGTCATATAATTGAAGAAAAGATCCGTAGACAACAACCATCAAGATCACTTCTTTAAGCCAAAAAAAAAGGAGGGGGGGCAACCATCATGAAATCTACCAAGAAAGATCCCTCTTTCCACCCTTCAAACCAAGAAAAGAAGTGTCTTTAGATTAGAAAATAGATCATTACCGTCGACCTCCAACTCAAGGTCTGTTGATGGATCCATGAGACTCAACCTTGATGAAGAGTTGATGGACTGAAAGCTGAATGATAAGAAGTAGTTGTAGCATAAGGGCCTAATTATGGAACTTAGAAAGGAAAGTCAAATCCAGGCAGATTCACCAGGAGATCTCGAGTCTGATCCTAGATGTATCTCCTGACAAGGAAAATCTTCAAGATCTGCTGCAAAGTATATATACCTCCTAAAGTTTCCTCAAAAAGTGAACACCGGGAAAGAACATACATACTTCCACCAATGGAAAAGGGAGCAAAGACTCAGAAGAAAAGCCTGAACTCGACCAAAGATCGAGCAGGCTAACTAGTCAGTCAATCCCATGTTTGACTAAGCCAACTACGGCTGGCCGCACCGGAGCCCGAGCCCGAGCCCGAGCCACACTTCTCTTAAAAGGGGAGTGTTATTTTGCCCCTGGAAAGATACGAGGCCAATATACTACTTGGGAGAGTAAGATCCTTTATGTTTGTGACAAACATGCGGTTGAAATTAGTAACATAAATGTATAGAAAGTCGTAACACTTTATGTTCCCAAAAATATTCCTCTTACATATTAAATATCCATCCACCTAAAAAAATCATTCAGGTGTTCTAACAATTCATAGTATCTCATTTTACATATAATATATCCATCAATGAACAAAAAAAGAAAGAAATCTGAACATCCAAAGGATCTCCTTTTATATACGATGCATCCCCAGTACAAAAAAAAATAATAAAATAAAATCCAAAGCATCTATGTTGTCCAAAGAATCTCTTACATGCACAATACGTTTAATCAAGATTAAAAAAAAAATTCATATGAAGTAAGATCCAAAATCATCTTCTTTTTTATGTGTATGATGCACCTGTCCAATATAAAATAGTAATAATAATAATAATAAAGCATCAACATTATATGCAATGCATCAATCAAAGATTAAAAAAAATTAGCAACCCTTCCAAAGCATCCCCTTTTGTATGCAATATGTCTATCTAAGGATAAAATATCATCTAACATTCTTCAAAAACATTCATCTATGATAAAAAAACATTATTTGATGCACCTAATGGGATCAAAACGTCCTCTTCCGTTTGACGCGTATGCTAGGATAAAAAAGCATTTGACACATCCACTGTGATCAAAGCATCTCTCTTGACTTAATATAACTATCTAATAAAAAAAAATCAAAACATCACTTAATTATTTTTTAATATAGGTAATAGCGATTATTTTTTAATATATATGTTATCTTATATATATATGTTATCAAAACATCACTTATTTTTTAATATATATGTTATCTTTTATAACATATATAATATGCTCCAAGATAGATAAACCCTTCCTTCTCATCACAATAAGGGCAAATGACATGAAAATTACAACCAACTTCTTCATATCATTTTTTAAGGATAGCTAGTGTACCAAAATACTTTTGTATCATTACAAGCAACATCATAAAGGCACAACAGTTTTTTGTGGCACTTGCCAACCAAACTGAGGTATAAAAACTTACTGACCTAGGGGTCATTTCAAATGGAGGTACCAAGATGATTAGCGGGTTGTAGAGGCCCTTCCAAACACAATGATTTTGAATCATTTGATATTGGAGATTATCACAAAAAGTAGAGGGGAAATTAGATTCCCTGGCTAATGCCAAATAGGAGAAGGAATTGTTGATGATGTAACACTAACTGAGAGAAGAAATATAAGTTTCTATCTTGATAATAAATAGGGGGAACTTTATTTTATCTGAGAATACTGAACCAACTGAGCATGAGAGAGATGTGCCATAAAACAAATCACTTCTACATCCCCATAAAAATTTTCAAACCAACCTTCTTAAATATAAAATTATTTTTAATAGATTTATACAAGCCTTTTCCCATATATACACTTTGATATCCAGAAAGAGAGAAAAGACTTTCAAAGCAAAAAAAAAAAATCTTAGATATCAACAAATAAAGAACATATCAAAGAGTCAATATAAGATTTATATGGATCGACACTCATTACTTATATTTATAGAGGAAACAAAATTTTTTAGTATGTGAAATCAATTACAAGCATTGAGTTAATCCCGACTTAACCACAAATCCCTTTGTATATATTCTCATATAAATTCTCAAAAAATTATAACACATCTTTTCTTTCACCCACTTGAGATTCACCATGGAGAAGCCTAAGAGCACTTAAAAGTATTTTCTTACTTCTTGCTCACCTACTAAAACCTAGAGATACATAGAGTATTTATATAATAACCAAACCCTAACTTATAGGGTTCCTTTTCTTTGTCCTTTTTATAAAAGAAATAGTTATTCTTCTATGACACTTGACTCTAAGAATTTAAAAATAATTATCGATCTCGATAATCTCTCCTTGGATAAGTGTTTTTGATTATATTTTACCTCTTGAAGATAAATACTTCGCTTCAAATTCTTTCCCTCAAATCTTTTGGTTTGGATTTCATTTTGTTGGGTGAGGGAGAGAAGATATTGAAATAAAAAATATCCTAGAAATCGACAAATAAATCTTAAATTAGCGTAAACATCAACAAATAAATCATACAGAACAAATAAATCATAAGCCTCGAGCCACATGATAGATGTGCTTGGTTGCATGACTAATGAGTTGCCTTTGAATGTCATAGTAAACCTAACTCGAGTTATGCTTAGTTCACCCGACCAACTAGTTTCACCCTAGGCTGGGTTTGATCTAAGTGGGCACCTAAACCGCACAGAATGAGAGTTGATCAGGCCGAAGCCAAGAGTGGCCATAATTATTTTTTTTTATTTTTTATACGAATTTATAAGGTGAAAACATAAAAAAAGTTAAACATAGTTTGAAAATATGAAAACCTTTACATAGAATTTACAAAAAAAATAGAACAAAATTAACATTAATAATAATTTAATTTAAATATAAGAAGACATGAATATAGTCTAAGACTTATGACTTTGTTATTATTGTATAAGAAGATATGAATATCATTAAAAATTTAATGTCATAAATTAAAATTAATCGATAATCTAAATTAATATGCCAAGGCATGAACATCATTAACATCATTAAATGGATTTAATAATTTGTATATCATGATACAAAATTCAAAACAACTAATTAAATCTAAAGCATGCATCATCATCCCCCATTTTTTTATAATGGAAATCTTAAATTGATTAATATAATAAATTATAACCAAATTAAATAATCGAAACATAGATAGAAAATTTTAGAATTTAAATTAAATAAAGAGAATTAGAGAATATGACCTCCACAAATTGCTCACCCAAGTAAAATCGCTTGTCCGACCAAAATAGATGAATGAAAAGGGTTGAGTTCATCCGGTTTTTAAAGGAGACGAGAAAAGCTTCAAACAAGGTAATAGTTTAATTTTATTTTTTTATTATTTTTGATAATTAAAAATAATTAGGTTAATTCTTATTTGGTTGTTGAAGGTATGAAATTGAAATTAATAGTTGAGATGAAATTCCTTATAATGACATGTATATTAGGAAATAGTTTAGAGCATTTTAGTCTAGAAACAAAAAATAGAGTGACTACATTCCTCTCCTTTGAGTCATTTGGTCCCAAATTCGATTTTTCTTGCTGGAAAAAAAATATACGGGTACTTCTCAATATTAAATCAATATAGATCCTAAATTTAAATTAAGGTTGTTTCTACCATTACTTACCGTATGGTTGACAAATCGCCTATAATTTCCTGAATAAGTCCAACTCGAACTTAACTAATTTGGGAGTGAATCTATATAAGTTTTCTAACATATTTGGACCATACCAATTCATATCGCACAAAGAAATTAAGTTAAACTCATTCAGTAGTGGGAAGACATGCTTAAAGTGTTCATATTCTCTTAATGATTCGTTTTTACTTATGTCAAAATTCATTTCTTATCTTCAAATGCATGTTTCTTCTTCTTGTAGTAGGATGCATGAACGGTAATCTCGAAAGTCGAGGGGGTATGTATATTCCATGCAACTACGGCCATAATTATATTATGGATTATTATCCAACTAGAAAGCAGCCGTTTCAGACTTCTGCTTCGTTTGAGTAGAGCCATATATTGCAGAAGCATGGAAGCATGAACGAGAACAGTGATAGGCAGTATTACCGATAAACAGTGGCCAATGAGAATGATCTTGGATGTCTAAATTGAAAAATTTCGAGCGACGGGACAATGTCCATCGCAGAGGGCCGTCGAGGGGCCAGGGGCGGCACATAAGTGAGTGGAGGCTGCGTAGGAGCAAGTATCAGTGACTCCTGTTGCAGTATTTGTGGGAGCGTCGAGAGTTGGGTAAGGTGAGGAACAAGGGGAACGATGGTTTGCATCATCCTCGACAAAGCTTGGACTTAGTGCATCAGGCTAAGGAACACCTTAGTGGAGATGGGAGGTTGAGTGGCAGTGGTCCCAAGAGGTGATAACCTGGGATCAGTGAACAATCGTCAATAGCGGCACAGGTTTGTTACGGAGGCATTCGCCTCTTGCCCTGGGGGAAGTGGGAGTTGTTCTCCGAACCTAAGAGCTGAGTGGGTCGAGAGGTGCTCGCCCAAGTTACTTGGCTGGTCTTGCGACATCGGGCCCTCCTTCTAGTGCCAAAATGTTAGTGTCTTTTTATGTCGTGGTCAAAGAGTTAGCACGGCTAGGTTCAACCCCAGATGTGTAAGGTTGCTCGGTCTGGAACTCAGGTCTCAGGGGTGGGCATCGATCTTCCCGTGTCTGGCATAGCCTTTTGTCTCTGAGTCCTCGATGCATAGGGTCTCCCACGTTAACGCTTGAGGGTCGGGTCTGGTCGGGTTCGAGCCTTGTCCCTCGAGTATGGTCTTCTCTCTTAAAGAGTGGCTTGCTTCTCCATTGCTGGGCTCCTGCACAAGTCAAGGTCAGGAGGGGGATTTCCTGACTCGACCCCTTCGAAGATTAAGTTAGCTTTCTATGGAATGAAAGATAGTTGAGTGTTCGAGCAAAAAAGCCTTGGTGGTGTTGGCCAAGCAATGGGTTCTTATACCTACACACGAGGGTCGATCGTACTTGGCCTGTTAATGGCCGTCGACCCCTTAAGCAGCGAACCCATACCCTTCGTGCAGTTATCGATCATTCTGTGCGGATTGGTGTCGAGCGGCATCATTCCGATCTCATCGATGCAGCATTGTACTCGAGCGGCATCGTCTTGATCTTTGCAGGGCGGCATTGTCCCATTGTGGGGCATCGTCATACCCGATCAACATCGTCCCGATCTTTACGGGGCGACGTCGTACCCGAGTGACATCATCCCAATCTTTGCAGGGCAGCATCATACCCGAATGGTGCTGTCCCAATCTTTGCGGGGCAACATTGTATCTGACAACGCCCCTTGCATGGCTTTGTATGGAGGATATATGTGTCATCCAAGTTTGGGGCATTGTGTTGACGTGATCTGCTATATCAACTTTAAAGCTCCTCGTTGGCGCTGATGTGGCTGTGGATAGCTACCAAAGGGGATGCTATCATATTGTGCATCGAGGACTCGGAGATAAAAGGCTACGCCGGACACGAGAAGACCGACACCCACCCTTGAGACCCGAGTGCCAAACTGAGCAACCTTGCACATCTGGGGTTGAACCTAGCTGTGCTAACTCTTTGACCATGACATAAAGAGACACTAACATTTTGGCGCTAGAAGGAGGGCCCGATGTCGCAAGACCAGCCAAGTAACTTGGGCGAACACCTCCCAACCCACTCAGCTCTTAGGTTCGGAGAACAACTCCCACTTCCCCCAGGGCAAGAGGCGAACGCCTCCGCAACAAACCCGGGCCGCTATTGGTGATTGTTCACTGATCCCAGGTTATCGCCTCTTGGGATCACTGCCACTCAACCTCCCATCTCCACTAAGGTGTTCCTTAGCCTGATGCACTAAGTCCAAGCTTTGTCGGGGATGGTGCAAACCATCGTTCCCCTTGTTCCTCACCTTACCCAACTCCCGACGCTCCCACAAATGCTGCAACAGGAGTCACTAATACTTGCTCCTATGCAGCCTCCACTCGCTTATGTGCCGCCCCTGGCCCCTCGACGGCCCTCTGCGATGGACATTGTCTCCTCGCCCGAAGAACAATCGGAGAATCTAAGGCTGATGCCTACACATAGCACACCAAACCTCCGGCGCCCCTGTTCCAGCAACCTTGAGCTTGACATGCTGTCATCCGACTCAATGGAGTCCCTTCAGACTCAGTTGCGCTCGGTCAATCGGCACCTAAATAAGGTTCAACGGGAGTTTCATAAGTCCAAAGAGGAGCTTGGTGAGGCTCCTCTAGGAGAATCTATTGAGAAATCTTAAGGGTGACATCATCTGCGCAGTGGAAGAACAAGAAAACAAAATCCTCAATTTTCTAAAAAAATATTTGTCGTCATGCAAAAATTGATGTGCAAAAATCTGTAAAACAAATTGCGTATGAAATTACACAGTTTGCGTCGCATATATCCTCAAGTACCACTTGGTTTGTGTGGTATTATGTCCATTAGGTTAGCCTAGTAAGAGTTTGATTCTGACCCCCCCCCCCTTTTTTTTAGCAATCTAGTAATCCAACTTTGACTTAAATAGATACAGCTCAATTTTTGGCTCATTTGAAACCTAATTGTAATCCATTATGTCTTCGACCAAGGTTTGAAAATATCATGCTAAGTATTCCCACAACTTAATTTTCGAACATATCGTTCAATTTTTTGACATATTATACAATTTTTCATACATTATTATATCCTCGGATATATCATCCTATTTTGCTCAACATAACATTCGAACATTTGACATGATATTTAACCATTCGATATAATATCTCATCCTTCATCATAATATTTGATTCTTTATTATAATTTTCAATCTTTTGACGTGAGGTCCTATCAAACTCTTAGTGGAAACGTGTCTTTGTCACTTTGGTTATTAAAGAATTAATTTTTCAATTTAGACATCCAAGATCATTCTCATTGGCCACTGTTTATCGGTAATACTGCCTATCACTGTTCTCGTTCATGCTTCCATGCTTCTGCAATATATGGCTCTACTCAAACGAAGCAGAAGTCTGAAACGGCTGCTTTCTAGTTGGATAATAATCCATAATATAATTATGGCCGTAGTTGCATGGAATATACATACCCCCTCGACTTTCGAGATTACCGTTCATGCATCCTACTACAAGAAGAAGAAACATGCATTTGAAGATAAGAAATGAATTTTGACATAAGTAAAAACGAATCATTAAGAGAATATGAACACTTTAAGCATGTCTTCCCACTACTGAATGAGTTTAACTTAATTTCTTTGTGTGATATGAATTGGTATGGCCCAAATATGTTAGAAAACTTATATAGATTCACTCCCAAATTAGTTAAGTTCGAGTTGGACTTATTCAGGAAATTATAGGCGATTTGTCAACCATACGGTAAGTAATGGTAGAAACAACCTTAATTTAAATTTAGGATCTATATTGATTTAATGTTGAGAAGTACCCGTACATTTTGTTTCCAACAAGGAAAATCGAATTTGGGACCAAATGACTCAAAGTAGAGGAATGTAGTCACTCTATGTTTTGTTTCTAGACTAAAATGCTCTAAACTATTTCCTAGTATACATGTCATTATAAGGAATTTCATCTCAACTATTAATTTCAATTTCATACCTTCAACATCCAAATAAGAATTAACCTAATTATTTTTAATTATCAAAAATAATAAAAAAATAAAATTAAACTATTACCTTGTTTGAAGCTTTTCTCGTCTCCTTTAAAAACCGGATGAACTCAACCCTTTTCATTCATCTATTTTGGTCGGATAAGCAAACCGGGTGAGCAATTTGTGGAGGTCATATTCTCTAATTCTCTATAGGTACGTTGTTATCCTTTTTATTTAATTTAAATTCTAAAATTTTCTATCTATGTTTTGATTATTTAATTTCCCTAAATTTATTATATTAATTAATTTAAGATTTTCATTATAATTCTCTACACTAGTGAGATCAGAAAGAAAAGAAAAGTAGAAAAGTCTCTTAATAAGGGCAAGGGCAAGGGCAAACCAGGTAAAGTAGAGGTTGCTATGAAAGATATGACAAAGGACAAAGGCTAGTGCTTCCACTACGATAAAGATTAACGAAAGAGGAACTGCAAAGAGTACATTACAGAGAGGGCAAAATAGAAGCTTGGAGAAGCTTCAGGTACATTCATGATTAGTCTCCAATTGTTAGATTTTTGTGATAGTGCATTGGTATTGGATACTGGTATTACTTATCACATCTGTAATTTGTTGTAGATTCTAGCAAAGCCGAGAAGATTGGCGAGAGGAATATTGCATAATGGTTTATTTATGCTAGACACTACTCCACATATTATGAATATAGGTGTGTCCAAGAGGAAATGAGATGAGGTAAACAATATATACCTGTGGCATTATAGGCTAGGTCATATCCATGATAGAAGGATCCAAAAGTTGCTAAAGGATGGATATCTAGATCCATTCGACTATGAGTCATATGCAACTTGCGAACCTTACCTTTATGGAAAACTAACCAACTCTCCATTTAGTGGAACTGGAGAAAGAGCCACTGAGCTACTAGAACTCATACATAATGATGTTTGTGGACCTATGTCAACTTATACCATTAGTGGTTACTCCTACTTCATTACTTTTACTGATTATTTCTCAAGGTATGGACATGTATATTTAATGAAGTACAAGTCCGAGGCCTTTGAGAAATTCAGAGTGTATAAGAATAAAGTGGAGAACTAAGCTAGAAAGAGTATCAAAACTCTTCGATCAGATCAAGGAGGTGAGTACTTAAGTATAGAGTTTACCAAGTTTCTCAAGGACCATAGGAATATATCCCAATGGACACCTCCTTATACACCTCAGCTCAATAGTGTATATGAAAGGAGGAATTATACACTATTAGACACAGTGCGGTCCATGATGAGTTTCGCTGACTTACCCATCTCATTCTGGGGATACGCCATAGAGACCGCAGTTGACCTTCTGAACAGAGTTCCAACTAAGTCGGTAGTATCTACACCATATGAGATATGAAGATTAAAGAAGCACGACCTTGCCCATGTTAAAAGACACAACCCCGATAAGTTGGAATCAAAGACGGAGCGGTGCAAGTTCATGGGATACCCCAAAGAAACTTATGGGTATTATTTCTATCATCTCAAGACCCAAAAAGTTTTTGTAGCCAAGAGAATGGTGTTCCTTGAGAAAGAACACATTCTAGATAGAGATAGTGGGAGTACGATATAGTTGAGCGAGGTTGGAGAACCTAGCTTAAGCACCACTCTATAGCCCGAGTATGTTTAGGTACCTAACACATAAGTTCCAAATTTACGTAGGTCCGATAGAGTATCTCATCCTCCTAAGAGATATGTGGAACATATTAGAGGAGAGGATGTTGAGGATATTGATTCTCAAACCTACGATGAGGCTATTATAAATATAGACTCCGGGAAGTGACAAGAAGCCATGAATTTTGAGATGGATTCTATGTACTTCAATAAGGTTTGGAACCTAGTTGATGCGCCCGAGGGTATTGTATCCATCGGTTGTAAGTGGATCTTTAAGAAAAAAGATTGGAGTAGATGGAAAGGTAAAGACCTATAAAGTAAGGCTAGTGGCTAAGGAGTATCGTCAAAGGCAAGATATTGACTATGATGAAACCTTCTCACCCATAGCTATGCTAAAATCTATCTGAATTCTATTAGCTATTGGAACACATTATAATTATGAGATCTGACAGATGGATGTGAAAATCACATTCCTCAATGGGAACCTCGAGGAGGAGGTGTATATGATACAACCCAAGAGATTCATGTCCAATGACTGCCCAGATAAGGTGTGCAGGTTACTTAGATCCATTTATGGACTAAAGCAAGCTTTCCGAAGTTGGAACATAAGATTTGATGAGGCAATTAAATCTTATAACTTTGTTAAGAACGAAGATGAGCCTTGTGTGTACAGGAAGATAAGTGGGAGCGCTATCACCTTCTTGGTGTTGTATGTGAATGACATCTTGATCATTGGGAATGATGTAGGAATGTTATTCATAGTAAAGGCTTCGTTATCTAGACACTTCTCCATGAAGAACTTAAGGGAAGCATTTTATATCTTGGGGATTCAGATCTATAGAGATAGATCTAAGAGGATACTTGGCTTGTCCCAATATAGGTACATAGACACCATTGTCAAAAGGTTTGGCATGAAAAATTCCAAGAGAGATCTCATACCAATGAGATATGGGATATCGCTTTCTACGAGTATATCCCCAATGACTCCTAAAGAAAGCGCGAACATAGATAAGATACCCTGTGCCTCAGCGATAGGGTCTATCATATATGTCATGTTATGTATCAGGCCTAATATAGCGCATGCTCTGAGTGTTACGAGCAGATATCAGGCAAATCTAGGCTTGGAGCACTGGAAAGCAGTAAAGTGTATCCTTAAGTACTTGAGAATGACTAAGGATCTTTTACTAATAGCCTCAGGGTTGAAAGCTACACGAACTCGAGTTTTTAGTCCAATGTCAATGATAATAAGTCGAATTCAGGGTATGCGTACACCTTGAATGGAGAAGTAGTGTATTGGAAGAGTTCCAAACAAGATACTACTACTAACTCGACTACAAAGGCGAAGTACAAAATTGCAACAAAGGCAGCAAAAGAGGAAGTCTGGATTAAGAAGTTCATCATAGACCTAAGAGTCGTGTTAGGTAGTGAGGAGCCAATTTTATTATATTGCGACAACTATAGGGCGATTTTTCAAGCGAAGGAACCCAAGTCTCATCAAAAGTATTCTGAGGAGGTTCTATTTAATTAAAGTGATCATGACCCGAGGAGATATAGTAGTGGAAAGAGTTACATCCGAAGATAATATTGCAGATCCACTAACAAAGCCATTATCTCATATTGTCTTTGAGTGTCATAGAGGTCCGATGGGGATTAGACAAATAAGTGATTAGCTTTAGGTTAAGTGAGAGATTACTAGTCATATGTATCCTACAAGCTAATCACGTGAGTGATGACACGTGTGACTTGATACACCATCTTTTTGGTTATTATATTTTAGTATTTATCACTTTATATTACTTATTGCATATATACATATATACACACACACACACACACACACACACACACACACACACACACACACACACACACACACACACATATATATATATATATATATATATATATATATATATATATATATATATATATATATATATATATATATATATATATATATATATATATATATATATATATATATATATATATATATATATATATATATATATATATATATATATATATATATATATATATATATATAGTGATGTCTTTGGATCTATGCAATGAGAATCAGATCATGATGAGATCACAATAACGAGACCGATCCGCCTTTAAACATAAATCCTAAAAAATCTCGATCATAGGTTATTCAAGATGGACATCGAGATAACCGGACAGACTAGTGTGCTGTATACCCATCCATATGATGGATGCAGCTAGTCTCATAGCTACTCATGTGGGGATACTAGGGATACATTACAGGTGCTCATTGGAGAATGAGTTTATTGATTGATCCGCTTACGGAATGCTGAATGGTTGATGATGCCTTATTGTTAGACAGTGATTCTGTAGTCCAAGTGGTGTATATAGTTCTTAAACTTGAGACACCAAGGATGTCCTATATGAGTGCTCTACTATTTGATACCGAACTTATAGGTTTGGATGTCCTATATCTAGCACAACCGGTCATCGAGAGTGACAACCAATCATACAATGACTATTGAGTGTCGATAGAGGATCATCCACTCTCGGTGTCATGAGAGGAATGTCTCATGTATTCTTGCTCAGACAAATCCCTAGCCAGGGTTATTCGAATTAAGAGAGAAAGAGTTCTTTGGGAGAATCTGATTAGAGCGAGACTCGAGTAGAAACCGTATGGGTTTGATAGCACCAAGCTCGGTATATAGTCTCTAGGATATTAGATAGATGAGGGACTATAGGTACACAGTAATTGAGGACAAACAAGTCCAATAGATTGGATTCCCCTGTATCGTCTAGGGATTGCAGCGTAGTGACCTAGTACATCTGTAGTCGATGAGTCGAGTGAATTATTATGAAGATAATAATTCACTAAGCCAGAAAGAGTTCTGACAAATATGACTCATAACCAGCTCGATATTGGGCCTAGAGGGTCACATACATATGGTAGGCATTACGATGAGTAAAGGTTCAGATATGAGATATCCGTCGGAGCCCCTATCTTATTGGATATCTAATAAGCCCCTGAATTATTGGATCCTATGGACGAAATCCAATAAGCACCCATGAGAGATTATTGGATGGAGATCCATTAATCTAATAGGCTTGGGTAGTTGGATGGAGATCCAATATCTAATAGGGCCGGATCCATTAGGGTTAAGTTGATATGGGGCCTCTATAAATAGGAGGGAATCAATGATTCATAGGCTAGAGTATTTTGCTTGCCTCTCCTATTCTCCTCTCTCTCTCTACCTTAGAGTAGGCCTGGAGTTTTGAGGAGTATTGTCACAGCCCTACTGTGTGGATCACCGTTAAAGAGAAGGACACTTGACCTCCTTCACCCTCTTCTAGAGATCTCCAGGGATTCAGGGATATACGATGTCCCTAGGTAATACAATCTATCTCACGTGTGGTTTTCTATTTCATGGATTTTTTTCATTTTGCTTCTCTTAAGTTTCTTTTTTGTAAGTTTCTATCTTTGTCTCTTTTTTGTTTGAGAATTTTTGTTCAGACTATATATTTTGTTGTGTATGCTAATCATGCATAATTAGATCAAACTGATAGATGCTTATTGTTTTTTTTCCTTTTTGAGTTGAGATTTCTTATGATATTCAATATGGCCTTGGTATCACATGAAGACATCACATTGCACACCTAGAAGAGTGTTTGACAATCGAGAGATCTATGCATTATAACAGGTAATTGCCTATGGCCTTATGTTTCTATTTTTTTCTGTCCGACTATAGGTTTCCTATGATATAAGTTAAACATAAGAATTTTATATTCTTTTAGGACCATTCAGAAACTTTGAAGATCGAACTGTGTAGCTCTATTGCTAGAACAAAGTACTTGCAATATGGCCTTGAGTATCACATGAAGATGTCACATTGCCAAAACAAACTTTGAAGTTTGAACCGTATAACAAACTTCAGATTTCCACTATTCTTTTTTTTGAGTTGAGATTTCTTATAACATTCAATATGGCCTTGGTATCACATGAAGACATCAAACTGCATATCTAGAACTGTGTTTGACAATCGTGAGATCTATGCATTATAAGAGGTAATTGCCTATGGCCCTATGCTTCTTTTTTCTTTTCTGACTATAGGTTTCCTACGAGATAAGTTGAACTTCAGAATTTTATATTCTTTTAGGACCATTAAGAAACTTCGAAGATTGAACTGTGTAGCTCTATTGCCAGACCAAAGTACTTTCACATGATGAATTTAAAATCTTGCTATGTCGTCTTTGCTAAATCTTTATTCACAGATACAAGGATATTAAAGCATCTTTGGATTTGCTTAGAGGGTGAAAATCTGGAAACTTATGGTGTTGCACAACTATAATCATGTTCAACAACTAAGAGATCTATGCATAATTTTGATCTAAGATGTAACTTCTTATGTCTTTATTTTTTGGCTGACTAAAGGTTCCCTAAAATATCCATTAGCCTTCAGATTTTTTATGTTCTTTTAGAACCATTTTGGAACCTGTGAAAACTTTTATTTGGTGTAGATCTTACTTCACTATGGAGTACTTCATTTCACTTGAAAAAGTGTTTTTGTTTTATGTTTATTTGCATATACAAAGATGCTAAAGCATCTCACGATTTTGTTTAGAGGGTGAAAAAATTTGGAAAATTGTGGAGTTGCAAAACTAGAATTGTGTTTGACAATCAAAAGACTACTGATCAACCACTTCTTCGCACAACAACGAATATATCTTTGGGAATTGAGGATTTTATTTTTTGTTCTTTCACTGCGCATGTGATGTCGCCCCCAAGAATTCCCTACACCATCATCATCGACAATGGCACATAGTTCAATAATGAAAAGTTCAAAAAAATTTGCTCGAGCTATGAGATACAATTGAGATTCAACTTGGTGGCCCACCCCCAAACCAACGGCCTGGCCGAAGTAACCAACTGAGCAATACTGAAGGGCCTAAAGAGAAGAGTCATGGGAGCTCACAGCATGTGGGTCGACAAACTCCCGAGCATATTGTGGGCCTCCCAAACAATGCCAAAGACCACCACAGGGGAATCACCCTTCAGCTTGGTGTTCGGTACCGAGGCGGTGCTCCCACTCGAGGTAGTCTTTCCGACACCTCGAGTTGAAAACTTTGATGATGGCACATTGGAAAGCGGACTCCAAGCTGACTTAGATCTCATCAAAGAATGAAGAGCTGATGCGCACTTTTGAGCCCTGTCTTATAAAAGGGCCATCGCAAGACTCTACAACTAAAGGGTGCATCCTCGGCCAACAAACTAAGTGATTTAGTCCTATGAAAGGCCGAGGTTAGCAACCCGACTCACTCCCGAGGCAGGTTGACCCCGAGCTAGGAAGGCCCTTACCGGGTGACGGTGGTATTCTGAGATGGTACTTACCACTTAACGACACAAGAAGGACAACAATTGTCAAGGACATGGCATATATCGAATTTGAAGAAGTTCTATATCTAAAAGTCCATCGGGTCGGATTGAAACCCTCAACGCCAAAAAATAAAAGATGAGAGAGAATGTTGCACCTTGTAAGATTAGGAAAAGGAGTTTCATTGATAAGAAATGTTACATTACCCGACCAATCATGGCATACAAAACAAAATAGTGCCCAACTGGCTGCCAAAATAGGTTTAAAAAAAAAGCCTAAGATTCGAGGAGATCCGTGTTGTTGTCGAAAGGGACTTCATCAGGCATCTCCATGCTGTCATCTTTAGGAAGGTAGGCGAAGCGGTCTTTCCTCGAAGCTAAGGTTGAGATACCAAGCCTAGAACCAGCGACCATACCGACCTGGTATCCGTATTTCATAAGTTAACCTGCCCCAACCTCTACTAGCACGAGGCCGAACTGCGCGAGACTCCTTGTATTCTTCTATAGCTAGACCCCCCCCCCCCCCCCCCCCCCCCCCCCCCCCCCCCCCCCCCCCCCCCCCCCCCCCCCCCCCCCCCCCCCCCCCCCCCCCCCCCCCCCCCCCCCCCCCCCCCCCCCCCCCCCCCCCCCCCCCCCCCCCCCCCCCCCCCCCCCCCCCCCCCCCCCCCCCCCCCCCCCCCCCCCCCCCCCCCCCCCCCCCCCCCCCCCCCCCCCCCCCCCCCCCCCCCCCCCCCCCCCCCCCCCCCCCCCCCCCCCCCCCCCCCCCCCCCCCCCCCCCCCCCCCCCCCCCCCCCCCCCCCCCCCCCCCCCCCCCCCCCCCCCCCCCCCCCCCCCCCCCCCCCCCCCCCCCCCCCCCCCCCCCCCCCCCCCCCCCCCCCCCCCCCCCCCCCCCCCCCCCCCCCCCCCCCCCCCCCCCCCCCCCCCCCCCCCCCCCCCCCCCCCCCCCCCCCCCCCCCCCCCCCCCCCCCCCCCCCCCCCCCCCCCCCCCCCCCCCCCCCCCCCCCCCCCCCCCCAGCCATCCCTCCCTGGACCAAAGACTTTGCAACCTTCTCGATCAACACCTCAGACAGTGAACTGTACACCTATCTGGCTATGTCAGGGATGAGCATGCCCTGCACGTAAGTTGCAAAGGCTGTGTCGTCTGTCTAGACTCGACTCCCGAGGGTCAGTCCCGACCAACGTGCCTAGAGTGGATCAGTCGCTTCTCCATCAGGCAACTCCCCCATAAAAAGAGCCTAAAAGGGCTCATCCTTGGTGCTAGCTCGGGTGTGGCAAAGGTCACTCATCGAGGCAGGCCTAGCCGCTTTAGATGACCACGCCTTCCCAGCATGTCCTTTGTCGCATGTACTCCCTGTGGCCTCCTTGTTCTGGGCGATTCCATGAGGGTGCCCCCCTGAGATGCCACCTGCTTGGGTGGCGACCTCTCGAGTTACTACCTCTCGAGTACATCAGACTCAGACATTTTGGATGTCCCGGTCTTTGGTTTTTTACACGGGTGGCCGGGCTTAGAATTCCTTAGCCGATCCAAGTCCCCCGAGGTTGGTGCGGTGGGTTGACAAGGCCGAGGAGCAAGAAAGGCATGGGGCATGCCCCTCAACTCCTTGAGGTTCACTATATCTACTCAAGAAATTGAAGGGTAGTCAGCGATGCAAAATAATGATGATGCAACTAGAGTAAAGGGGGATTGGTCCGAGCCATACCCCAAGGAGCCGAACTAAGACCTACCTCGACCAGCCACTCCTCAGACATGTCTCTAATAGCCCGGGAAGCTGAAAGAATCTCCTTCAAATGCTCGAGCTGCTCGTACTCATCGTTAGATAACCCGAGGCAACTATTGTTGATCACCCGAGCCGACCATCAGAGACTAAATCCCCATCCCCGACTATGGCTAATGAAAAAATAATGACTCTTCCACCCCTTATTATTGGAAGGTGCCTCGCTCACCCTAAAACCACCGCAAGACAATAGGTAGTAGCCACCCGACCCCTTAGAAAGATGAAAACAGGTCAAAAATAGTAATCGAGTCAAGGTGATTCCTGCACCTTGATGTTCCTCAAGGAAGGCCACTATGTACCGCTATGAGTTTCGGAGCCATCTATGATGGCGAAATCCACCACCAGGATTTCGCCATCAGGAGAGACAAGCCTCGATCACTGGGTGTAGGGGAAGCTTGAGCCCTGCCTCAAGGGCATCAAGGGTTAGCCCACACCCATCCGAGAATGGGTCATGGGCACGTTGTCTAGGCCGAGAAGCATGTAACTCGTATTTGGTCAGGATACTATAACGATCCCCGACATAGCCGAGCAGTGCCGCAGTCACAACGGAGTCAAAATTGTGTAAGGATTTCATGACTTCGAGGGCCTGAATGGCCTTCTCATTCACAAGAGATCCCCCACCCAATGATAAGCTAGTACTCGAGGTCAACGCTGTGACCTCAGACTCTGACCTACCAGATGACCAAGAAGAGGAAGAGGAAGAGTAAGAAGGAGACATCTTGACCAACCTGAAATGCTAATTGGCTATGGGGAACAATGGAGGAAGGGAGCTGAAGTGCAAGAATGGACTTAGTGAGGGCCGGTAGAAAAAAGAGAGAGGGGGTGGGGGGGGAGAGGGGAGAGGGGGGAGGTGGGGGTTGGGGTTGGGGTTGGGGTGCTTTTATAAGAAAAAATTTTGCCAACCGAGTTGGTGTTCGGTCACATCAGTCTTCAGTACTCGAGCCATGGCACTTGGCCACATCAGTCTCTGGTGCCCGAGCCATGGCGCTCAGTCACGTCAGTCTCCAATGCTCGAGTCACGATGCTCGGTCACGTCAATCTCTAGCGCCCGAGTCACGACGCTTGGTCACATCAGCCTTCAATACCCGAGTCATGGTGCTCAGTCACATCAATCTCCAACGCTCAAGTCATAACACTCGGCCATATTAGTCTCTGGTGCTCGAGCTATAACACTCAATCATGTCAATCTCCAACGCTTGAGTCACGATGCTCAGTCACATTAGTCTCCAGCACCCGAGTCATGATCTCAGTCACATCAGTCTTCAGTGCCCAAACCATGATGCTCGGTCACATTAGCCTCCAATGCCTGAGTCATGATGCCCGGTCACATTAGTCTCCAGCGCCCGAGTCACAATGCTTGGTCATGTCAATCTTCAGTACTTGGGTCATGGTGCTCGGTCATATCAATCTTCAGTACCCGAGTCATGGTGCTCAGTCACATCAGTCTCCAGCACCCAAGTCATGATGCTCAGCCACATCAGTCTCTGGCATAGTGATCGGTCACATCAATCTTCAATACCCGAGTCATGGTGCTCGATCACATCAATCTCCAATACCTGAGTCATGGTAGCACGCCCTCTGGTAGCTATCCACAGCCACATCAGTGCCAACGAGGAGCTTCGAAGTTGATATGGCGGACCACATCAACATAACGCCCCGAACTCAGACGACATGTATATCCTCCGTACAAAGCCGTGCAAGGAGCATCGTCGGATACAATGCTGCCCTGAAAAGATCAGGATAGCACTGCTCAAGTACGACGCTACCCCGCAAAGATTAGGACAGTGCCACTCGGGTACGACACCGCCAAACAGAGATCGGGACGACGTTGCTCAAGTACAACACCGCCCTGCAAAGATCAGGACGATGCCTCTCAGGTACAATGCCACCTCATAAAGATCGGGATGGCATCGCTTGGGTACGATGCCACCCTGCAAAGATTTGGACGGTGCCGCTCGGGTACGATGTTGCTCGCAAAAGATTGAGACAATGCCGCTCAAGTACGATGCTGCCCCGATGAGATCAGAACGACGCCAATTCGCGTAGGACGACCGATAAATGCAGGAAGGGTATGGGTTTGATGCTTAAGGGTTCGACGGCCATTAACAGGCCAGGTAACTTCGACCCCCGTGTGTAGGTATAAGAACCCATCGCTTAGCCAACACCGGCAAGGCTTTTCTACTCAAACACTCAACTCTCTCTCATTCCACAGAAAGCTAACTTAATCTTCGGAGAGATCAAGTCAGGAAATCTCCCTCCCAACCTCAACCTGTGTGCAGGAGCCCAGCGATAGAGAAGCAGGTCACTCGCTAAGAGAGAAGACCATGCTCGAGGGACAAGGCTCGAACTCGACTAGACCCAATGCTCGAGCATCGATGTGGGAGACCATGCACATCGAGGACTCGAAGACAGAAGGTTGCTTCAGACACGAGAAGATCGATGCTCACCCCTAAGACCCAAGTGTCAGACCAGGCAACCTTACGCATCTAGGGTCAAACCTAGCCATGCTGACTCTCCAGCTATAGTATAAAGAGACACTAACAAATATAAAGCTCCTTGGGTTCTCTTGGACTATTGTAATAGTGTAGTATCATTCTGATCCTCCGTTATGAAAAAATAATAATAAAAAGTAAAAACTACTAATGTTTGACTTCCCAAAATGTAAATAAATGATAAAATTTGAGTAAATATGTTTTAGGCATTCTGATCCCCCGTTATGAAAAAATAATAATAAAAAGTAAAAACTACTAATGTTTGACTTCCCAAAATGTAAATAAATGATAAAATTTGAGTAAATATGTTTTAGGCATTGTCAGTTAACACTGCGGTAATTCAGAATCCTAACATTGTTCCCTTAGCTTCCTCCTTGTTTTGATTGACTCATATCAAGACACTCAATAAGGATCCATGGATGCAGCTCTTCTTTCTTTCTAGTTACACTTAGCTTATGTGAGCTTGCAAGATCCACTGTTCTGTACTTGACCATCTATGGATTCTTATAAGAAAAACCAGACATCAAGTTCAAAGATCACGTCTATTCCAAATGCCTATAATATAAATAATTAATATGCAACGGCGTCAGATGTATTTTGGTGTTCCATATGCAAAAGACTTCTCTCGTTCAGAATCTAATCCTCCAGATTAAGCTCCTAAATATAAAAGAATGGAGCTGGAATTATGCAATTCCATTAATATGTAAACAGAAAGAATAGAATTCAATTCGGCTGTCTGAAATTATGCACTCATTTAAAAGATCAAACAATAATGTCTCGAGTTACATTACAAACACTGAAAAGATAAAATGATGACATATATGTTTCCCATCAGCAAGAACCAAGAAAGACCACATGATCTGCTGCCACCTTAGAACTCATCTACCTTGACAGAATCGTGGGGCATACTGTAGGCATCTCTCGGTCTTAGTTTCTTCATGCCGGCCATGAAACAGACCTTGTCAGACTTGTAGCTTTCCATGCTCACTTGGGTGGCTTTGACCCAAACCAGTACCTTCGTCTTCATGCCTTCTATTCCAGACAACTTCCCTCTTGACAAGGTCCCCTTGACTCGAGTGGCATACCTCAGTACAGAAGAATCTTTGAAGCTGATCTCGCAGGTGGAAGGAAGATGAACGATCAACTTTGACTTTGATTCATCAAACTCATAGCATATGATGTTCCTCGGAAAGAGGCCTTGCGGCAGGCCATACTCACCGAGGAGTTCTGGTAGAGATTTTGATGGTTTGCCTGCAGATATCAAAACAGGAAGCTCTGTTTACCACCATTGAGTAAACAAAAAAATTTTACATGTTTGAATGCAAGTAGGTTAGAACTATAAACAGGGTTCGTCAACATTGATTGGTACCAGGAATGTTGAGTCTGTGAAAGTAGGCAATTAAGAAACAAAGCTACAACCAGGACATGCTTTAATTCTACCAACATCAAATTTGTGCAAATGGAAAATGGCAGAAGTACTGCACCTGATTCAATCTTGGAAAGCAGAGCATTTATATTATATCACTTTTTATTAAAGTATTTGATTTATGCTTGACAAGTCTCATTGATAAGAAAAACATTAATTTATCCTTATTCCTTTCCATCATCTGCCTGCCGTAACATTCAACAGTTATCGAGCAGATAATTAGTTTTGCAACCAGGTCAAAACTAAGATCATGTTTGCATGGTCAGCGTGTCTTCCAACTGAAATTGTGAAATACTAAATTTTATGGAATGATGACTAATAATCAGAGACTAATTACTCATCATACATCTTAATGAAAATTGGTTGAAATCCACAACAGAACTCACAAGGTACACATACACACAAGCACCTTAGTACCATCTTAGAAGGTACGATAATACAGCAAGCAACACATCATTCAAATGGCTTTGTGAATACATTACATGATGTGTAAAAGAATTAGGATGATCATACGAAAATCCAATAAAGCTGTATGGATCAATTTTAGAAGCTGATATTTTATGATTCACATTGACGGTTGAGTTATAAGCTGATATGACAATATAAATAATTTTTACCAAGTTTACAAAAACTTGGTTTTTATTGAATATTAAGAATACTAATCAGAAGACGATAAGTTTCATATGATAATGCAGCACCAATCACAATTTTCATGTTAACTTCATGATTTTTACAACAGAATAAAGTTGTGTGGGTTGACAAAACTAACTGCACAAGAATAATGATAAATGTTGAGCTGAAAATGAACTCAACTAGGCAAATTTAACTACAATCAGTTGTGTGTGCTTTATGTCTCTATCCAAGTACAGTTGTTCTGTGTCATTGCTCATATATATATACTGCTGGGATACTGGAACCTGTGATCCTGATGGTGGTTCATGCACAGAGAGCAATTAACCTGAATGATAAAACAATCCAAAAGAGCCCATTGCCAGCCATGCATAAAATAGATTGCTGAATACATATAGGAGGAAATAACTAGTTGAAAACATCAGAAAAAAGATCTGCAAGAATGTCTGGTCATACTTGATCTCTAAAGCAAAAGGTGATTATATGAAGCAGGCACATTTGCTGATTAACCACAATAAACCAAATTTGCTTATGATCATAAAATCTGCAGGACAACCATCCATAATAACTATTCTAAAGAAAGTTAATGCCAGGCCACTTGGAGAAAAGGATGTTCTCGGATTCAATATCACCAACATGGAAATGAGTCTCATGTTAGAACAGATCCAGATTTCCAATATGGATAAGTGCAGAATTTTAAATGCGCAATAAATAGGTATGCATGTAAGCATCAAATATTGGGTCAATGGATCATGTAATACAAGCACACAGACGTAAATAGGGGTGAGCGGTGTCTGTGATAGCATATTTTGAGCAAGTTTGAGAATATTTACCAACTTTAGAAATTCATAAACAGTAGAACAAGGCTCTTACTGGAAGGAAAAACAAAAAAAGAAATAGAAAGTTTATATAAATACGCATCAGCCTTAATCCAACATCAGCGAGGAGTTTAGGTCCCATTGTAATGTTGATAAGGTCTACATAGTGAATAATTCTTACAGGCATAATGAAGGTAAACTTCCTTAAACAATCAGACTGGTAGAAATGCTTTATAAAATCCAATGTTGAAAGAAAAAATCCAGTTACATGTCAAGATACTACTTCAAAATTGCTGCAAAGATTTCAGAAGGCTAGGGTTAAAGCTGAAGTAGAAATATAAAATTATGATGAATGAACGTGGCAAAGAAAAAGGCTCCAAGATTGGTGAAATCTTTCATAGGTGAAATTACAATAATATGGCATGAATACAGAATATACTGCTCCACATACTCCATAATACGGCATAAATATATAAAACAATTTGGCAATTGCACCAAGATTGATCCATCAATCAGGCAGAAATTACAATAACAACAACAACAAAGCTACAAAGTCCCAACTATTTGGGATCAGTTAAATTAAAGGAAAAAAAGAATATCTTAATAATAAAACAGACATTAAAGCAGAAAAAGAATATCTTACTAAAAAAAGCTACATTCTAAATTAGACTAGTGTTTACTAAACTGTACAGAGGTTAGTAAAGAAAATTATTTATGTCAATCATCATCATTATGCAGTCAAAAGGAGTGCAAGTGGAGTAAAGAATTATGCTGCTAGGTATTAAGATATAGTATAAGGAAATCAGAATTTCTCAAAGTAAGAATACAAGGAAACCAGAAGACAGGCCAAGTTATAAGACAATTTCCAGTCAAATAACAAATTAATGGCTTAGCAACTCGCACCTTTCAGCTTTTCAAAGATCCACTTGGCCTTCTCCTCCACGGTGCTTGAAAAACGCTGCCAAACATCATAAGATACTCATCAACCAAAGATTTGTTAACATAATAATGCAGGCGGGCAGGTAAGCAACTTCTCTCACTTATCCATCACTGAATACAGCAACTCTAAGTCGAACAGCACTCTGGATTTATTTGGTTGTATGACAACAAGTTCATGCATGAAGTGACCTAAAAATTCCACGTTTCTATCGAAAAATCTAACCAGGCATCACTAGATTTGGTCCCCGGCACAAAATCGACCGGGCTTACCCATGCCCTAGGTTTCATCGAACTCGTCCCCTTCTCACTCATAATATCGACAAATCTGCATCAAAATGTCATTTTTAATACTTCTTCTAGAAAGCCTAACCGAATCAACAGGGTCCCCAGAGTCCAAAAAGATGACAGGAAACTGAAGTATGGGGGTCGGCTTACAGTGAGGTCTTTGCCGATGGAGGAGATCTCCTCTTTGGCCTTTTTGGGTATGGAAAAGCTCGCAACTTTCCTCAGCGCTTTCTCCATTTCCAGTCCCCCCCCCTCTCTTTCCCCTTCTCTGATTACTCCTAACAGAAGAGAAAAAGATGGAGAATTCTCACACTCGTCT
Organism: Musa balbisiana; assembly: GCA_004837865.1. Classification (NCBI taxonomy): domain Eukaryota; kingdom Viridiplantae; phylum Streptophyta; class Magnoliopsida; order Zingiberales; family Musaceae; genus Musa; species Musa balbisiana. The sequence goes on along the minus strand of CM017192.1, from coordinate 28,033,087 downwards.
CTTCTCCGTGCTGCTACACAGAACAAAGATGATGCTCACTCACCGTTGGAGTGACTATAAAGCGGTGCCGGCGCCGGCGCCCACGTCAAGAACAGGAATACTGCTTCTGAAGGGACCAGATAATATATTCACTGCACAAGGAACAGCTACTTCAAGTAAATGCTTCCCTTACAAAAGCCATATCTTTTTAGATCAGTGAAAGAAACAAACACTTGCAACGATTTCAAGCCCACCACAAGAACAGGAATACTACTCTTGAAGGGACCATATAATATATTCACTGCACAAGGAACAGCTACTTGAAGCAAATGCTTCCCTTACAAACGTCATATCTTTTCAGATCAGTTAAAGAAAGAAACACTTCAACAACTTCAAGCCTGCCTGGTTTTTGTTTTGTTTTTCTCTCCGGCTTTTTATTTCTAAAAGCGTGATTTTTAGAAAAAGCCCCACATTTTAAGTTTTTGGCTTAATGCCCATGGAGAGTTTTCCTACCTTCTTCAAATTCAAAATATCTTCCTATCAAAAAACAACCTTTTTTCCCATAAAAAAACCCGGACTGGTTATATATTGTTCTTGAAAATAGGTAGAATATTTTTTTAATATAATTACAATGGTTGTAAATAATAGTTTTTTTAAAATATTTTAAATGTATTTAAAAAATTAAATATTTTAAAAAAATTAAAATATTTTAAAAAAAATTAAAATATTTTAAAAAAAATTAAAATATTTAAAAAAATTAAAATATTTTAAAAAAAATTAAAATATTTTAAAAATATATTTAAAATATATTTTAATATAATTCACTGGATCTATTATAGTATTTTTAAATATAGTTACAATAAGTTAGTTTAACTCCATTAAAAACATTGTAACAGAAGTTTAATTCTTTTAAATCCTTGAGGTTTCATAAAATAACTTATAAGAGAAATCTTCAATAAGATGGAAATTAGAATTATTTTGACACAGTTCATGATAAATCCTTTTGTTCCACTTAAGCTTAAGCTTAAATTTAGGTCTATATATTTTGAAAAACATTATAATATCTATTTATTATTAAAATAATAAAAATAAAAAATGATTTATATCATTATAGTGTTTTTGAATGAACTTATAGTATTCATTTTACTGAATCAAAACGTTATAAACTTATCCAAAAATATTTAAGTATTGGTTAATTTAAATCCACATCAAGCTTTATTATTATCATTATTATAATTTTGTAAAATTTTAAAAAATGATTTTAGGTGATTTTGGATGAAAACTAAGAAGGCTCTGATATATCTCAAAATAAAAGATAACAAAAAAATCTTTTGTTTTCTCATATAACCTTAAGGTTAGGTCAATTTATTGCATAATAATGATGACAAATAAGAGTAAGGTTTTATCGTTATAATTTCTTTGAATATTTTTATTAATTAACAAAATATAGTAACTCTTCTATTTTAAGAACATTGTAAACTAGTCTTAATTTGTTTAAACCCTCATATACGTTAATTGTTAAGCTCCTTATAAGTTTTTAAGATATTATAAATTAATTTATATGAGAGTTTTAATGATGTTAATAGAAATAACGAACGCCTTTCCACTTAAACTTAAATTTATTTTCATATATTTTGAAGACTTTTGTAATATATTTATTCATTCATTACAAAAAAAAAAAAAATCACAATAAAGGATAGTAAGTGACAGTACTTTTTTTCTAAAGTGTTTTATGGTGATTTGGACTATTGGACTAACAGATTATAACTTCGTTCAGAAATATGGTAACTCATCCTGTTCAATACATGACCAGCTGTAGCTGTGTTGACTGGATTTAAGTGGAACATAATTGTTTTTGGCATATTGACATTTTAGGTATTTGAAAAAATGGCACCATTTAGGAAATGGCCTTTTCAAAGAATTTCCCTTTCGTAAAATTGAAAACAATATATATAATCAGTTCTTCGGTGGATGTGCAATTAAGAAACAATTATTTATATAATAAATTCTTAAAAATAAAGATGTTATTTTCATAATTTGATTTATAATTATAGTCTCAAAACTAATATTATTTTGAATACTATTGTGAGTGTCTTCTCTTAGCAAATTCAGTCCTTAACTAATAGATCATAGCCATGGATCTGATTGCATTTCCAACAACTAACTAGAAGAAAAAGAAAGGTTTCTTCAAAAATATAAATAATTGTGTTATATAACATGGTAAATGAAGTTTATTAACTTGAAATTATTTTCCATGGTTCATTATCGGATTTGTGATAAGATTTTTGCTACTATAACAATTAAGAGATGAACTTGATGCTTGAAAGAAGATGGTTAAAAATTTCTATTAATGATATATATATATATATATATATATATATATATATATATATATATATATATATATATATATATATATATATATATATATAAAATCGACCACCAACAATGCAAGGTTGGACCTGACAACACCAATTCGACCTTCCTAGACATGACAAGATGCAAGGTTGGCGTTCCAAAGACTTTGATGTGGCGTGCATGACTCAAGCTAGCTGAGCTTGACCAAATCGGCTTGGACTAATTGAGTACGACCGACAATAGGCCAAGTCAGGCCTGACCAGCCTAAGTTGGAGCAACCCGAGCATGACTCTTTATTAAAAAAAATAAATAGATAAATGGGTCTTTTTATAATAACCCTTTGCTCATCACACCTTGTCGCCTATGGGTTTTGGTTGGCAGTGTATAGTTGGAGCGGGCAACCCCTATTCAAATTTGCCTAGGTGGAGCTTCAAATTGCAAGATTGAGGCACGTGGGAGCTTCAACTAGATTGTCCAACAATTCGTCAAACCAGGCCCCACCAACTGGTGTAGCAAAGTTGAACATGTTCCTTTGTCAAATAATGAAAAATATTTTTATACCGTTTCCTCATAGCACCTTCTCGCCCTTGCCATTTAGTTGGTAGCATATATAAGTATAAATATTATAATTATAATTATATTATATGAAAAAAATTAATATTAGAATTAAAATCAAATAATAATATACAAAGATCAAGACCATGTATTTTCGATACCATTCAAAAAAAAAATTATTTGATCTATAGTCATCGAATTCAAAAGCTATAAAGTAAAGACTTAAGAAGATTAAAAATAGATCTTATATTATGTGTAAATCCCTATGTGATCCTATTTAATTATATTTATTTATTTATGTGCAAAGTTGGACCTGACAACACCTATTTGTTTAAGATCATATATGGATTTTCTAAGTTTGAAAGCCCAAATTTTCTTTTCCTTTTTCGTGAATCCTTCAAATTGTTTCATATGAATTTTCTCATTTAGATCATTATTTTGAAATATTATTTTCATATCTATCTAATATAACTAAAGATCATAATTAGTTACTAATGTCATGATAAGACTTAATAAGCCCTTTTTAGAAATGAGAGAAAAGATATTATTATATTTAATTTCTTTCTAAGAAAAACTTTTGACAATAAATTTAGCTTTATATCATTCTATATTGCCCTTTAAGTCATATTATATCTTAAAGACTCATTTGCAATTGACTCTTTTATAATTATTAAAAAATTTAATGAGTTTTTAGACATTATTCTAAGCCATCAATTTTAACTATTCTTTCATTGAATCATATCATTTTTCAGAATGGAGACTTTTCATATTTTATGAAAATGATAAGGAGTCCTTTTTAATTCATATATTATAATTTAATTCTTTTAGAAATATAATATAATCATTAGAAATGATAAGTCTTCTTATCTTCTCAAAATTACCTATTGTATTTGTTCTACAAAATCATTACCAGCAATATCAATATTATATGGAAGTTCATTAATATTATTTTGTTGTTCATCCTCATCAATTTATTCAATAATTTAAGAAATATAACCTCTCAAATAAAAAATGATAAAGGAGTATCAACTCGTATATCGTTTATATTAAAAATAATTTTTGGGGTTTTTCACTCCTATTAGTTTTGTCATTTTCTATAAATATTGTATTATCATATTCTACTATTCTTTTAGAATAATAATAAAATCTGTATCCCTTATATTCTTTTAGATAACTAATAAAATATTTAAAACTAGTTCTTGGACCCAATTTCCTTTCATGCAAATTGAAGACTCTTATCTTTACAAAATAATCTCAAATATATAGATGTCTCAAACTAGGTTTCTTATATGTTCATACTTCAAATGAAATTGATGGAATAGACTTACCCAAAACCATGTTTAAGATATATATATAAATAGTTGTTATAAGTGGTTCACCTTACATCGACTCAAGTATAAAGGAATAACTCATCATGCTCCTAATCATGTCTAAAAGAATAAAATTTTACTTTTCGGTAATATCATGCTACCATGACACACCTAGTAAGACATACTAAACATAAATAACTTATTTTTTTTAGAATTTAGAAAAAATATTATGATTATGAGTTGACTCATCATATTTATCATAAAATTCTCCACCCCTATTATATCTTATAATTTTAACTTTTCTATCCAATTGTCTCTTAACTTTATTTATGTACACCTTAAGACTGTTAATACCATAAGATTTTTTATATTTAGATATATATACCCAAATCTTGCTATGTTATCAATAAATATAATAAAACTTTTCTTTCCACTAAACTAAAATTATAAAATAGTTCATAAATATCAATATAAATAATCTCAAAAAATTCTTTACTTTTTGTGGCATTTTTTTTCTATGCTTAGTTTGTTTTTCCTTAATACAATCTATAGAAACATCAAAATCAGTCAAGTCTAAAATTTTAAAATATTATTCTTATTAATCTTTAAATTTTTTTTATTGGAGATACACCATAAACGTTTATACCATAATATAAAATAAAAGATTTCTTATTATTGAAACTATATTTTAATCTAACATTTGATTATAAAGTCACTAATATCTTTGTAAACTCAAGATTCAAATTAATTTTGTATAGATTATCACAGAATTTCATAATTAACTTTATTAAATAATAAAAATAATAAAATATATTAAATTTATCATTACCAAAAGAAAGATAATATCATAACTCATCAATTATGGATAAAAAAATTAAATTTCACATGTGCTTGTAAGATATATCAAATGACCCATCTATAGGTGTAGGCGATAAGTTCTCATTGCTATCACTTTTGCTTTGAAATAATTTCCTATAACGATACGTTATTTATATACATTTGGTTTCCAAATTATAAAATCCTTACATATTATTGATAATATGAGCTAAAGCTCTAAAATCAATCCACTAGGTATTAGAAAGAATCTCAGTAATATTTAATTCAAAATATATAAAGGTCAAGTGTATACCTTTCTTTTCAAACTAAGTATTGTATTTAACATAGTATTTTTTTTATATTTTTCTTACCATAGAAGAAAAATTTTACTATAAATGTTTTTTTTTCATTAGTCTATTTAGTATTTTCATATCTAACATATTTATTTGATGGATGATGTTTTATTTTTTTTTTCTTGTTACTAACTCCTTAAATAGTAGTTAGTGTTGAATCTCGGATTTTGATGGTGAAACCAATTGATAAGTGTTTTGATTTGATATACATTTTGAGTGATGCAGGATACTTCAATTAGGTTAAGACAATTAGCAGGAAGAATCATGTTAGGCCAGTGGAACATGTTAAAAGATTGGACGTCGAGCCGGAGGATCGGTTGACATATCGACGGAAGGCTTCGGGCCATGGATTCGGATATTGGGCCAAGAAGAGCGGATATTGCATCAAGGATATTGGAGTTGCGGAGGTCAACTGGCCAATTGAGCAATAGGAAGTAAGAGAGGATGATGCGTCGAAGAATCGGACGAAGCGTCGATAGACTAATGACATACCGGACAACATGATTTATGCTTAGTAATAATGGAGCTTGCCAAAGAAGTTCATCGGAACTCGCCAAGAAGATCGTCGTGAAGTCTAGGAGCTTACCGGAAGTCCGCTGCAACATTGCTAAGAGATTGTCGAAAGTTCGTCGGAAGATCGCTAGAAGCTCACCAGAAGAAACTAGACTTACGGACTTATTTAGCTTAGAAAATGTCTTAGATTTCATAGTTAGCACATAATTGGGATTGGATTTGGACCAACCCAATTAAGGGCTAGTTGGGCCCATGTATGGATTGTGTTGGGCTCAATGAAAGACCCAAATAATGACCCAAAAGGTGACACCATCATGGCACAGTCTCTGAGACTATGTCAAGCGGTGGTACCGCCCAACACAGCCTCCCAAGCGGTGGTACCGCCAGCCTGGGCAGTGGTACCACCTAGTGGTAGGGTGCCAGGCGATGGTATCACCAGATTGGGAGGTAGTACCATCCAGTGCAATGTCAGTGTCAAACTGACACTGGCGATGGTACCGCCCAGCACAGGTGGGGGTATCGACCGTACCCAGGAGACTCGGGATGAGATATTTTTAGGCTCCAAGTTTGAATCCATTTGAAACCTAAAAATACCCCTCTCATCTCTGGTTAAAACACATAAGCGCAAATAATTTAAAAGTGAGAAAACGCTATCGCAATCTCTTGAAAATCCTCCTCTTCTACTCTAAGTTTAGATTTCTATTTAATAGACGAGTGAGTGCTCGTAAGGGTTGTCTCCTATGAAAAGGAGAAGAGGGGTATAAAAGGGTAGTTGGTCTTTGCCCATTGAAGGAAGACCGATAGTGGATGCCAGTGGCCTCGACAGAAGAGGAATCGGCGAAGTGGATGTAGGTCATGATGACCGAACCACTCTAAAATCTTATTTGCATTTATATTTGAGCAATTTACTTTTATAGCAAACTACCTTTCCTCCTTACTGTGCTTTTACTACTCCTACGCTTATATATGCTTTCAAGTTAAGATCTTTACGAAATGATTTTCGTCAGAATCAGTTTTAATCGAAACGAAAGGCTTTGAACCAATGTTTTTACCGTTGCACTAATTCACCCCTCTCTTAGTGCCGACCCTTTCCTAACAATTAGTATCAGAGCCTCGTGATTTCTCCTTTAGTTTAACCAAGAGAAATGACTCTTTTCGGCTTTCAAGAGGGACTTTCTCTCGTTCGTCCTCCCTTGTTCAATGGGACGGATTACATTTATTAGAAAAATCGAATGAGAGTTTTCTTACTTTATATGGATTTAAACTTATGGAATATCATTGAAAATGGATTTTAAAAGTCTTCTACTCCAATGAATCAATGGAATGATTTGGAGAAGAAAACTTTTTTTTTAAATGCTAGAGCGATGAATGCTCTATTTTGTGCCTTAGACAAAACTGAATTTAATTGGGTTTCTACTTGCGAAACGGCTTTCGATATTTGGCACATTCTTGAAATCACTCACGAAGGCATAAGTAGATTAAAAGTTTCGAAGGTCAATATTTTAATGTACGATTTTGAATTATTTCGAATGAAGCCGAGCGAAACCATTATTGACGTGTACACCCATTTTACGGATGTTGTCAATGGTTTAAAAGCTCTTGGCAAATGCTTTTCTAATTTTGAACTCATTAACAAGATTTTACGATCACTTTCTAAAAATTTGGATTCGAAAATAATGGCTATTCAAGAATCAAAAAATTTGAATACTTTTTTGATCGAAGAACTTATCGAGTCTCTAATGGCCTATACAATGATGTGCAATGCACATGAAGAACTTGAGAACCACCTTCCAAAGGACAAGAAAGATTTTAGACTAAGAACAATCGAAGACCACTCGAGCATAAGCTCAAGTGATGGTGAACTTGAACTTCTCACTATGAAATTTAAAAAGTTCATGAAACAAAAATTAAAGAATAAAAAGAACGGATCTACTTGCTATGAACACAAGAAGAAGAAGGTGACTTTGGATGAATCGAGCTCCTCCGAAGACGAGGAGAAAATCAACAAAAGCAAAGTGGCAAACTATGCCTTAATGGCTTTCTACAACGAGGTAAACAACTCAAACAAAACTCCCTTAGTTTATTTTGAAATTACTTGATGTTCTTCATGAGTGGTTTTTAATTTAGTTTAAAAAATTATATAAATTTCTTTTTGAAAATTACATGTTTAATAATGTAATGAAAATGCAAAAACTGGGATCATGCTTTTTATGATCATGAAAATTGCTTGTTTTATGATAAACAAATGAAATGATTTTGAATGCCTTATAAAATCATGCTTGATGTTTTAATGATATAAAAATATAATAAAATGTTAGAGTTAAATCCAATGATTAAACCTATGTATGTTTTTTTTTTAAGAAATAATATGTATCTTGTTGATTTTCGATTTTAATTGAAAATGTGTTATGTTTAATGAAATCATGCTTGAGGCTTTAATGATGTAATGAAGTAATAATACGTATCTTGATGATTTCTGTATTGCCTTTTGACTTTGATTTTAATTGAAAATGCTCTATGCAATAATGCATAATGTTTTAATGACATAATCATGTAAGATATAATGAAAATGTTAAACGATTTTATATCATTCTTGATGATTTTATATTATGCATGAGAATTTGAAGTAATGATTTGAAATCATATGTTTTAGAATTACATATTATACCATGAAAACTTGAAACCTTGCTTTGGTATCATGCTCAAAGTAATGATGATTTTCTTTTGTGACTTATGGCTTGTTGATCCTTATCGTGATGAAATTTGATTTTTCGGTTTTAAACAATGATGCATGTTTTTATATAGTAAAGACATGCTTGTATGAAATAAAAAGGGAATACATTTCTTGAAAATTTCTCAATTCCTATGTTATGAATTTTGTGAATCATGAAATTGATTTTGATTTTTTATTAATGAATTCATATTATTATGCTTTTGTATATCTCATGGATTATGAAAATGATTTGAATTTAATGAGCTTTATCGAAATCATGATATTGAATTCTCGATATTGATACTTGAAATTTTTCTATGAATCAAGATCTTGTTTTTGAACTCCCACGTCTCTTTTTGTTATTTACTAAAAATGAGATTTGTCAAAGTGAATCATATCTATTGATATGCATGAATTGTGATCTTGTTCTTCTACTATTATTTTTGTTAGGATCGGAGTGGCACTAAGAGGAGGGGGGGAGGGGGGATGAATTAATGTAGCGGATTAAAACATCGGTTTTGGAAAATCTTTCGTATGATAAAAACCGAACTCGGAAGTGCTTAACTTGAAAGCGTGTTCGTAAAGGTGTGCAGCAAAAGTAATGAGGAAGTAAAGCACGTATGAAGGTTTGCAATAAGGTAAATAGCAATAAGTAAATGCAAACCAGAAAACATGCCAATTTTAAAGTGGTTCGGTCAAAATGACCTACATCCACTTGCGAAGCCTTCTTCGATGAGGCTTCCAACTTCCACTAGCAGATCATTTTGAAGGGGAAGGACAAATTCCCCTCTTACAACCTTTTACAAGTGGTTCACACTCTTACAAATTTTTAACGAGAAAGGAGGAGGTGAACACTCAAGCAATTGAAAACAAGACTTGCTAAAGACTTTGCTAAGGCTTTTATCTCAATCTATTACTTCTAAAAAATTATAATCTCTGCTGAGAATTGAGGGGTATTTATAGGCCTCAAGAGGATTCAAATTTGGGCTCCAAAATTTGAATTCTCTTTGGTTCCCGAAGCTAGCGGTGCCACCGCCTGTCAGATCTGACACTAATAGTGTACTGGGCGGTGCCACCGCCCAGTCTAGCGATGCCACCGCCTAGCTCTTCGGGTGCTGAGCGGTGCCACCGCCTGGCTCGGGTGCTGGGCGGTGCCACCGCCCAGTCCGGCGGTACCACTGCCTGATACTTCAGGCTCTGGGCGGTGCCACCGCCTAGTCCGACGGTTCCACCACCCAACCTTTCAGGTTCTGGGCGGTGCCATCGCCTAGTCTAGCGGTGCCACCACCTACACTATTTCAACTCACCGGTTAGGCTCCAAACTTGGCCCAAACCAGTCCGAACTCGGGCCTAATTGGCCCCTACTTGGGTTATAAGATTAATACCTAATCCTAACCCTAACTAACATGCTAACTACGAATTTAAAGACATTTCCTAAGCTATTACAAAGTTCGCAAGTCAAGACTTCTTCCGACGAACTTCCGGCGGTCTTCCGATAAACTCTCGGAAACCATTCTGCGGAGTCCCAGCAAGCTCCTAGACTTCACAATTTGATCTTGGCGAGTTCCAACGAGCTCCTTATACAAGCTACGATCTTTCTCGGCGAGCTCGCGAACTTCCGACGTACCTTCCGGCAAGCTTCCGAAAACCCTTCGGCAAGCTCCCTACTCATTCTCGGCTAGTTCCGGCAACATTCCCGATGAACCTTCGGACTTCCGTCGGACTCTCGAACTCCCAACGAATCCTTCGCGCTTCACTCCGGTACTTTGTTTCGCTTTATGTCTTCATTGTTATCGTAGTTAATCCTGCACACACAAGCCAAAACTCTACTCCGATCTAGACAATTATTACAACGCGAATTGACATTCTGTTGCTCGACACACTATTGGTTGGCGCTTCGTCCGATTCTTCAGTGCATCATCCTCTCTTGTGGCTTGTTGCCCAATCGGCGGTTGACCTCCGCAACCCCGATATCCTTGGTGCAATTCCGCTCTCCTTGGCCCGATGCCCGACGTCTGAAGCGTTTTGCCGTCCAATATCCTGACGTGATCTCCTCCGGCGCAATATCAATTCCTCCTGCGTCAACTGTCTAATCCTGATCGAGTAGACCTGCATCACTCAAAATGCAGTTAAACATCTAAACACAATCAATTAGTTTCATCATCAAAATCCGAGATTCAACAATCTCCCTCTTTTTTATGATGACAACTAATTGATGACTATCAGAGTTAACCTTAACTCCCCGGAGTTTAACCAAACTCCCCCTATCAATATGTCATTGATATAATACTTGGATTATCCCAAATCCAAGCAACATTCATCACATGTTATGAAAAACATTTAAACCATCATGTAAATATATATAAAATATTCAATTCAGTGTATGAAGTCATCAATTCAATGTATGAAGTCATCAATATACTTCTCCCCCTATGTCATCAACAAAAGGAGAAGTAGCTCTAACTATTTTAAAAGATATTCAAGTTTTTGTAACATGAAGCTAGATTTTCATCACAACATATAAGCACAAAAGCATAGTAAGATTCTTAAGTTCAGTCATGGCAATTCAACACTTGCTTCTTGTGCAAGATTGCACTTTGCTTTTCTTTGCATGTTCTAACTAGCAAAAGCTTTCTCCCCTTTGTTTTTGTCGAAAAAAAGGGAAGAGTACAAGCTAGCCAGCATTTGCCTTGAGCTAGCAATCTTTCTCCCCCTATGTCATCAACAAAAGGAGAAGTAGCTCTAACTATTTTAAAAGATATTCAAGTTTTTGTAACATGAAGCTAGATTTTCATCACAACATATAAGCACAAAAGCATAGTAAGATTCTTAAGTTCAGTCATGGCAATTCAACACTTGCTTCTTGTGCAAGATTGCACTTTGCTTTTCTTTGCATGTTCTAACTAGCAAAAGCTTTCTCCCCTTTGTTTTTGTCGAAAAAAAGGGAAGAGTACAAGCTAGCCAGCATTTGCCTTGAGCTAGCAATCTTTCTCCCCCTATGTCATCAACAAAAGGAGAAGTAGCTCTAACTATTTTAAAAGATATTCAAGTTTTTGTAACATGAAGCTAGATTTTCATCACATTGCCGAAAGAAGGAGAGGAACCACTGATTTAGACTTTTACATAAATTATGATTTTGCATCAATCAATATTTCAATCATCACATGATACATACAAGCCAAAAATGCAACGAAATCATGTCATGAAAGATATCAATTGTTAACATGATATGATAATAGTCTCAAATTTTCAATTTTGCGATTGCATGGCTACATTGCGATACTAAAAAAAATTTATGTGATGCTTTTAAGGATATCAACCTATTTTTTGATAGAAAGCATGGCAAGAGCAATTATATTACAAGTTTTCTAAGTTTTGTATTTTTTGCTTCTTTCGAGATAGCAATTCTTTGCTTCTCAAGCTAGCAACTTTACGATATGCAAGTTTACTACATACAAGCTAGCAAATTTAAAGATGTGCAAGTTGGCATATTTGCTTTTCTTTGTGATGTGCATGATAGCATTTCTTTGTAATGTTCAAGATAGCAAATTGTACATCATTCTAGCTAGCAAATTAAATATGTTCAAGAAAGTAAGCTCTTTCTTCTCTTTCGAGAAGTGTCATTTTTGCTTCCTTAGCAAAATGTCAAACTAGCAAGGGACCATATTTTACGTGAGGCAAGCAAACAATTTGGCAAGTGTTACATTTGTATCTTTTCTTTAGATGTGCAAGAAAGTAAGCAAGTTTTTACATTTTCTTGACTTGTGCAAGCTAGCTAATTTCTCTTTGAGATGACTCTTTACATCAATTCAAGATAGCACATTAGCAACTCTTTCTCTCCCTTTGTCATTGGCAAAAAGAAAGGAAGATTCAAGTCACGAATATCAAAATAATAATTTTATCATAAATATTTCATCATTGCGTGCATCATTATTGCATGCATAATACCAAATCATCATATATATTTTTAAAACATATAAACTCATCATTATATACATGATTCCAAATCATCATTCATATCATTTCAATCATTGTTTCAATCATCACTATAACTCATCATGCACAAAATGTAAAATCATCTAACATGATACAAACATTTATTTTCAAAATATTTATCAGTATTTTCATGTATGATAATAAAGTATTCATGATACCGAACATTAAGTCAACAATGATTCATTTTATCAAATCTCTTCTTTTTATAAATAACAAAAATTGTAGATATACAAAGAAGAGATTGTGATTAAAAAAAAATCTCAAGTAGTAAATCCAAGAAGTCAAGATCATAATTCGAATACAAACTCATTCAAATTTAAATCGTCAAATTCATCAAAATCTCAACATTACTTTCAAGAGATTCAAAATGGTATACATAGATTTATCATAAAGCAAATTAATTTTCAATCATTACATAAGGCATTTAAAGAATTTTTGAAACATAGGAGAATGATTAATTTAAGCATGCAATGTTTCAATCAAATTTAAGTCATGAATACCAATACTTTCATATTGTGAGTATCAATTCATGAATACCAAAAGATATTATTTGTGATTCCAATTTGGAAGATCAAGATTATGATTTAGATAAAACTCATTCAAATCAAATCGTTAACTTGAAACTCATAATCAAGTCATCAAAATCAATTTCGAGATTCATAAAATATCATGAAATTATTAATCTTGATCAGATGGGAAAAACATTTTTTAAGTGATTCTTTTTCATCTAAGCATGCCTTAGTCTTTATACGCTAAATCAAAATAAGCATGAAAGTTCAAGACGTAAAGGCAAAATCTTATAAGACAACTCATCAAGCAAGATTTTAAACATCTATTCTCAAGCCATATAAAGAGTAAGTCAAGGATTCAATTATCTCATGTCATGAATTCCAATAGGCATCTCAAATTATCAACATCACATTAAAAAGATATTTCAAAAAAGATATATCGATAAGCGATTCATTTGTATCATTTCATTCATTCGGAAGATTCTCCTCTTTGGTAAATAAATCTAGGAGAACAAAATGAATTAAGGGAGATATAACATGATTGAAGCATTGAATATGATTCATATTTAAAATGTGTCTCATGTCATAAGTATGAATCAAGTATTTGTGAAATCCGAAATCATCCTCAAAGTCACATTCAATAAATTCATACATGACAAGCATAGATTTATTGAAAAGTCGATAAGATAGAGGATCGCATTTCATTTTTATAAATTTCTATTCATGTGATTTGCTTCTTATAAGCATGCCTTTACCTTTAATAAAACAAGTGTCAACATTTAAGACGGAAAGGTAATTTCGTAAACCAAATCATCAAGCATGATTCCATGATAACATCATTTTAATATCTTGATATATGTTTATTTTCATGAGATTCATAAGATTGGTAAAATAAATTCATTAATCTCAATAGGATAGAAAATTCATTTTCATTTCATACAATTGATTTCATGTGAGGGTATTCAAGTCTTTTGTGAAAACGTGTATCATCATTTAAAATCGAAACATAAGTTTCGTCATAAAGCCGTCAAGACCAAACACATCATGATATCACATCTATCATCAAAAGACTATCAAGAAATTTATACATAGATGTACATGCACTATGTCATCTTAATATGTCATGAGAATGTCATCTTAATTCATCATAAAAATGATTAGACCAAAAACATGTTAATCTAAAATGAGAGTTTCAAATCAACATTTACTTCAAAAACTCATGCATGACATAAAATCATCAAGATACACATGCATGGATTAATCCTAAGCATTATCACATATCATATAATTATCATCCCTAATGTTGCATACATCATTCAACATTTCAAAACATAACATGCATGAAACCTTAGTAATATACTTTTCATGATCAAATTTTTTAATTTTTCAAAGATGCTAACCAGAAAAACATGATATAATTTTTAAAAAATAATTTTTTATTTCCTATTCCTACTATCTAAATTAAGCACTCATGAAAAACTTCAAGTAATTTCAAAATAATTCAAGAGAGTTGAGTTACTTACCTTGTAGTCGAACCCCATCAAAGCCCAATTCGCCGTTTCACCTTTGGAAGTTCTTGATTCATCCTTGGTTGCCTTCCTCTTCTTTGGCCTCTTCCTCCGTTCAAGTTCATTGTTTATTTTAGATTTTTGTTTAATGAACTTATTAAGATTTAGTGTTCGAAGTTCAAGTTCATCATTGTCCTCATCACTTGAGTCATCGCTCAAGTGGTATTCATTTGTCTAGAGTTTTAAATCCTTCCTATTCTTTGGAAGGTGGTTCAAGTGCTCATCGGGTTCAAAATGTTCCAAAAGTGTCATTTCATAGGTCATTAATGACCCGATTAATTCTTCCAATGGAAAATCATTTAAATTTTTTATCTCTTGTATTGCGGTTATTTTAGGATCCCACCTTTTTGGAAGGGATCTTAAGATCTTACTTACGAGATCAAATTTCGAAAAAGATTTACCAAGAACTCTTAGATTATTGACAACATCCATGAAACGGGTGTACATGTCGCCTATAGTCTCGCTTGGTTGCATTCGAAAAAGCTCAAAATCATGCAATAAAATGTTAACTTTCGAGTCTTTGACTCTACTAGTTCCCTCGTGCGTGATTTCAAGTGTTCGCCAAATATCAAAAGTCGTTTCGCACATAGAAATCCGATTGAACTCATTTTTGTCCAAAGCGCAAAATAAGGCATTCATAGCCTTTGCGTTTAAAGAAAAATACTTCTTCTCCAAATCTGACCATTCGTTCATCGGTTTAGAGGGAAGTTGAAAATCATTTTCAACAATATTCCATAAATCCAAATTCATAGAAATCAAGAAAACTCTCATTCGAGTTTTCCAATAAGTGTAGTCAAATCCGTTAAATAACGGTGGACGAACAATCGAAAAGCCCTCTTGAAAGCCATGAAGAGCCATTTCTCTCGGGTGTAAATCTGAAATGATAAATACTGGGCTTGATACCAATTGTTAGGATCGGAGCGGCACTAAGAGGGGGGGGGGGGGGGGGGGTAATTATTGCAGCGGATTAAAACGTCGGTTTTGGAAAATCTTTCGTATGATAAAAACCGAACTCGGAAGTGCTTAACTTGAAAGCGTATTCGTAAAGGTGTGCAGCAAAAGTAATGAGGAAGTAAAGCACGTATGAAGGTTTGAAATAAGGTAAATAGCAATAAGTAAATGCAAACCAGAGAACATGCCAATTTTAAAGTGGTTCAGTCAAAATGACCTACATCCACTTGCGAAGCCTTCTTCGATGAGGCTCCCAACTTCCACTAGCAAATCACTTTGCAGGGAAAGGACAAATACCCCTCTTACAACCTTTTACAAGTGGTTCACACTCTTACAAATTTTCAACGAGAAAGAAGGAGGTGAACACTCAAGCAATTGAAAACAAGACTTGCTAAAGACTTTGCTAAGTCTTTTATCTCAATCTATTGCTTCTCAAAAGTTGTAATCTCTATTGAGAATTGAGGAGTATTTATAGGCCTCAAGAGGATTCAAATTTGGGCTCCAAAATTTGAATTCTCTTCGGTTCCCGAAGCTAACGGTGCCACCGCCTGTCAGTTCTGACACTGACAATGTACTGGGCGGTGCCACCGCCCAGTCCAGCGGTGCCACCGCCTAGCTCTTCGGGTGCTGGGCGGTACCACCGCCAAGACCGGCAGTCCCACCGCCCAGTCCGGCAGTACCACCGCTTGATACTTTAGGCTCTGGGCGGTGCCACCGCCTACACTATTTCAGCTCACTGGTTGGGCTCCAAACTTGGCCCAAACTAGTCCGAACTCGGGCCTAATTGGCCCCTACTTGGGTTATAAGATTAACACCTAATCCTAACCCTAACTAACATGCTAACTATGAATTTAAAGATATTTCCTAAGCTATTACAAAGTCCGCAAGTCAAGACTTCTTCCGGCGAACTTCCGGCGGTCTTCCGATAAACTCTCGGAAACCATTCTGCGGAGTCGCAAGCTCCTAGACTTCACAATTTGATCTTGGCGAGTTCCAACGAGCTTCTTCGGCAAGCTACAATCTTTCTCGGCAAGCTTCGCGAACTTCCGATGTACCTTCTGGCAAGCTTTCGAAAACCCTTCGGCAAGCTCTCTACTCATTCTTGGCTAGTTCCGGCAGCATTCTCGACGAACCTTCGGACTTCCATCGGACACTCGAACTCCCAATGAATCCTTCGCGCTTGACTCCGGCACTTTGTTTCACTTTATGTCTTCATCATTATCGTAGTTAATCATACACACATAAGCCAAAACTCTACTCCGATCTAGACAATTATTACAACGCGAATTGACATTTTGTTGCCCGACATGCCATTGGTTGGCGCTTCATCCGATTCTTCAGCGCATCATCCTCTCTTGCGGCTTGTTGCCCAATCGGCGGTTGACCTCCGCAACCCCGATATCCTTGGTGCAATTCCGCTCTCCTTGGCCCAATGCCCGGCGTCCGAAGTGTTTTGCCGTCCAATATCCTGACGTGATCTCCTCTGGCGCAACGTTAATTCCTCCTGCATCAACTGTCTAATCCTGATCAAGTAGACTTGCATCACTCAAAATGCAGTTAAACATCTAAACACAATCAATTAGTTTCATCATCAAAATCCAAGATTCAACACTTTTTGCTATTCACGAAAAAGAAGACTTATTCCAATAAACCATGATATGCTACGTGACATCTTTTAAAGTTCACGATTTGAATTTTATTATGTAAAATTCCTTGTATTCATGAAGTGTATTTCATCACCAAATTCTTCTTGATATTCTTCATGTGATGATATGAATGCATGCAATATTATGATTTTGACATTCATGACTTTTTTTTTATGATTGAAATAATGATTAGAATATTGATATAATTATGAATGGTGATTTGGTATTATGCATGCAATACTTCAACCCATGATAATAATGCATGCAATGATGAAATATTCATGATAAAAAAATTATTTTGATATTCATGACTTGATTTTTCATCTTTGTTATTTACCTTTGTTATAATCTGAAACTTGATATAAAGGGTCTTCCCTTCTTTTTGACAATGACAAAGGGGGAGATGATGCTAGCTCACACAATTCAAGAAGAAAGCAAAAATTACACTTCTAAAAAAAAAGAAGAAAGAACTTGCTTCTTAAACATCTTAAATTGTTAGCTTCCATGTTGTAAAATGATGTAACATTTTGTTAGCTTGTGTTTTTGCAAAGGAAGCAAAAATAATTGTACTTCTCAAAAGAGAAAAAATTGCAATCTTGAACATCATCGAGAATTGCTAGCTTAAGAAGATGCAAAAATATACTATCTTGCACATCACAAAGAAAAGCAAATTTGCAAACTTGCACAACTCTAAATTGTTGCTAGTTTATATGTAGCAAAACTTGTTTTCTCTTTCAAACACTTGCTAGCTTGAACATTACAAAACAAACATGCTAAACTTGCACATCTAGCAAAATTTATAAACTTGCAAAACTCAAAATTTTTGCTAGCTTGCATGATGTAACACTTGCTAAATTTTCTAGCTTACATATTGCATGATAATGTTTGACATTGGATATCTCAAACATTTGATAGTTGGACTTCTCCTTTTTGTTAATGACAAAAGGGGAGAAGTATGATGTTATGCATAACTTTATGATAACATGTCACTTAGATTCATCAATCCAAGAGTTTCTATCAATATGTCATTTTGATAGGAGGAGTTTGTTTAAACTCCGAGAGTTAAGGTTAACTCCGTTATCAATTAGTTGTCATCATCAAAAATGGGGAGATTGTTGAATCTCAGATTTTGATGGTGAAACCAATTGATAAGTATTTTGATTTAATATACATTTTGAATGGCGCAGGATGCTTTGATCAGGATAAGATAATTAGTAGGAAGAATCATGTTAGGCCGGTAGAACATGTTAGAAGATTGGACGTCGAGCCGGAGGATCGGTCGACGAATTGACAGAAGGCTTCGGGCCATGGATTCGGGCATCGAACCAAGAAGAGCGGATATTGCACTAAGGATATCGAAGTTACGGAGGTCAACTGGCCGATTGGGCAATAGGTAGTAAGAAAGGACGATGCGTCGAAGAATCGGATGAAGCGTCGATAGACTAATGACATACCGGACAACATAATTTATGCTTAGTAATAATTGTCTAGATCGAAATATGTTTTACATGTGCAAGATTAACTACGATAGCAAGGCATAAAGCAAAATGAAGTCCCGAAGTCAAGAATGTAATTTCGTTGGGAGTTCGAGAGTTCGTCGGAAGTCCAAACGTTCGTCGGAAGTTCTGACGAAACCAACCGAGAAGTCCTGGAGCTTGCCAAAGAAGCTCATTGGAACTCATCAAGAAGATCGTCATGAAGTCCAGGAGCTTGCCAGAAGTCTGCTGCAACATTGCCGAGAGATTGTCGGAAGTTCGCCGGAAGATCATTGGAAGCTCGTCGGAAGAAACTAGACTTACGGACTTGTTTAACTTAAAAAATATCTTAGATTTTGTAGTTAGCACATAATTAGGATTGAATTTGGGCCAACCCAATTAGGGGCCAGTTGGGCCCATATAAGGACTGTTGGGCCCAATGAAAGACCCAAACAGTGACCCAAGAGGTTACACCGTCGCGGCACAGCCTCCGAGATTGTGTCAAGCGGTGGTACCATCGGTTTGGGCGGTGGTACTGCCAGTCTGGGCAGTGGTACCACCCAGTGGCAGGGTGCTAGGTGATGGTACCGCGGGTGGTGGTACCACCCAGTGTAGTGTCAATGTCAAACTAACACTAGCGGTGGTACCGCCTGTACCCAAGAGACCCAGGATGAGATATTTTTAGGCTCCAAGTTTGAATCCACTTGAAGCCTATAAATACCCTTCTCATCCTTGGTTAAAACACATAAGCACAAAGAATTTAAAAGTGAGAAAACGCTGCTGCAATCTCTTGAGAATTCTACTCTTCTACTCTAAGTTTAGATTTTTGTTTAAGAGAGGAGTGAGTGTTTGTAAGGTTTGTCTCCTAAACCCATGAAAATAGAAGAGGGGTGTAAAAGGGTAGTTGGTCTTCGCCTATTGAAGAAAGACCGATAGTGGATGTCGATGGCCTCGACGAAAGAGGAATTGACGAAGTGGATGTATGTCATGACGACCGAACCATTCTAAAATCTGGTTTGCATTTATATTTGAGTAATTTACTTTTATAGCAAACTGTCTTTCCTCCTTATTGTGCTTTTACTACTCCTATGCTCACATACGCTTTCAAGTTAAGATTTTTACGAAACAATTTTCGTCGGAATTAGTTTTAATCGAAACGAAAGGTTTTGAATCGATGTTTTTACCGTTGCACTAATTCATCCCCTCTCTTAGTGTCGACCCTTTCCTAACAGTTAGAACATTATAAGATTTTTCCTATCTTAACTTTAATTCTTTCTGAACATTTATACTAGTCAATTCATTCAAGTATCATTTATCATTATTTGTAGTATAACAAATTTTGAATGAGCCAAACTAGGGAGAAAGAGAATTAGGAATGAACTAAATAGAAAAGACTCATATATATTCATGTCTAATGTTTTAAATTTCATAGCCTTGTTATTCATATTGAGGATATGATCTTAAATCTCTATAGTGTCATTATATTAACCCATAGTTAATTCTTTCATCAATATATCAACCAATTACTTAACAACATATTTAAATCTATTTTCAATAGCTCTCAAATACTCTTATGCACTAGTTGTAGATGGTAATAAAGTTTTGATATTATTTACAATTATTATTCTTATAAACATTAGATTGAGTCTATTAGATCCTTCCTAGGTATTTATTTTATCAATTTATTTTGTAATACTTTTATCAATAAAGTTTGTAGACCTCTTAACAAGTAATGCTAGGTTAAGATCTAATATACCTTGTATGAATTACACATACTCTAATAATTCTAAATAATTTGAACCATAATGTATAAGGACATTGAAGCATGAGATTATATGAAAGTGAGTACCATTATAAAATATAGGACAATACTAATGCTTTAAGTTTTAAAAACATAATAAATAATTAATATCATCCATATTTAACCTTTTGGTGAAATATTAATATATCCAATGTTTACTCAAAATTATTTATAGAGGACTAATATCATTCTTATAGAATAGTGTTACTATCCTTGAATATATAACCATAAACTATAAAAATATTTAAAATGATATTATTCTATCCAATATTATAATTATTTGAAGTGGATTCTCATTTGGGATTATCTAGATCTCCTAATTATGTATGTCACTATAAATATTAATCTTCTTATTAATATTTAGGACTAATTTATTAATATAATTTTATAAATTATTAATCTAGGCCACTTTAGTAGCTACAACATCATACAATAATATAAAATATAATTTAAAATATCATATAAATGATAAAATATTTATTATAGTTTATATCTCATACGCCAACAAATTTAATTTATTATAGTGATCACTTTGGCATTTACAAGTCAGATAAAACTTATGGATATGACATATAAATAATATTCATCAAATATCTTTTAATCTAACTTATATAGAAATAGTTTAATAACTATAATTATAATAATTATTGAATATTAATCAACATAAATGAAAACTCATATAATGACTATAATCATGATAAAATATAAATCATACCTTTTATGTGAAAGGTAAATATCATTTCATAATTTTCTTTCATGCTAATGCCTTATAAATATCTAAAACAATAATTAAAATTTTTAAATAACATAAGTAGTTAAACTTAACAATAATAAATCATATCACATGGATAAAACTAAAATATTTATAATTTATTTTTTTAGTTCTAATAAAGATATTTATCAAGTTTTATGATATAAATTTATTATTATCGAATTATGGCTGCTGAGATACTATTGCTAAATTAGAAGGGCAAAACCATAAATAAAGGATATTAACCAAAAACGATTTCATGAGGGTAAAATAGAAATTTTATGACTAAGGACATAAATAAAAAATAATTAATTTTCAAAGGGAAAAATTGGTAAAAATAAACTAAAGGATATAGATTAGAATTGTTTGATTTTTGAAAGATAAAAATATCCTTTTATTTAGTAAAACCTAAATCGTACAACCTTCTCTTGTAATCACCATTGCATTTATCCACCGCACCCACGTGCGTGGGTCCCCTTGGCATTCTCCATGTGTGGCTACTGCAAATCCTTGCTAATGAGATATGCATCTCCATCACATAGACCACTGTTCATAACCGTCGTCGCATTTGTGAAGCACAATCATCTTAGTCTGTGTAAGACCTACGACCATCATGGTGTGTGATCGTCCGCCGCCTACACAATGTTTGACTCGAAATCTCTCCATGGTCAATCAATAACCCCTATAATTGCTGTGACATTCCACAACACCCACATGCGATTGTTCCTACCATGCATAATGTCTATAGTTGATTGACGATCATTACGGTCATCGCACATCTATTGGGAACCATGACCTTCGACATCTTGTCAATGCCAACCATAGCTAGTAATGTCATTGCAACTTTTATGAACTATGGCATATCTATTATGATCGAGTCGACACTAAGAGAGGAAGTGAATTAGTACAATGGTAAAATTACGTCGGTTTGAAAATCTTCATATGATAAAAATATATTGGAAAGATGCTTAACTTGAAAGCATATGGAAGCGTAATAAAAGTAAGAATTCAATTTGTAATATAAGGAAAAAGCATGAAGGAAATGCAAACCAGATTTTTATATTGGTTTGGTCATCGTGACCTACATCCACTCTCGATTCCTCTTCACTCGAGGCCACTGGCTTCTACTACCGATCTTCTTTCAATGGGTAAAGATCAACTACCATTTTACACCCCTCTTCTCCATTTCACAGGTTTAGGAGACAATCTTTTACAAGCACTTACTCCTCCCTAAATAGAATTCTAAACTTAGAATTAGAGGAGGGGATCTCTCAAGTGATTGTTACAACGTTTTCCCATTTTTAAGCTCTCTGTGCTTGTGTGTGTGTTAACCAGGGATGAGAGGGGTATTTATAAGTTCCAAATAGATTCAAACTTAGAGCCAAAACTAGTCTCATTCTAGGTCTTCCGGGTATTGGCGATACCACCACCAGTGTTGGGTGGTGGTACCATCGCTTAGGAGACTATGTTTGGGTGGTATCATCGCTCAGACTTGCAGTACCATCGCTTGACAGTCTCGGAGAATAAGTTTGGGCGGTACCACCGCTTAGATTGGAGGTATCATCGCCTAACACAGTCTTTGAGATTGTGCCACCGATGGTTCCATCTATTAGGTTATTATTTGGGCCTTTCACTTGGCCCAACACAACCCAAACTTAGACCCAATTAGCCCCTAATTGAGTTGGCTTAATTCTAACCTAATTATGCCTAAAACCTACTTCGATTTAGATAATTATTACAAAGCTAATCAAATATTGTTTGGCATTCATTGGTTTATCGATGCCTCATTCAATTCTTCAACGCATCGTCCTCTCTTGCGGCCTATTGCTTAATCGGCCAGTTGATCTCCGTAACTCTGATTTTCTTAGCGTAATTTTCGCTCTTCTTGGCATGATGCCCAAACCTATGACCCAAAACCTTCTACCGATACGTCGATTGACATGTTCCACTCCGGCCCAACATGATTCTTCCTGCTTTTAATTGTCTCTCCGTGATCGAAGCTTCCTACGTCACTCAAAGTGTAGATTAGATAAACACTATCAATTGGGTTCATCATCAAAATTTGAGATTCAATAATCTCCCCCTTTTTGATGATGACAACCAATTGATGATGAAATTTAAATTAAACTCCCCTTAACCAATTGATGATGAAATTTAAATTAAACTCCCCTTATCAATTTCATATTGATAGAACCTTGAATTCAAGTTGAATTCAAGTCAAAGTAATATTTCATCATGAATATATGCAATACATTATATGCATATCATTGCATTGCACAAAGGTATAAACATTCACGTCATCACATGGAAGATATCAAAAAAACATTATGATGAGATATACTTCATCAATACAAGGAATTATACAAACAAAAATTATATTATGAAAGATGAGATCATGTGAATACCAAAAGATATGATTCCTTTTGACAAATTTCTTCTTAAATAATCAAAAGGAAATCTTAAGAGATCAAATAGGAAAAGATCTTCAAAAGAAATTTTAAGTCATGAATTCTGAAAAAGATATTCTCTTTAGTAAACAACAAAAGAATTGTAGGAGAATAAATAATAAATGATCTCGATTCATACATAAGAATTCTCAAGATTCATAAAGAAAATCTCCTCTTAAGAAAATACCAAGAGGAATCATAAGAGGACAATTAATGAAAAGTCTTGATTCATAAAAAAACTTTCAAGATATAATTAAAAGAATAATTTAGATAATTTTTCTCTTTAACAAATGGCAAAAAGAGACATAAGAGATCAAATGAGAGATCTTGATTCATATAAGGAAAATCTCAAGTTATAATTTCAAGAAATCAAGATCATGATATAGACAAAATTCATTCAAATTCATAATCATCAAAGTCACTTTCATAATTCAAGAGATTCAAAATATAAATAGATTCATTAATCTCCTTTTTGAAAACTTGATAAGATAGGGATTGAGAAATTCTTAAGAAAAATATTTTCCTCCCTTTTTTTTGTTTGATTTATTTTACACAAGCATGCCTAAGTTTTTTATGCCAAATCAAAACATACATTATCATTTAAGACCGAAAAACAAATTTCATCATCAAAATCATCATGACAAAAAATATAACATATTAAAAATAAGACTTCTTTAAACAAGAGATTTGATTTATCATTTTAATTCCAATAATAATACATTTTTTATTTTATTGTTTCATTTTATGTGATTGATTTCATATAAATATGCTTAAGCTTTTTATATGAAAACCATCCATCTTGTTTAAAATCGAAAAAGCAACTTTCATTACAACAAAGATCAATAAGCCATAAATCATAAAAATCATAATGTATAACTTCAAATCTCATGCATAGTATAAAATCATCAAGCATGGTACCAAAACTTTGATATTTTTATTACATCATTATGTATCATTAAATCATCAAAATTGATTTCATCAAATATAGAGCATTTTCAATCAAAATATTTTTTTTTTGTTGTAGTAATGTATTTTTCTTTTTAAATGAATCTAACTTTTCATGCTTAGTGCTAGGTGTTAACATGCTATTTTCATGCTCAAATTTTTATTTTTTTCAAAATCACTAGAAAAAGAAGCATGATATTTTTTTTGCCTTTTTTTAATTTTTTACTAACTAATTTAAAAACAACTCATGAAAAGCATCAAAGTTATTTCAAAATAAACTAAGGGGGTTTTGGTTAACTCATCATCAAAAGTCATTAAGGCATACTTTGCCACCGTGTCTTTGTTGATTTGCTTCTCGTCTTCGAAGGTACTCATTTTATTTATAGTCGCCTTGAGTGTCTTCTTCTTCTTCCGCAACCTCTTCTTTTTAAGCTCATTTTTAATTTTCGATTCTTGTTTTATGAACTTTTTAAATTTTATTATTAAGAGTTCAAGATCATCATTATCATCATCACTTAGTTTTCTCTCAAGTGGTCTTCTTTTGTTCTAAGTGTCAAATCTTTTCTGTTCTTTGGAAGATTGTTCTCATGTTCATTTTGTATCATACAACTTATTTTATAAGTCATTAAAGACCTGATATGTTCTTTAAGTGAAAAATAGTTCAAATCCTTGGCCTCTTGAATGATCATTACTTTAGGGTCCTAACTCTTTGAAAGAGATATCAATACTTTGTTAACGAGTTCAAAGTTAGAAAAACTTTTACCAAGTGCTTTTAGACCATTGATGATATCCATAAGCCGGGTGTACATGTCTATAATGGTCTCACTTTGTTCCATTTGAAACAATTCAAAATCATGCATCAAAAAATTGATTTTTGAATCTTTAACTTTACTAGTGCCTTCGTGTGTGATTTCAAGTGTATGCCAAATGTCAAAAGTCATTTTGCAAATAGAAACTCGATTGAATTTAGTTTTATCTAAAGCATAAAATAAAGTATTCATAGCTTTCACGTTCAAAGAGAAAGTCTTCTTCTCCAAATCATTCCAATCATTCATTAGAAGAGAAGACTTTTAAAATCCATTTTCGATAATATTTCATAAATTTAAATAAATAGAAAGTAAGAAAACTCTCATTCGAGTTTTCCATTATGTGTAGTCCATCCTATTGAACATAGGAGGACAAATGATAAAAAGTCTCTCTTGAAATCCAAAAAGAATCATTTTTCTTTGTTGTTAAACCAAATGAGAAAAAACATCGCTCTGATACCAACTGTTAGGATTAACTCGGCACTAAGAGGGGGGGGGGGTGA
Source organism: Musa balbisiana (assembly GCA_004837865.1). Lineage (NCBI taxonomy): Eukaryota > Viridiplantae > Streptophyta > Magnoliopsida > Zingiberales > Musaceae > Musa > Musa balbisiana. Next base: position 28,007,092 of record CM017192.1, on the reverse strand, counting down.
ATTAGTGCAACGGTAAAATTATATCAGTTTGAAAATCTTCATATAATAAAAACATATTGGAAAGATGCTTAACTTGAAAGGGTACGAAAGCATAGTGAAAGTAAGAATTCAATTTGCAATATAAGGAAAAAAACATAAAGGAAATGCAAACCAGATTTTTATAGTAGTTCAGTCGTCATGACCTACATCCACTTTCGATTTCTCTTCACTCGAGGCCACCGGTTCCACTACCGATTTTCTTTCAACAGACAAAGATCAACTACCCTTTTACACCCCTCTTCTCCTTTCCATAGGTTTAGGAGACAACCTTTTACAAGCACTCACTCCTCCCTAAATAGAATTCTAAACTTAGAACTAGATTAGGGGATCTCTCAAGTGATTGCTACAATGTTTTCCCACTTTTAAGCTCTCTATGCTTGTGTGTGTTAACTAGGGAGAGGGGTATTTATAGGCTTCAAATGGTTTCAAACTTGGGGCTAAAACTAGTCTCATCTTGGGTTTTTCGAGTGCTGGCGGTACCATCGCTAGTGCTAGGCAGTACCACCACCTACAGCACTGATAGTACTGCCTATAGCACTGATGGTACTGCCTATAGCACTGACACTAGATGGTACCACCACCCAGTCTTGCGATACCACTGCCTAGGAGATGTTTGGGCGGTACCACCACCTGATAGTCTCAGAGACTGAGTTTGGGTAGTACCACCGCTTAGAATGACGGTACCATCATCTGATATAGTCTCAGATACTGTGTCATTGATAGTTCCATCTATTGGTTCACTGTTTGGGCCTTTCACTTAGCCAAATTGGACCCTAATTGAGTTGGCCCAATTCCAACCCAATTATGCCTAAAACATACTTCGATTTAGATAATTATTACAAAGCTAACTAAATATTGTCCGGCATGTCATTGGTTCATCGATGCCTCGTCTGATTCTTCGGTGCATCGTCCTCTCTTGCGGCCTATTGCCCAATCGACCAGTTGACCTCCGCAACTCCGATTTCCTTGGTGCATTTTTTGCTCTTCTTGGCCCGATGCCCAAACCCATGGCCCAAAACCTTCTACCGATATGTCGACCGATCCTCCAACTCAACATCCAATCTTCTGACATGTTCCACTCTGGACCAACATGATTCTTCCTACTTTTAATTGTCTCTCCCTAATCAAAGCTTCCCACGTCACTCAAAATATAGATCAGAGAAATACTATCGATTGGTTTCAGCATCAAAATCTGACATTCAACAGTATCTGCTATGTAGTTGTCAATCAAAGGCAACAACATTGTTACCTTTGGCAGGGTCAACAGCCATAGTAGGACATTGCCCTTCACTCGATGCAATCTTCATGAGCATGCTATCATAGACTTAGCTAGTTTTATATGATAGGATCATAAAGGCACTAAGAGGAGGGGGGGTTAATTAGTACTTTTGAAATAAAATTTTGATTTAAAAATTTTCAATTGAAAATGCATTTAACTTAAAATATGAGTAAGGGTAGTGAGTAACTAAATCAGCTAGTAATAATAAGGAAAAGCATAAAGAGAAATGCAAACTAGATTTATAGTAGTTTAGTCATTCTGACCTACATCCACTCTCGATTTCTCTTCCCTCAAGGCCATCAGATTTCACTATTGATCTTCTCTTGGTGAAAATCAATTACCCTTGTTATAACTCTTTCTCCTTTTCACAAGTTTAGGGGAGAACCTTCACACCTTTCTTTTATAATAAAACCTCACACCTCCCTTAGATTACCTTTTAAACTTAAGGAGGAAGAGGCTGAACACTTTTCAAGAGAGTTTATTTACTTTAAATCTCAAGTTTTCATACTTTCACTAAGCTAAGCATAAGTGAGGTATTTATAAACCCCAAATGGTTTAAAAGATAGAGCCAAAAATTTAAATCTATAGATTTTTAGGGTACTGACGGTACTATCACCTGCTTTGGGTGGTACAATCACCTGATAGAACCTAAGAGTTAGGGCTCTGGTGGTACCATCGCTTGCCTAGGCAATACTACCACTAACCTGGATGGTACTACCATTAACATTGATGGTACTACCATTGGAATTTTTTAAAAAATACAACCATACTTTTCAGCTCATAAGCGGTACCACCACTTGGCCCAACCCTAGGTCACTGAATTAGCCTTCTAACAGGCCCAGTTCAACCCTGGTTTAGGCCTAATGGGCTCCTAATCAAGTTAACATACTTACACCCTAAAACCAACTCAATTAGATTCTAAACAACTTCCAGCCCGATACTCGAACTCTGACATGATGCACTCCGCCCCAATGTCTGATTCTCTTGCTTCAATGATTTGCCTTTCTATGATCAAAGTTTCTCTTATATTACTTATCTCAAATATTTATTAGTCTATAAACTCATTAATTGATGTTATCATCAAAATTTGAGATTAAATATTATCTAAGTCATGTGGCACCCTTGCGTATCTATCCACAAAGGCTCAACCTCTCCAGAACCTTTTATAGTCCCTTAAGGACCCACAACAAAGAAGATGAGGTTTGAGAAAGCATTTAACTCGGGATCCATAAGCAACCATTTTAGCAAATACTTAATAGGTAATACAAATTATAAACACAGACTTCACAAGCTCTGAATGGTTATGTGACAAAAGGTCTAAGGTGGTCCGTCGTAATCCAAAGTCCCCACAAGTGCCCATATGATACTACTGTAGAATAAGACAATGAATAAGCATTGACAATACCCTAAAGGCTAATCTAGTCATGTGTCACCTAGGTAGTTCCCGGATGTTGTATTGGCTAACACTTCGCACTACTTTTTAGAGATGGAAAATCTCCAAAATGGCTTATTTCTAGGAAATTTTACCTTTGCATGATGACTACACATAACCTACATTTATAAACCTAAAATAGCTACAAAAGCCAACCAAAATGGGGCTATCAAGCCTACTGCAAGCCCTTTATACGTTGTACAAAGTATGAACAAAATTGAAAGACATGAATATATATGAGCATTACATTGAACACCACGTTTATAGTTTTATTTATGACATTCTCCCCCACTTATTCCTTTGATGTCCTCATTGAAGCCTGTATGGACACTATATCTCCTTACCTTTATAGAATCTTCAATCTTCTACTCCAACTACAATGCGCCTCTTAGCTCTAAACTACTCTTCATTGCTATTATTGAGTAGTCAAACTTTGATCCACTATGCTGCTTCAACCCGTCAATAACTTTGACTCTAACGTAGGGTCAATCGAGTAATGTTGGTATACTTGTTGGCTCTTACAGATCCTTTAGATGAAGGATAAGATTATCCTTGTTGTACGCTAGTCTCTCAAATATCTCATGTCACTTGAACTAGATGAATATCTATTGGAGCTTTAATAAGCATCGTCTCATAGGCTTTGAAGTTTTTTAGAGTTTTTCCTTCATAAAATTTGCCCATCAATTCCTCTTTCACTTATTTGTCACCTCTAAGTAGGTTTGTATTACTTCTGTCATCGATTAATATTTTGTTAAAAAATGAAGCAGATAATATACTCTCAATAGCACCGATCACCATTGGTGAGGATTTGATAATTGTTATCTTCCACCAAGTCTCTTTAAATGGTCTTTAAATATAAGCAGAGCCCCTCTACTAGATAAGAGAGAACTATGGTATATAGTTTCACCCATTCTCTTAAGAGTTGAGAAGGCAAAGATTACTTGACTTCACTTGCCTCCTCAAGAGTTATAATTTATGCATCGAGCTGGTTACTAGTCTTCACTTACTCTTTGCTTACATTTTTGAAGTACTCAAAATATTTATACTCTTTGTATTGAGTTAGCTATTATGATTCACCTTCTCACTATTATCAAACTTTTAAAATGCAAGAAATTTTATTCGAAAAGAGCAAAATTTTACATCGACTTAAAAGTCTTTAATAGTTTTAGTTACCTTTTGGATTGTATCATCTTCTCCATCATTTCGTTGCCTACTCCTTTAAGTAGAAAAGGTATAACACTGAGTATTGCATATTTTGTTCCTTGATCAAGCGCTCCTACATCAACCCAAAGTCCTCCACTTTCATATATTTTAATGAGAAGTCTATTGACACTAGTCTTTCGAAGTTTCGAAGCCTTTGCCCTTCAACTTTATATTGTTACTTAGAGTTTGCCACTACATTCTCTATCTCTTCAGCCTCTTTCATGACCAAACACTCTCCCTCTGTAAGAGTAAGGGATTGATGACTCCATGAAAGTCCTACCTCTGCGACACTATAGCGTTGTCATGGTCATGACCCTACTATCCATCTTCTTGCATTTGTATCCCTTTCTTCGTGATTAGTAGCTCCGCCTCTATAGCACTATGGCACTACTCTGAGTCCACCTCCATTCTAACTAACACATTATTTTAGGTAGTCGAGTCCCTCCAAACTAATCGTCGCTTCCTCGTCCCTTTTGACTACTTACTTCAATACCTTTGTATTCTCCAATCAGTTTCTCTTAGTTGATAGAAAGATAGATTATAACTCTATGCATGGCCTTCGCCATCATATTATAGGACTCATACCGATTTTGTTCTCTTTAGCTTTCTTGGTAGTAACATGTGCTTACTCAACTTTGTCCTCTAACTTATTGGACTCTCTTAAGAGAATATGAGCTTGAGTAGTCTAATTCTCTAACTGCTCTAATCATACATTTATATGATTAAGTCTCTCCCATGGGACTTAGTGGTACTTGTACTCGGAATTCTCCCTCGGTGATACATAACCCCCATATGCTGATGACTAAGGCATTCAAATGATGTAAAATTCAATACACGCATGGAAGACATGCCTCTATAATACCATGATATTCACTTCTTGAATCTATAGCCCTTTTTGTCATCATGTTATTCACTAAAGTAGAGCTCCTAATAGCTCCCAGTCATACCTTTGTATGATCTAGTCCCTCGCAAGATTTCTCTCAAGTGTGTCACATTACCTCGAACTATTCCAGCATAATCCGCTGCACTATGTTGCCTCCTAGTGATATCTCTATTGCATTCTGATATTTATGGAATGAACTCAGACTATGATCTCTTTATATATGGCCTTTGCCAATATATTGTAGGGCCTCCACCAACCCCAATTATATTTGCTCCTTTGGCAATTAACCTTTGTCCTCCCGCTCTTGGGTAAGCAAAGCCCTAGGATAATATATTGTTGAATCTCAAATTTTGATGATGAAATCAATTGGTAAATTATTTGATCCAATTTATATGTTGAGAAAAGTGTGCAGGATTAAATATGATAGCAATCAAGGCATAAAGCAAAATAAAGTGCTGGAGTCAAGATCGAGATTTCGTTAGGAGTTCGAGAGTTTGTTAAGAGTTTGGAGGTTCATCGGAAATGCTACCGGAATTGACCAAGAAGAAGCTCATCGAAACTCACCAAGAAGATCGTCGTGAAGTCCAGGAGCTTACCGGGAGTCCATTCGGAAATTGCTGAGAGATAATCGGAAGTCCACTAGAAGATCGTCGGAAGCTCGCAGGAAGAAACCTAGACTTTTCAGACTTGTTTTGTTTAGTGCATATCTTAAAAATCGAAGTTAGCACACAATTAGGGTAAGGTTTCAGAGATAATCTCATTAACCCTATTAAGGGCCAACTCGGCTTGTAATTAGACTAGTTTGGGTTGGATTCAAGGCCCAAATAGGTTGTTGAACCTTGTTAGGAGGTGGCACCACCCAGGGTGGGTGGTGGAATCGCTTGAGGCTCAGCCTTCCAAGTGGTTTGGGCAGTGGTATCGTCGGTAGTTATTACTGTCAAGCGATGGTACCACTCTGTCAGGCGGTGGTACCACCAAAGCTCAGTCTCCGAGGCTCTATAAGGTGGTAATACCATCAAATTGGGTGGTGGTACCGCCCAGTGTCAGTGCTATAAGCGGTGGTACTGCCAGTACCCCGAAAACCCAGGGTGAGATACTTTTTGGCTCCAATTTTGAAGTCATTGGGGCCTATAAATACCTCACCCTTTTCTGCATGAAAGAAAAATAAAGGCAATCAAAGTGTGAAAAATCTTTAAGTGTTAGGGTGTAAAAGTGTAAAGAGTCCTCCTCCCTCTCTTTATCTTTGTAATCATCTAAGAAGAGGTGTGAGACCTGAAAGGGTTATCTTCTAAACCTGTGAAAAGGAAAAAGCACTGTAAAGAGGTGGTTGGTCTGTGCCTATTGAAGGACGATCATTAGGAATGCTGATGACTTCAATGGAAGAGGAATCAGAAGTGAATGTAGGTCACAACAACCAAACCAATATAAATTCTGGTGTGTTCTCTCCTTATTAGTTATTTTCTTTACTTGTGCTGCATTCTATTTTACTTCATTACAAATTATCCAATTGCCTCTTCTCTACTCACTTACAAACTTATTAAAGCCAAACGTCTTTTCAAAATGATTCTCGTCGAACTAAGGTTTTATCATCATATAAAGTTTTCGAAATCACTTAAATTAATCATTTTTAATCGCTATACTAATTCACCCCCTCCCCCCTCCCCCCCTTAGTATCATTCTTGATCCTAACAATTGGTATCAAAGTAAGGTCACTCTCATTTTGGTTTAAAACTCAAGAAAGATGGTTTTTGCTGGCAACCAAGAGGGTCATTCAATCACACATCATTCAGTTACACATATTGGAAAACTTGAATGAGAATTTTTCTAATTTTTATGGATTTTGAGTTATGAAACATTGTGGAAAATGTTTCACAATGAATGATTAGAATGAATTAGAGAAGAAGACTTTCTCCTTAAATCTCAAGGTTATGAATGCCTTGTTTTGTGCTTTAGATAAAAATGAGTTCAATCGAGTGTCTATTTATGAAACGACTTTTGATATTTTGCACACACTCAAAATTACTCATGAAGGTACTAGTAAAGGAGTCCAAAATAAATCTTTTAGTCCATTCTTATTAATTGTTTTGGATGAAACCAAGTAAGACCATTGGAGACATGTACACTTGATTTACGGATGTTGTTAACAATCTAAAAGCGCTAGGTAAAAGTTTTTCTAAATTTGAACTTTTTAATAAAATATTAATATCCCTTTCAAAGAGTTGGGACCCTAAAGTAATGGTCATTTAAAAGGCCAATGATTTAAATAATTTTTCTCTCGAAGAACTTATTGGGTCATTAATAACCATGAGATAACTTACAATGCTCATGAAGAGCTTGAGAACAACGTTCCAAAGAATAGGAATGATATGGTACTAAGAACTCATGAAGATCACTTGAAAGGAAGTTCAAGTGATGAAGACTATGATGATGACTTGGCACTCTTGACAAGAAAGTTCAAATAATTCATAAAAAGAAATAAATATAAAAATGATACTAAAAATAAAATTGAACCCAAGAAAGAACAAGTTATATGCTACGAATGCAAAAGCTAGGACATTTCAAAAGCGAATGTCCCCAAGTGAAGAAGAAACAACCAAAGAAGAAGAAGACACTCAAAGCAATGTGGGATGATTCGAGCGATTCCGAAAACGAAGAACAAAGCAACAAGGAAATCACCAACTATGCACTAATGGCTATCGGAGATGAGATAAATGGTTCATTAAATGTAAATTTATCTTTCAATGAGCTTTTAAGTGTCTTTCATGATTTGTTCAATGAATGTAGAATAATGAGCAAAAAGTTTAATTGTTTGAAAAAGGAGCATGCCCTTTTGAATTTAAAAAACTTAAGCATGAAAGTCCTTCATTGCCTCTACGCACTAAGTGTGAACACTTAGAGGCACTTGAGAAGAAAAACTTGCTACTCAAAGAAACTCTAGAAAAGTTTAAAGTTAGTAGCAAGTCCTTGAACATGATCCTTGCCAATAAGAGTCACGTTCATAGAAGAGGCGGAATCAGATTTGTGAGTAGCTCTCACCAGAATCCAACCATCTTTGTTAAATACCCTCCACCAAATGCAACTTTTGTTGCAAACTCAAGTATGTTGTTTATAAATGTCCATTTAAGAGATATAGTCCATACAAATTAATTTGGGTTCTTAAATGAATCATAAAGAACTCCATGCAAAATGATAAGTTGAGTAGATCAATTTTTGAGGCACCCAAGATCAAATGGTTATCTAAAAATCACTTTTTCTTATATAAATATTTACCATCATAAGCTAGGAGCAAGAAATGATACCTTGATAGTGGATGCTCAAGGCACATGACCGGAGATCAATCTAAATTCTCTAACCTCACTAGCCTAGACGAAGGGTATGTCACCTTCGGAGATAATAACTAGGATAAAATCACTGGCAAAGGAACAATAGGTAACAAATCCAACTTTTTAATTAAAGATGTGTTATTGGTTGATGGCTTAAAGCATAATCATTTGAGTATTAGTCAATTGTGTGATAAAGGATATATCATTAGATTTGAATCCAATGCTTACATTATTGAACAACCACACAAAAACACATCTATGATTGCCCTAAAACAAAATAATGTATACACTATTAACATTGATGATCTTTGTAATAAAATGTATTTTTCGGTTTTAAATGACGATGCTTGGCTTTGGTATAGGAGATTAGGTCATGCTAGCATGAAACTAATCTCTCAAATCTCATCTAGAGAACTTGTAAGAGGTATTCCTAACATTAAGTTTGTTAAAGATAATGTGTGTGATGCATGTCAACTAGAAAAACAAATCAAAGGTAGTTTCAAATCAAAGAATCAAATAGACACCTCTAGACCATTGCAATTGATCCATATGGGTTTATTTGGACCAATTGATACTACAAGCCTAGGAGGTAGCAAATATGTCTTTGTAATTATAGACGATTATAGTAGATACACTTGGACATACTTCTTAGTATAAAAAAATGATTGCTTTAAGTTTTTTTTTTTTAAGTTTTATAAACATATTCAAAATAAAAAAGGCTTTATGATTTCATAAATTCGGAGTGATCACGGTGGTGAATTTCAAAAGCGTGATTTTTAAAACTTTTATAAATCTAATGGATACAACCACAATTTCTCTACTCTAAGAAATCCTAAATAAAATGGAGTAGTAGAAAGAAAAAATAGGGGTCTACAAGAAATGACAAGAACCATGTTGAACGAATATAGCCTACCCAAATATTTTTGGGTCGAAGCCATTAACACGGCTTGCTATATCATGAATAGGGTTCTAGTAAGACCATTACTTTTTAAAACTCCTTATGAACTATGAAATAATAAAAAAATCCAATGTTTCATATTTAAAGTTTTTAGTTATAAATATTTTATCTTGAACGAAAAAGATGCCTTAGGAAAGTTTGAAGTAAAATCTGATGAAGATATTTTTCTTAGTTATTCTTCTATTTCTAAAGTCTTTCGTGTCTTTAATAAAAGAACTCTGGTTATAGAAGAGTCTATTCATATTATCTTTAATGAAGTTTCTGAATTTAAGAAAAATGATTTTGATGACGATCTTAATTTTGATACTTTGAATTTGAATAAAACTACTCCTCGAACTAGCAACTTGGATACATCTTCTTCCAAAACATCCTTACCTAAGGAATAGAAGTATGTAGATGCTCATCCTAAGGAGCTAATTATAGGAGACATATCAAAGGTTGTTCAAACTCGTTCTTCTTTTAAAAAAAATTATGTCAATGCTGCTTTTCTTTCTCAAATTGAACCAAAATGCATTGATGAAACCTTGAAACATGATTTTTGGGTTATCGCAATGCAAGAAGAGTTGAACCAAATTGAGAGAAATGATGCGTAGAAGCTTGTTCTAAGACCGAGTGATCATTTAGTTATTGGTACTAAATGTGTGGATGCTCCTTACCTATGCTAGTAGTAATAATTTTAAGTTATTTCAAATGAATAGTAAAAGTGCTTTCTTAAATGGCTATATTTCCTAAGAAGTATATGTTGAACAACCACTCGGATTTGAGAACTCTCTTTTTCCTAATCATGTGTTTAAGTTAAATAAAGCTCTATATAGATTAAAACAAGCCTCAAAGGCTTGGTACGAGAGACTTAGCTCATTTTTTATCCAAAATAATTTCTCTAAAGGCAAGGTTGATACTACATTGTTCATTAAAAATTTTGAAAATGACTTTCTTGTTGTTCAAATTTATGTTGATATTATTTTTGGTTCTACAAATGAATCCTTATGCAAATCATTTGCCAAAAGTATGAGTCACGAGTTTGAAATGAGTTTAATGAGTGAACTAACCTTCTTTTTAGACTTATAAATCAAATAACCTAGTGATAGTATTTTTCTTAATCAAACCAAATATGCACTAGAATTACTAAAACGGTTTAATATGGATGGTTTAAAAGCTATCAATACTCCTATGAGTACCTCTACTAAGTTAGATATAGACGAAAATGGAGAAAGCTTTGATAAAAAAAATTATAGAGGTATGATAGGTAGTTTACTATACCTTACCGCAACTAGACCGGGCATCATGTTTAGCATAGGACTTTGTGCTAGATTTCAATCTAATCCTAAGTTATCTCATCTTAAATCTGTTAAAAAAATTCTTAGATATCTTAAAGGAACCCCTAATCTAGGATTATAGTATCCAAAATCCAAAAACTTTGAAGTAATTGCTTATGTTGATGTAGATTTTGCTGGATATAGAGAAGATAGAAAAAGCACATCCAAAACATGTCAATTCTTAGGTCATGCACTTGTTTCTTGATTTTCCAAGAAACAAAACTTAGTTGCATTATCTACAATTGAAGCTAAGTATATAGTAGCTGATGCATATTGTGCACAAGTTGTATGGATAAAAAATACATTAGAAGATTTAGAATTCACCATAAGAATATTCCCATAAAATGTGATAACACAAGTGCAATATGTTTAATAATAAATCTTATTCAATACTCTATAACTAAACATATTGACATTAGGCATCATTTCATAACAGATCATATTAATAGCAATGACATATCTTCAGAGTTTATTGATATGAAATATCAATTAGCCGATATCTTTACAAAACCTTTAAATGAAGAACAATTTGATTTTATTAGAAGAGAGTTAGGGATATTAAACTATTAGAATGCATGAGTTTGTTATAAATCTTTTCCAAACTTTCTCAATTTTGTTTTGCAAACAAAGCTTTCATGAATTTATTTCATTTCGTAAATAAAGCTATCATGATATCCAAAATTTCTTACTCTTAACTTGGTATCAAACTTACTTCATACTCTTGATCCATCACTTAATGATTTTTGATACACTTAGTCCCTTCACTCATTGACAAATATAACTCTTACGGATTTCACTCTTATGTATTTTTTTTAGAAATAAATTTTATTGGCAGATTTTATCTCATAAAATATTCATGAACTTTCAATATTTCAATTCTTCTTTATAAATGTACTATTCATGAACTTTTCCTTTTGAGACGATTGCACATTTCCTTTTTGTTGATAACAAAGGGGAAGAAATATGACAAATTGATGACAAATTGACATTAAGAATGCTTGAAATAATGTGTCAATTGTATCTTATCATAAATGTTTGAATGTTTTGTGATTGCTTGAAATATAATTGGAATCATCAAATACATCGTAAATACTTAAAAAATATCAAACTATATTGCATATGCATCATATATATTGTAGATATTTGAAATATATTATGAATGCTTGAAACGTATCGTAATATGGCATGAATACTTGAAAAAGTTTCATTCTTAAAATCATGCTTGATTTTATATCAAAATGATAAATGTTTATCATTGTGATTATTACGCTTGATTTCCTACTTACAATTGATATCATGCTTGGAATTAATGAATTGTCATCTTTTATCAAAATTTGAATCTTATTAAAATTCATATTTGAAATTTGTATCATATTTGAAAATGATGATTGTCTATCATCATTCTATATTGGACTTAAAAATGGATGTCATACCTTGACATCATTTGTATTGTGATAAATACGTGGTATCATATTTTAAGATGATAAATCATGATTGATATCATGATGTGCATGTCGATAAGTTTAAATATATATATATATATATATATATATATATATATATATGTATATATGTATATATATATATATATGTATATATATATATATATATGTATACATATATATATGTATACATATATATATGTATACATATATACATATATATATGTATATATATATGTATACATATATATATGTATACATATATATATATACATATATATATATAACTTATTGATTTGATGCTTGAATTCAAAGGTCTTGAATTCAAGAGTGTCTTTTCTCAAGTATGACATATAGATAGACAGAGTTAAGATTATCTCCGTCATAAATTGATTGTTATCATCAAAAATGGGGAGATTGTTGAATCTCGGATTTTGATAATGAAATCAATTGGTAAATTATTTGATCCAATCTATATGTTAAGAAAAGTGTGCAGGATTAACTATGATAGCGATCAAGGCATAAAGCAAAACGAAGTGCTAGAGTCAAAGATCGAGATTTCATTGGGAGTTCGAGAGTTCGTCGAGAGTCTGGAGGTTCATCGGAAATGCTACCGGAATTGATCAAGAAAAAGCTCATCGGAACTCACCAAGAAGATCATAGTGAAGTTCAAGAGCTTGTCAGGAGTTCGCTGGGAGATTAATGAGATATCATCGGAAGTCCATCGGAAGCTCATCAGAAGAAACCTAGACTTACCGGACTTGTTTTGTTTAGTGTATGTAAAAATTGAAGTTGGCACATAATTAGGATTAGATTTGGGAGGTAATCTCATTAACCTTGTTAAGGGCCAACTAGGCCTGTAATTGGACTAGTTTGGGCCGAATTCAAGGCCCAAACAAGTTACTGAACATTGTCAAGCGGTGGAACCACCCGAGGCTCAGCCTTCTATGTGGTCTAGGCAATGGTACTGTCGATAGTTATTACTGTCGGGCGATGGTACCGCCCTATCAAGCGGTGGTACCGTCAAAGCCTAGTCTCCAAGGCTTTGTCAGATAGTAGTACCGCTAGATTGGACAATGGTATCATCCAGTGTCAGTGCTGCAAGCAGTGGTACTGCCCAACACAGGCGATGGTACCATTAGTACCCTGGAAACCCAGGATGAGATAATTTTTTGCTCCAATTTTGAAGTCATTAGGGCATATAAATACCCCACCCTTTTCTGCATGAAAGAAAATTAAAGTACAATGAAAGTGTAAAAAATCCTAAGTGTTGGGGTGTAAAAGTGTTGTAAAAGTGCAAAAAGTCCTCCTCCTCCCTTTTTTTAGCTTTGTAATCATCCAAGAAGAGGTATGAGGCCTGTAAGGATTATCTCTTAAACCCGTGAAAAGGAGAAAGCATTGTAAAGAAGTGGTTAGTATTCACCTATTGAAGGAATATCATTAGTGGACACCGATGACCTTAACGGATGAGGAATCGAAAGTGGATGTAGGTCATAACGACCGAACCATTAGTGAATACCGGTGATCTCAACGGAGGAGGAATAAGAAGTGGATATAGGTCACAATGACCGAACCACTATAAATTTCGATGTGTTATTTCCTTACTGCTTATTTTCCTTACTTGTGCTGTATTATATTTTACTTTATCACAAATTATCCAATCCCCTCTTCTCTACTCACTTACAAACTTATTAGAGTCAAACATCTTTTCAAAACGGTTCTCGTCGAACTAAGGTTTTATCATCATATAAAGTTTTTGAAATCACTTAAATTGATCGTTTTTATCCGCTGTAATAATTCACCCTCCAACCCCCCCCCCCCCCCCCCCCCCTCTTAGTGTCGTTCTTGGCCTTTGCTCCGCCCTCCCCCCCCTCCCCACCCCCCCCCCCCACCCAACCCAACCAACAATCTCTATTGTGCACTATTCTTTCATGATAATTTGAATGGTAACAATATGATATATTCTTTAAGAGTATTTGTCTTGATGTCCTCTTATCCCATGCTAAGGCCTTTTGACCATAACTTCACCTCTATAAGTTAAGTCATCTTAGTTTCTCCGTCAAATACTTCATTGAGATAAGGTAGTGTCTCGAAGCTTCTTTCATCTTTGGCAATATATTGGATAAGTCTGCTCCATCAAAATAAGGGACCTATGGAATGACATGATTTCGCTCTTATCTTTGTAAGAGTTTATATCCTTGACATCTATACAAGAAAAACTTTATACTTTCGCTCCATGTTCGGTCTTCTATGTCGACTCCCTTCATGTGTCTTAGACACTTTACCATGTTCCACACAAGTTGATCTACCTCTCGGTTTGCATTGAGTTGATAGTGGCTCTAGTGCTCACCATTCTACGGGTTAGCTCTCCGTTGAGTTTGATCTCCATATCGGTTACAAGTATGCCTTCCTTTGGTGTTGCCTTAGGTCGCTCCCCCACTAGATCTTGCAATGCATCCACCAATGCATTATCTCATGCAATGTCATGTGAGAACTCCTCGTTGCTCACTTGGTCTACTGAGTTTTGTGAAACTATTATCTTGAGATACCCTTCTTCATCATATGTGGTTCGTTGCACATGATTATCCCTTTAGATAACTTGGATTTATCTCTCATAGACATCTATTCCGTTGGGGTAACTTCTCTCTTCGCCAATACAGGCCTCATTATATCCCTCAAGATCAAGCAACATACTGAACTTGTTGTACACTTCAGCCTCATATAGGCATACCTTTCCTATACCGAAGAGAAAATTTTAATGCTTCATGACATCGAGTTTCAATCACCTTAGGATGGCTACAAATAGTCCATCATTTGCATATATGTTTTTACATGAGTACTGAATTCTTTAAGTTAATAATTCTCTTCACCTTTATGCACTTTGTACAACTATTTCGATCGCTAAGTAACCCATTTCACCTTGCACGATCTCATCCTTTGCTAAGCACCCCACCTATGTCGTCAAGTCTGGTTGCCAACATTGAGTCATAGCTCAAACTCAGTTATCCCAACTTTTGTATGCTACATATTTTTCTCGGCTTACTTGTCCTTATGGTGCCTCTTACAAAAAGCATTAGTTATTCTTTTGAATGTCAATCTTAGACACATGCTTCTCTAAGTGACTTCTTTTTCTACGTCTCAATACCTATTTCCCTAAACAATCATATGTACTTGCTACCCTCAATGTAGGCCCATTAGATACCTCACATTTATATGCCAAATGTTTCGAAGTATGCTTGTCCCGCTTTGATACCATATGTTATGGACTTAGCCAGTTTTGTCTAAGTCATGTGACAACCTTATATGTTTGTCTATAAAGAGTCAACCTCTCTAAAACATTTTATGGTCCCTTAAAGACCTATAAAAAAGAAGACGAGTTAAAAAAAGCGTTTAACTCGGGATCCACAGGCAACCATTTTAGCAAACAATTGATAGATAATGCAAATTATAAAATATGAACTTTATAAGTTCTGAATAGTTATGTGACAAAGGATTCAAGATAATCCAATGTGGTCCAAAGCCCCCACAAGTGCTCACATGACACTACTGTAGAATAAGATAATGAACTAGTCCTAGACAATATCTCAAAGACTCATTCAGCTATATGCCACCTGGGTAGTTATTGGGTGTTGTACTGGTTGCTACTCTGCACCACTCTCTGAAGCTAGAAAACTCTTAAAATGACTACTTGGATTATCTATTTCTAAACAGTTTTGCCTCTACGTGATAACTGCACACAACTTACATTTACAAGCCTGAAAGCCAACTAAAATGGAGCTACTAAGCCCAGTGCAAGCTCTCTATATATTGTACAAAGCGTGAACAAAACCAAAATACATGGACATATATTAATATTATATCAAATACCTTATTCATAGTTTTGTCCATGACAATGTGACTAGTGATAACAATATCAACCTAGTTACGATTCACATCAATGCTATTTGTTATCGATGATCATTATCTACCAAATGCCTTTGCTAAGTTCTATCATCATGGCCATTCCTTCGTATTGTGACATCTCCTTCCTACAATGATCCCTCGACCCATAGGCAACCAAAACCAATGTTGCTTTGATGTCCGCTATCGATCATAATGGGTCATCGCCCTTAGTAATGTCATAACCGACAGTAAGTTGCAGGCCATAATCCTCTTATCATAATCGAACATCATGCTTTGACCCATGATTCCACATGTTTGGATGAGAAATCTTCATCGCTCGCAAGCAGGTGACTAAGGCGAGTAGGATAAACTAAATAGTCCTTCGTCGGTAAAAGGTATAACACAAAATAGATTTAATACAAAACAATTCTAATGCTTTTATAATATAGAGTATTTGATTTCAAAATGAGTTTTGATATTAATTGTAAATATAAAAACTATAATCATGCTTATGTTACGTGAAAAAATTTAATGTTATAATCGAAATCAAATAATGATAGATTAAGATCAAGACTATATATATTTTGATGTTATTTAAAAAAATATTTATTTGATCATCAAACGTGTAATTGTCATATCCAAAAGCTACAATGATATTAATTTATGAGAACAATTATACTCCATTATCTTCTCGATCGGAATAGGGACTTAAAGAGCGGTTGAGAATAGATCTTATATCACTTATATCACGTATAATCTTTAGAAGATCTTATCTATTTAGCAAGAATAATAGGTATAGGTTAAGAAAGTAAGAGAGTACCTTCAATTCATATGGTCACTTTCCAGTTTATGAGCACTTTAGCCATGAGGTTCTCGTCGAAAACAGGTTTTGGGTTTGCTCCATCAAGTCCAAGGCAAGCGATTCGAATTCCAAATAAGAATCTCGTAACAAAGAGCTGCTACTAAGAGGGGCAACTAATCTATCAGTTTTGAGTCTCTTTGGTATATGCGATCCTTTTGAATCCTCAGAGCTATTTCTTCTCTTTGGATCTCAGCTCTTTCTTTGGTTGCATCGGCTCTTGATAACGTTAGTAGGATATATTTTTGAGGAAATGCATTTTCAGCGAATACCTTTACCATCTTCCGTCTCTTCGTTTATGAGTTATTCCCTCGCCTCTGAGTGAATTGTCTTATCTAATAGTGGCTTGTCGGGCAGGACAGGAAATGACACTTCTTATCGTAATTAAATTTTTTCAAGTCAATAATTATAATAAAAATTTAATTATAACTATGATCTATCTTAATTAAAATGATTACATAATCTAATTAGATTGATACAAATCAACCAAGCCCGACGAATCGATGTTGCCCAGCTAAGCATGACCCTTCGTGAAATAATAAAAGATATTTTTATACCCTTTCCTCACGGCACCTTCTCATAGTTGGTAGCATAAGGTTAGGCTAGGCAACACATTCTAACCTGCCTAGGTCAAGCAAGATGTGAGATTGGCAGATCGAGAGCTCCAAACAGCAACATCGAGGCACATATGAGTTTTACATGGCATGCAAGACTCAATCTCGATAAGCTCAATCGAGATGACTCAGGCCAGTCGATGCCGACCAACAGTAACCCAAGCTAGGCTTGCATGACTTTTGCGTGCAAGTTTGATGTGGCGTGGCCTACCTCCGGCTAAGCCAGGATTGAGCGGTCCGTGTTGAGTGAAGCCCCAGCCTCTCTCTTTGTTCAAAAAATCTATATATTTTTTCCCATGGTAGCCAATGCAAGGTTAGACCAGTTCGGCAAGATGGGAGATTGGTGGACTTGGCGCTCCACACTACAAGGTTGAGAACATGTGAGTTTGATATAGCTTTGAATCACTCGAGCTAGTCGAGCTCGATCAAGCCAGCTTGGGCCAACTAAATCCAACTTAACAACACACCAACCCAAGAATAAAGGGGGCTTTCATACCCTATGCTCACAACACCTTCTCATCCAAGTCATTTGGTTGGTAGTGCAAGGTTGAACCGGGCAACACCTATCCAAATCACCTTAGTCGAGCGAGATGCAAGGTCGGCAGATTGGAAGCTCCAAATTGCAAGTTTAAGGCATGTAGGAGTTTGATGTGGCATGTGTAACTCAAGCTAGCCAAGCTCGATCAAATTATGCCCATATCATCCAATACGATCAAATTATCCCCTTTATGCAAAATCTGTTTGTCAATAATAAAAAAATATTTAAAGTACTTGGTAAAATGAAAATATTTTATTTATACATGGTACATCAGGTAAAAATAATTAAAAATTTGTGATCAGATCATAATCTTTTTTATGTATGATATATATATATATATTCAGTTAAAAAAATATAAAGTATTTGATGTGATAACAGCATTCTCTTCAAGACATAATGTCTAAAAGAAAAATCTAAGGTGATGAACTAACCCAAATATCCCTTTATGCATGATGCATTTATTAGAAGAAAAGGTATTTAAAGTGTAAAGTGATTAGTGCATATCCTTTGTACATATACATTTTTTTTTTTTTTGGGACAAAAACACATCACAAGTTTTTAATACAACTAAAACGTCCTTTATGCATGCATCCACCAAGATATTTGACATGATTATATTATCATCTTAGAATAGATATATCTATTCATCCAAGATAAAAGAGCATATAATATTATATTTATATATATATATATATATATATATATATATATATATATATATATATATATATATATATATAAAATAGTTTCAACTCACATAAAGAAACCTCATAAAGTCTCGACTGTGGGCACAACTGTCAAACGACATTATTGCGGGCGCGTAAGGAATTTGTCAGAAGGCAGAAAAAGGAGAACAAAAAGGAAAATGCAGCCAGAGTTGTGTTTCTTTTGTTGCACTCAACTTTGTAATCTTTTACGGTGCGCCTAATTGGCACCGACAAGAATGGCCACAAATCACAGCTCACAAGTCCTAAACAACTTAGGACTGAGATAAGGCTTGTTGTACTCAGCTTCTTCATCCTAACACATTCTCTAAGAAGGCTTATCTGTGTGTGGATCTCAGAACATAGATCCAGAGATTCCAAGGTTAATCTTGCAGCAAAGATGGGAGTCCCAGAGTGTATGGCACATCCCACAATTTTAGGGGAAAACAATCTTGCCTATGTAATTTGTTCTCAAATGATTGAACAACATCCTAGTATTAAATACAATATGCCACAGGACAAGTACTAGAGGACCATGCCAGTATCAATCATCTTCCACTGTTGCAGGTTTTTGGTGCTGTCTGTCTTATGAGAAAGGACAATTAGGGCCATTGGTTTATAGGGCATTGACCTTACAATGTTTATGGCCAAATCTTGGATTCAACATCAACTGCCTTTTAGGAGATTAATTCTGCCATCTCTTTTTCCAGCCAGACGTATGAAAAGATGCCAATTAGTATGTTCTATTCATTGAGTCCACATCTTTTGTAGATCTCTGAAGGTACTCCTTCCTAAAAAATGATAGACCAACTAGGTCTCCTGTTTCAGCCGTCCTAAAAGATAAAAGAGTTATTCAAGCACCTTTGAGAGAGAGAGAGAGAGAGAGAGAGAGAGAGAGAGAGAGATGGTAAATAGGTTTGCCCGACGGTGATTGGCAAGGGCTAAGTCCAATAGAATAGCACAATCTCCTCTATGATCTCTGACCCCAAACCCTAGTTCTTGCCTACGGTAACAGCGACATACTGGGACCGTGGGCTGTAGGGAGCCAAAGAGGTTATCTTGGTAATTATAAGATCAAACAAGGTTAAGTAGCACAATCTGAACTCTCTCCTCTCTCGCTCTCTTTCTCTCTCTCCCTCGATGCTGGAGGAGCACCATCTGAGAGTCTCTGTCTTGACGCTATTTGCCTCAAGCATGCCAGCCAGATCGTTTGTTCTTGGGAAAGGTTTCACAGGACAAGAACAGCCCGGCAGCGCATTGCTTTCCCCCATAAGTCTGAACTCTTGAGTGCATTTATGGTTCCTGAGGCAAGAATTCTTTTTCCCTTTTCAGTTATCCCATATCACTGATCTTCTTATTTAGCATGCTGAGGTTCCAATACTGAAGGCTTATGGTTTCCATCTGTGGCCACATCCTTTTTCCGTCGTTATTCCCCTGATAGAAGAGACTTAAGGGAGAAGAGGACATCTCTCTCTCTTTTTCTTTCTTTCTTGTGTGGGTTCAAGTTGGACTTTGGCTTCTTCAAATCTAAATCTTAAGCCATCTCTCAGCTTGGGATTTCTCCCATCGACCAGGATCTGGAAAAATGAGGAAGCATGGGTGGCAACTTCCTTACCATCCTCTTCAGGTATCTTCCTTTATTTTTTACTTATTTACTCCTTCCTTTGCTTCTATGGGTTTGGCTAGACTTCTTTTGCTTATGTTTAAAACGATCCTTTTTTTTTTTTTGCTTTACTGAGGGCAGGTGGTAGCAATAGCCGTTTTTCTTGCACTGGGGTTTGCTTTCTATGTGTTCTTCGTCCCATTTGTTGGAAAGAAGCTGTTTCAGTATGTGATAATGGGGCTTTACACTCCCCTGGTAATCCATTTTGGTAACACCATTCTGAATTGTTTCCTCCTCTGCTTTTCAATTCTCTTTTATAAATGTCTCATCTTGTGCATTTCTCTATCCAGTTCTTGGTGGCTTGTTATTTCCATCAGATTTGTATCATTCCAATTACTTTTAGCACAATGTCGGTCTTATTTGTTTAATATTTGTTTTGCCTCTTCTAAGTTTATTCATAAACGTTTGAAATGCATCTGCAATCCTGGATTCTGCAATGTTCATTCATTTTTCAGAAGAATTCAATACCTGATTAGGAAAATAAAAACAAGTGGATATCCTATAGATTCTTCTCTAAACTACAATTTCAATGTACCATTGCAACTTGCATTGATTGTTAAATTGCTCTAGTGTTTTTAACTGCTTAGGGTTGAGCGACAGGGAAAGATCTGTGTAACTGTTCCAATAAGATCGGTCTTACACTAGTGACAAAAAACTGATAATGTCTTTCCAAGTTTATAAAAATTACTGGGATAGGTATCCATGATTCATGTCATAAATGTCAGGGAAGTTTCTGATAACCAGTAAATGAGTAAATGTATATGCACTTTGACTAATACGAGAGTTCATTTTAGACTCTAGAACCATTGATTTCACAGGAAGAACTATGTCTATAATGGTAAGATCATCAATGAAGGCACAGAATATATGTTGTCTAGCATGATGCCTTTTTTGCATCCTGTCATTGCAAGGTAGGATCAAGCAGAGTAATCAAGCTGCTAAAGGTAGATTATGGTGTATGGAAGAATTTTGGATTTCATGAACTAAACATCTATTAGAAGGGCATACCTAATGCACAAGGCTCCTACTAATGCGGGATCTAGGGAGGGTCAATTATGCAGCCATAAAGTTTCCTTACCTCTAAATATATTAATATATTAAACTTCACTTTTGTGAAAAAATCTTCAAGTTTCCTATAACTTGATTGCCAGGTCCATCAACACTCTCATTCTTGCTTCCTCTTGTGCTGTGCAGATCAAGCATTTAAAAGACAAATGTACTTGATCTGTTCATTCTGGAGAGCTTTGATGGATGCACCTAAAATTGCATAAGGCATCAAGTAAACAGACAATAAATTCGAAGAGAATATATATGATAGCTTGTGCGGCATTTGCACTTACTGCATATGCTCTTTAATCCCTGCTATCAACAAGATAGACTGATGTGAATTGGTTTCATTTCCTAGTCACTTTGGATTATGTTCAATGATGCGAAACTTGTGTGCTATTTCTAGCAAAGTAAGAAAATTTCTGATTAAATACTGTTTCATACCCTACCACAGACAACATATATACTTTGAAAAAGTCATTATCTATGATGTGTAAAACTGATAAGCCCACATTTTTAAATTGTGAATATTCTGATAGACCACAACTGTTCTATTCAAGAAATGATGCACATACACAATTTGAGAAGTATTTAACTTCGTATTTCTTTTTTCAAGATCTCACTGCAAAAGAGATGCAGGTGGCAACACGCATAGTCTAATGTCTTTTGTGTGTCTTGTCAGGTTATGTGCGTCTTTTGCTTATACATGTGCTGTGCAGCAACAGATCCTGGTGACCCTGGTATTTTCAAATCCAAGAAGCATCTTAAAGTAGAGGATCACAGAGAACAGATTCTTTCCGAGGTATCTAAACATGAAGGCTCAACAAAGGAACTGAACATTGAAACAACTGCCGAAATGCAACTTGATGGGAACATCAACTCGGATGCCACTAGGGGTGAATTACATTCTGAAAGTGAGAGATTGCCTGGCTACACTATGACTTGGATGGCAGCATTTTTGAGCTGTTGTGGAATGTCTTTTATGTGTAATTGGTGTCATTCACATGAGCAGTCTTCTGAACAGCAACTGAGTGAGGAAGGCATGTTTTACTGCAGTCTGTGTGAAGTTGAGGTATGCCAAAAACTAAAAACATACCAAAAAATAATAACATACTATATTATTTTACCATATAGGTTCTTTGTCATCAATCATGTTGCAATTTATTCCTTGGACCTTCTCCTGAAGTCATGCTGCTTCAAAATCAACTAATTTGATTTGTAATTTTTCCTGGAATATTTTATATTGGATATTTCCTTGAATTAAAAAAGGTGGATATAATCTACTTATGCTCTAGGACATAGTCACAAACTGAGTCAGATATGTTTTGCTAATTATGCTTTGATCATGTGCTAAACAGAAGGTGCCTTTAACTCTTAAGTAATGTGCACCTTTGGCCGTATCATCATGTGTGACTTACTGTTAGGAAAAACATATGTTTTCCATAGGTATTAAGAGAAATTATACTTTGAATTGTGGTTCATCCCTTTTCTATCAATGAGTTAAGTAATGCTGGAAACAGTTGAATAAAGGATATTTCAATTCTGTTTTCCAATTTTGTTATTCTCTAAATGGTGGGTTTTGTCTATGCCCCGAGGGTCCTCTTTTCATTGGGTCCATAGTTGGCACTTGGCAGCACCAAACATTATTTTGTTTTCCCCGGAGGTTTTAGTGTTAATCTAAGTTGAGAAAAGGGAGAACTATGTGCTGTGTTCTATGCAGTCAGCTATCATTGACTCAAGTGCTCACTTTTGGCGATAGGAAAGCATTTAGTTATCTCTAAGATTTGAATTCTTAATGTTGCAAGTATGTGTACTTGAAAATTTGTGTCCAGTCTATTCATTGACTTTTTTTTCTAAGCTTTCATCCACATCCTTTACAATTTACTGTGAGGTGGCAAGCCCTTAACTGATTACATTGCTTCACATTTTCCTGTTGGCATTAGGACTATGCATGAAACAAAAAATGTGTAATAATTAAAAATTTTTCACTATTTGGATAAAAGATGATAAGTTGCATATTTTTTTCTGGCTGTTCATAGCAGCATTTGACTAATCACATTTAAGTTGTGGATATAAAGATAAGACCGAAAAGATATTTTTCTAGGAATTCATACATACCTTTTCAAGGAAAATAATAATCTAATGTACTTTCTATTAGTTTTGTTCTTCTCTCTTATATAACTTGGGCCACTCGTTCTGCAGGTGTTGAAGTATAGTAAGCATTGTAGAGTTTGTGACAAATGTGTGGACGGATTCGATCATCATTGTAGGGTGAGAATGAGAATGTTCACACCTCTAAGTTCTTGCTTCTCTTTCTGAGGATGATATCCAATTCTTAATATCTTGCCTTTATTTTATAGTGGATCAACAACTGTGTAGGAAGAAAAAACTATAAAAGATTCTTCATCCTCATGGCATCTTCTCTTCTCTTGGTAAGTGCAAGTACTTTTATTTGCTAAGGTGGTTACATTTGTAAGGAGCATCATCATATGCCTGCAGATGTGATAGTCCTATTAGTGTGCCTACTAAGAAGACACTTACTGCAGACTGAACCATGGACCTGATAGCATGCATTTTGTTGGGTCCTCTTCATTCTGATTGACTATTGTCAGGTCTCCATGCTTTGTGCACCTTGGGCCAGCTTATTCTGCAGTGGTCAATTGGGATCCTCGTGTTAATACTCTGTTCTCTTGAGCGAAAGCGGTTCTCTGCAGAAATCATCTCAAAGTTGGGAAGCAGCTTCTCTTTAATACCATTTATCGTGGTGGTGGTGAGTTATTGAAGTAGGAGTTTAATAAATGTACCCACAGATAGTGATGAAAATGACTCTTCAATACCTCACCTAATTATCTGACACTGTGGCTCTACATTTGCAGGCTTCCTGTACCTTCTTAGCCATGGTTGCCACTCTACCAGTCGCACAACTTTTCTTCTTCCACATACTCCTGATAAAAAAGGTAAATTATTGTTGAAACTCTCTTTCTGCTATTAGCAAAATAGTTCTACTGCTTTTAGGAAGATGCCATTTTTTTTGTTTTGACATCTAAGATGCATCCATGTTAACAATGCTCTATCCATATCTAATAAACAACCAACTTTGTTACAATTTGTTATCAAAATATAATATATCTTTAATATAGAATGTGACAGAAATAGTAGTTGATTGCAAAGTCATCAATTTAGGCTACCTTATATTAATTAATATTTGCACGGATGTGGTCACAGGGAATCAGTACGTATGATTACATCATAGCTTTGAGGGAGCAGGAGCAGGAACAACATGCTGTTGATGAACAACAAAGTCCACAAATGTCTCAAGTGAGTTCCTTCACCGGAATAAGCAGCACCAGTTCTTTCAATGCATTTCATCGAGGGGCATGGTGTACTCCACCAAGACTATTCCTTGAAGATCAGGTACCATGTGTATCTTTCTTCTGAAGGTTTCACAACACTCAGAACGTAACTAAGAACAAATAAGACAAGAAAAAACTGTATTTGAAGAATCACTATTAGTGACTAACATCTGTGGACATTTTAGGAGAAGCAATTTTTTTATCATTTATTACATAGAATATGATCGATAAAGCAGTTTTTTTTTAAAAACAAAAAAGCACTCTTGTCAAGCTATTTTAGTGGGTTTTCTTGTTCAGTCTGGTTTTGATGTGTTAAGTCAAAAATAAATATACAATTCACTTTCTTTCTTTTTGCTGATTGATAAAAAATACATTTCTATTCTTGTTTACATGCTCGCTTTGAGTTCTAGTCTCTTGAAAATTGAGTTGCTGTCTTATTGCATTTAAGACTGTTGAATCCTGAGTTTGATTGTGCTTGAATGATAATATCCCAAAGCTGTGAGTCTAGTCTTTACCATAAAACAATTTGCATGTTTTTCTTGATTTCAACTGTCAACAATCAACATGTAAATACTGTAAGTATAAAAACTGAAAATATGTTACTATTATATGGAAAAACTTAATGCTAGAATTGAAATCAAATAAAGATAGATTAAGATCAGGATTGCGTACCTTTCGATGCCATTTTAAAAAACTTTATCTAATCTACAAATGCATTGTTGTCGAATCCGAAAGCTACAGTGATGCCAATCTACAAGGATAACTAGATTCATCTTCTCCTCTTTTCTATCCTTAACAGGACCACTATAAGTGACGAAATAGGGACTTAAGAAAGTTAAAAATAGATTTTGTACTGTGTGTAGTTCCTACGAAGTTCTATCTATTTATACATGAGAACAAAGGGTCTAGGATAAGAAAGTAGGAGAGTCCCTCCCATCAAGGTCATCTCCTAAGAAATCTTGCCATAAATGGACTTCCTTTCTATTAACCGATAATCATAACTAAAATCTAATCAGATCTATAATATATCTTACCTAATTAAATAAGGTCACATAATCTAACATTCTCCCACTTGATCCATTAATTGATAAGATATAAAAGAAACTCAAAATCAAAATAAATAAAATTAAATTTTATTTAAAAATAATTTTACCTAGTTGTATTTTAAAAATTTTGAAAAGCATTTTATGTATGATCATGAATTTTAAAACGAGCCAATAAGTCCAATAAGCACAATAATATTACATTAAGGTCGATTACCAATACGAGCAACAGTGGTTGTATATTATCAATATCATACTCCCTTTTATGTATCATAACATTGTTAGTCTTTCTTAATATAATCTATAACAATCCCTATAATTTGCCTTGTTAAGACAATCTTGCTATCATATTCAACTATAATATGTATAAATATAAATGTAAACATGATAGGTGAAATAAATGACTTTAATTAAGTAAGAAAAAAAATCAATAATAATATCCACGTAAACTTGTATCATCATATCTTTTGTAGCTTGCTTATAAGCCTCATTTTAAGAAAATATTCTTTAGGCACTTTAGGCTTTAAAACTTTAGTAATGGATTAGCTCTCATCAAGGTGGTACTTAGGTTCTCGATTGACACTTATTGTTTATGGATACTTTCTCCAACCATCAAGTATTTTACCTTGATTTGCTTAAAACTACTAGAGTACTTGTCATTCCCAGAGAAGAAAACTGTTATGGTATTATCATAAAATATCTTCAACGGCTTGACAATTAAATCGACTTTTCTAAGTCCTAAGATGAAATTTCGTAACCATAAAGTTTAATTTGTGGCTTCAAATTCAACTTTCATTATTGATGATGCAATAAGTAAATGCTTTGTACTTTTCTAAGAAATTGTCTCTCCAACTAATATAAATATGAATTCTGAAGTGGACTTCCTTTATCAAGGCAATTTGCAAAAGCAATATCTGAATATCCCATCATTTTAAGCTAATTTGATCTTTTGTATATGAGTATATAGTTTTTCATCTCCTACAAATATCTTATCACTTACTTTGTAGCTTTCCAATATTCTATTCTTGGTTGCTTTGGTGTTTGTCCAATATTCCAACTATAAGATTAATATCTTGTCTCGTACAGGTTTAAGCTATAATAAATTTTTAACTATGCATGCATAAAGAATATCTTTCACTTGATTACTTTCTAAGTCATTTTTAGGACACTGACTTTGACTGAATTTTTTACCTCTGGTAATAAGTGTATCATTAGGTGAACAAAACTGCATACTAAATCTCTTGGAGTCTCGCTCAATATATCCTTTTTGAGATAGTCCTTGTAATCATTGAGATTTATCCATGAATATATCAATGGCAATAACATAAGCCATCTCATTCATATCAACCATCATAAAATTCTTGGTAGGAAATTTCATAGTTTCGTGCAATAATCTAAACTCATTGTTGGCAAGCAAAATATTATCCACATATAAGACCAATATAATCCTCTCATTGGCCTCTATATATATACACTGATCAATAACATTTTTCTTAAACTCGAAAGAAGTAATGGTATCATGAAATTTTATATATCATTGTTTGAAAGTTTGTTTGAGGTCATACATAGATTTCCTAAGTTTGTAAGCCTAAAATTTCTTTTTCTTTTCTACGAATCCTTCAGGTTGTTCCATGTGAATTTTCTTATTTAGATCCCGATTTAGAAATACCGTTTTCACATTTATATAATGTAACTTAAGATCATAATAAGTTATTAATGTCATGACGATCCTCAACGAGTCATTTTTAGAAATCGGAAAAACAAACTCATTATATTTGTTTCCTATATATATATATATATATATATATATATATATATATATATATATATATATATATATATATATATATCTTAAATTGTGTTTTCTATCGGTCCATAACTTAAATTGAGTTGATGAAATTGATTTACTAGGAACCCAATTCAAGATATATATAGTTGTCGTAAGAGCTTCACCCCATATCGATAGGTTTAGAGGAATAACTCATAATGCTCCTAATCATGTTCATAAAAATACCATTTTGCCTCTCAACAATGTCATTCTGTTGTAGTACACCTAGTAAGGCATAATGAGCACAAATACCCCTCTTTTCAAGGAATCTAACTAAAGGACCAAGATTATGACTTGACATCATATCTACCATAAAATTCACGACCCCTATCATATTTTACAATTTTGACTTCTCTATTCAATTGTCTTTTGGCTTTATTTATGTACATAGTACACCTCAAGAGCGTCAACAGCCTGAGACTTATCATGTATTAGATACACATAGCTATATCTTAACAGGTCATCTATAAATGTAATGAAATATTTCTCTCCATTGAAATAGAGAATATGAAGCAGTTTGCAAATATTAGTATGAATAACGGAGTTCTTTACCTCTTATAATGTATTTTTTATGTGTTTAGTTTGTTTTCTCTTAATGTAATATATACAAATATCAAAATCAATGTTGCCTAAATTTTCTAAAATATTATTCTTCACAAATCTTTTAATTCTTTTATTGGAAATATGCCCCAAACATTTATGTCGTATTATAGAAGATTTCTTATAATTGAAATTACGTTTCAATCTAGCATGTGATTGTAGTGTTATTAATATCTTTGTAAGCTTAAGATTTAAATTAATTCTGTATAAACCATCACACATAATTTTATAACCAACTTTAGTAAATCATAAAATATATTAAATTCCATTGCTAAAAGAAAGATAATATCTTAATTTATCAATTCTAGATAGAGAAATTAAGTTTATAGAAATAACACGTAGCATGTGTTTGTAAGATCTATCAGATGACCCATCTATAGGTGTAGGTGATAAGTTCCTATTGCTATCACTTTTGCTTTGAGACGATTCCCCATAACAATAAATCCTTCATGTTCTTTTGATTTTCGAGATGTAAGAAATTCCTGTATATTATTGATAATATGAGTTGAAGCATCAAAATCAATCCACTAGGTATTAGAAGAAATCTTAGTAATATTTAATTTGAAACATACAAAGATTGAGTTTATACCTTTCTTTTTAAACCATGTCTTGCATTTAACGTAGTCTTTTTTCATATGTTATTTCTTGCCACAAAAAAATCATTTTACTGTGAAGGCTTTCTTTTTATTAGTCTGTTTAGCATTTTCAACCCGCAAATTTATTTGGTGGATGACGTTTCAATTTTCTTTTCTTGTTACCAACTCCTTGAATAATAGTCAGAATATTATACAGTTAGCAATATACTATTAATATACTGTTAATAATATACTATCGAAGTGAGAAGAGTGTGAGTAAGAGGAAGATCGAGGCTACTGACTAAAAGCAGCGACAGCGAGAACGAGAGCGGCGAGCGACGATAGTGGCAGCGATAGTAGCAAGCAGTCGCAGCAGGAGTGGGAGCGGCGAGTGACGACAGTGGCAATGGCATCGGTAGCAGCGAGCAACAACAACGGGAGCGACGAGCGACGATAGTGGCAGCGACAGCAAGAGCAGCGAGCGACAACAGTGGCAACAGTAGCAGCGAGTAGAGGCAACGGGAGTGGTAGCAGCGAGTAATAGCAATGGGAGCAGGAGTGGGAGCAACGAGCGACAACAATTGCAACGGTAGTAGCAAGCAGCGGCAGCGGGAGCAGGAGCGATGAGTAAGGTTAGGGGTAGGAAGTCGCGAGAAAATATTTGAGGGCTATAGAAGATAGATTTAAATCTGCTGATAAGTCAGTGGCTAACACATTAATGAGAGAACTGACTACGGCTCAATATGATAGCACTTGAGGAATTCAAGATCGCATCCTCAATGTATTTGAAAAGTCTACAAAACTTAGAACATTAGGTAAGAATGTTGATGAGTCTTTCCTCGTATAGTTCATTCAAGTTTGGGTCATTCAAGATTAATTACAATATAAATAAGGATAAAACAAACTTGAATAAGCTGACTAGCATGTGTGTTCAGGAAGAATTAAGGATTAGATTAATAATATATTATTTTGATTTTAATACTATTAATTTTTATTTATTTGAAATTATTGTTATTGTTTTGAATTTTGAGACTTTTTGTTAATGTGATATTGTGATTTTACAAGATTTTCTTAATTTAATATCATATTTTTATTTAAATAATTATATTTATTAATTATATTATATATTTTTATATTTTAGTGTCTCGCTTTGCTTAGGCGAGCACTTAGCTCCTTAGGTGTTTTTGGACTTTAGCGCCTTTTGGCGTCTAGCGCTTTTTAAATCATTGATTTAAATAACATAAGCAAAAATTTTATCAATATTTCATATGAGAAAAGTTTAAAAAAAATTATAATTTATATTTTTTAAATTTTCTATGAAACCTATTCAACCATTTTAATTAGGTAAGCCTAGAATTGGGCTACCCAAATATTAGCTAGTAGATTTAGGCTAAACATCAGCCCAATTAAGTCAGTTAAAATTAAAGTTGACTAAGGTAAAAAAAGATCAAAATTTGACTTTTTTTCAAATTCAATCAAAACAAGAATGATCGAATCTAAATCCAGTCAAGCGGCCAAAATATAGTCAAAATCAAGTCCAATCAAAATATTTGATTAAAGTAGGTCAAATTAGTCAATTTTATGGTTGAGGACATAAGTAAAAAAGATTTGATTTTTGAAGGGCAAAATTATAATTTTATCATGATATAGTGCAAATATCTGATTTCTAAAGGCAAAACTGTCGAGGACATTGACTAAAATTAAAAGAATTCATAAGTTCAAAACTATAATTTTAATGGGTGAAACTTTAATCCCTTCTCAACTGTTGTAGCTTGTGTAAGCCATGTGGCTACCATAGTGTACGGTTATCCACCGCCTACACGTCGTTGGCTCGAATTCCCTCCGCAACTGATCGACGACTCCCTTATCGGTGCTCCCTTCCCTTATGCACGGTTATCATCGTCGCGCGAGTCTTATCGGCTGCGCCTGTTCACAATCAATCAGCGACCCTTGTGGCCACTACGCAGCCACTTTGAACCATGGCCATTAGCTTCTCGTAGACGCTATTTGCATCCAACAGACGCCGCCGCACCGGCATCACTACAATCATCGATCAAAGGTAGCACCCTGCCTTGTGCTGCTATGGCACGTAGCAGCATTGCTACGTGTGCAACCATTAGCGACCAAGGCATGTCGCTTAGTTTGTTGCACATAGGCAGCAACAATGCAGCGACGATTGTCATCTACATAGCCATTTTCCATGATAGGGCTGATGACCAACGGAGGCTGCTACCCTCAACAGAGCTGTTGTCGGCGGTAGCCTGACAAATAAGTACGGGCATTCTGTCGTGGTTCCACCTAAATTACATCGCTCGCAAGCAGACGAGGAGCACTAAGGAATAAATTTAGAGATCGGACAAGACAGACAATATATGAATGCTGATTAAAAACACAGACAGATTGTTTAAGCATCATACACTCAAAACTGAACAACACCTTTTTGCATACGAAGAGTGCTAATAAATAGATCTAAATACCAAACAAATCTGATCTACATTTACAATCTATGGTATTTGATTTCAAAACAATAGACTCTGATACCAATTGTAAACATAAAAACTATAATTATGCTACTGTTATATGAAAAAACTTAATGCCATAATGATAGATTAAGATCATGATTGTATACCTTTCGGTGTCATTCTGAAAACCTTTATCTTATCTGCAAATGCACCATCGTTGGATCCAAAGGTTATAGAGATGTCAATCTGCAAGGATAACTAGACTTGCCTTTTCTCTTCATATCTTTTATAGGACCACTATAAGTGATGAAATAGGGACTTAGGGAAGCTATGAATAGATCTTGTATCGTATGTAGTCCCTACAAGATTCTGTTTATTTATAGGCGAGAGCAGAGGGTTTAGGATAAGAAAATAGGACAGTCCCTCTCATCAAGATCATCTCCTAGGGAATCTTATCATTAGTAGACTTTTTTTTCTGTTGGCCAATAACCATAATCAAAATCTAATCAGATTTATAAAATATCTTATCTAATTAAATAGGGTCGTATAGTCTCACAAAGACAATTGAAACATGTTAAAACAAAATTATCATTCTCTTCCAAGTCTCTCCCATAAAAATGGGATGGGCTATAAAGTAAATCAAACTTAAGAAAGCTCTCTTAAGAAATTTGTTAAAACTTAGTAAATGATTGAGGAACTGAAACCCCTCCGGATTCCTAGTCAATGACAATTCAGGCAGGAGAGGGATTAGCCTAAAACCTAAAAGGCTAGTTAGGCTAAAAGCTGCTCTACAGATTGAAGTTTGAGCTCATGTGACATGGAACCATATTCTAGAAACTCTTTTTGCGTTTAAGAAGATCCTAGAAGGAAAGGGAATGATAAATTTTGCTGAAAGAAGCAATTCCAATTTCAAAGGCTCTAAGCATTAATAAGCAAATTAGTAAACGAAACAACTCTTATAATAATGGTAACATGCTTATTAATGCAAAACACATCACCTAAGAAAAAGAATTCCTATCCCTCCCTCTTGGCTGAATTGCAAGTGGAATTGTCCACAACCATATGTTCTTGTGATGTCAAAGTGACCTAGGGGTTTAGGAGCCAAAAATATTTATTTTAAATGCCAGATATATATGGATTTGTTGATAAAGTACAGCTAACATAAGAAGCAAAGCTGCTCGTTCAAATTCCTGTGCAGTTATCTACTTTATTGAATTTGTTGGCTTTTGCAATGTAATAAGGAAAAAATACAATATCCCGTGATTGTCATATTACCTTCTCTTTAGGACCAAATCCTAATGATGTAGAACAGAGTAGGGAAGTAGAGAGAAAGGGGAAGAGAAAGAAAGAGAAGTGTGAGATAAGAAAGAAGATGAAATTCTTTTCATTCAAATCTGAAATATTGATCAATTGACAAGCTCCACTATTTACAAGGGTTTAGGAGCCTTGGTATAATTAATGAAGACAATAATTCCTACGAGTAATCTCCTAGGGAATTAATAAACGTTTTAGAAATCCAAAATGTGACTTTTTGGATATCTAAATAGTAAATGACTGCACTTAATACAAGAGTGCACCTAATACAAAGGGAATGCCTAGGAAGACCAAGAGATTTTTTAAAATTTTCAACATAACTCTTAGAATTTCTAGGCCAACTAATTAATGACTTTTTGTTGATTTCTTTACCAAGAATAAACTTTTCTAAAATTCTTTGTAAAACTAGATAGTTCATCATTCTTCCCTCGTAGAAAAGAACTCGACCTTGGAGAGTGATCTACAATGTACTAGTCCAATAAGTCTGGTGTAAACTCACAAAGTTCCTCCAAAGTAATCCAAGTAGCATCGGAAGCTGGACGATTATGCCACTTGACAATAAAGTATTGAGTAATGCTAGTAGCAGATATGATAAGGCGGTCATCAAGAATGGCCTCTATGTTATCCTTGTGCTGTGAGAGAATCGATACTTTGGGAGGATTGTCACATGCAGGAACACTAGTAGATAGAGGAGGCTTAAAAGTACCATGATATGGCATTAAATCCTCCATATTGAAAACTAGATTAAATTATTAATATTTAAGTTAGAAGGTAAATTGAGCATATATGCATTAGATCCTTGTTTTTAGATAATAGGGAAAGGACCAATAGCTTGAGCATATAACTTTTTGAATGGGTTTTCAAGGAATCTCTCAGGACAAACATGAACCAAGACATAATCGCCAACTTAAAACTCTTGACTTCTACAATATGCATTGGCAAATCATGAAGATGTTGTATTTGTAACTTTCATTACTTTAGGATAATTTTATGTCGTATTTTAGCATGCAAATCATGAATATGTTGAGCAAAGGATTATATTAGTTCTGAGGCACGATAGATAAGTGGAAGGGCTACAAGGTCAATGGGGGTGCAAGGAGTATAGCCAAGGACAGTTTGAAATGTGCTTTTTTCGGTGGAGCAATTGACTGAGTTATTGTACACAAATTATGCATTGGGTAAAGTTAAGTCCTAGTTTGACCATCAGTTTAGGCGTGAAAGACTGAAGAGAACCTTCAATGTTATGCTAAATAGTTTCCATAAAACTTTTCAAAAGTAGCTAATAAATTTCACATCCCTATCCGACACTATGGTTAAGAGCAAGTCATGTAATTTAAATCATTTATCGAAAAAACAATTTAGCAATGTGTGAGGCGTCGTTAGACTTATTACATGGGATAAATGATCATTTTTTAAAATCGATCAATAACAACCAAAATAGAGTCATGGCCATAGGTTGTTTTGGGAAGTCTAAGATAAAATCTAAACTCACATCTTGTCATGGTGAATGCGGAATGGGTATAGTCCATTATTGTGTTTGCAAATTTTGGCAACTTGACAGGTGTGACATACCCCCCATTTTCTCTTTTTTTTTTCGGTCTATTTATCACACTTTCTCTTTTTTTTAGCTACAACAACAGTACCACTAAAATTTGAACGCTTGAAAGTTATCCAAAAAATAATAATAAAACAAAACAAAAAAAAAAAAAAAAAAAAAAAAAAAAAAAAAAAAAAAAAAAAAAAAAAAAAAAAAAAAAAAAAAAAAAAAAAAAAAAAAAAAAAAAAAAAAAAAAAAAAAAAAAAAAAAAAAAAAAAAAAAAAAAAAAAAAAAAAAAAAAAAAAAAAAAAAAAAAAAAAAAAAAAAAAAAAAAAAAAAAAAAAAAAAAAAAAAAAAAAAAAAAAAAAAAAAAAAAAAAAAAAAAAAAAAAAAAAAAAAAAAAAAAAAAAAAAAAAAAAAAAAAAAAAAAAAAAAAAAAAAAAAAAAAAAAAAAAAAAAAAAAAAAAAAAAAAAAAAAAAAAAAAAAAAAAAAAAAAAAAAAAAAAAAAAAAAAAAAAAAAAAAAAAAAAAAAACAATTTAGCAATGTGTGAGGCGTCGTTAGACTTATTACATGGGATAAAATGATCATTTTTTAAAATCGATCAATAACAACCAAAATAGAGTCATGGCCATAGGTTGTTTTGGGAAGTCTAAGAATAAAATCTAAACTCACATCTTGTCATGGTGAATGCGGAATGGGTATAGTCCATTATTGTGTTTGCAAATTTTGGCAACTTGACAGGTGTGACATTGCGACACCACTCGAGCAACATCTCACTTTAAAGAAGGCCAGTAAAATTTATCCTCAACTGATGCAATGGTCTTGTCTATTTTATTCGATGGTGGTTTTTATCTTTTCTCCCCCCCATTTTCTCTTTTTTTTTTCGGTCTATTTATCACACTTTCTCTTTTTTTTAGCTACAACAACAGTACCACTAAAATTTGAACGCTTGAAAGTTATCCAAAAAATAATAATAAAACAAAACAAAATATGACTTTTAGGATATTTAAATAGTAAATGAGTGCACTTAATACAAGAGTACACTTAATACAAAAGGAGTCCTTAGAAAGACCAAAAGATTTTTTGTTTTTTAACAAAACTCTTAGAATTTTTAGGCCAACTAATTGATGACTTTTCATTGATTTCTTTGCCTAGAATCAACTTTTCTGAAATCCTTTATAAAATTAGATGGTTCTCCATCACCTAAGATGCTTTTGAATCCCCTTAGTTATAGATAACTTATTGGATCCTCATGCTTGCTTGTTATTGCATACATATATGGAATCACTGTGATGTAATTTGTTTTTTTTTTCACTCAATGTAGTCTTACCCATATTTAGGCCTAAAATAAGGTGAACTGTGTAACATTTTTACAACATACAAAGTAACCAAGCGGTAGGATGGGCTTCTTGTGTTTTCTATTTTGCTCACTTGTCATGCTTATTTGGGTTGATGAAAAGAGGTTCCATTTTTTTTTCCCAGTTTGATGTTGTACCCCCAAAGATTGGCACATCTGCAAATTACACAAGCAAGAAGATGTTGCCAGAGGAACAAGTCAAAAAGAGGAATGCTGGAACTGTCAAAATTAGTCCATGGACCCTTGCTCGTCTTAATGCCGAAGAAGTTTCAAAAGCTGCTGCGGAGGCAAGGAAGAAATCCAAAATCCTGCAGCCAATTGTTAGACAAGAAGTTCTGCAGGGGCAAGACGCAGAGAACAATATTGGCAGAAATGTCCTGAGGCCTGATAACCGTAGCCGGACGAACAAAAGAGGAAGGATTCCAGTTGACCTTCCTCTCGAACCTCTTGCAAAAGTTTCTGCTAGTGCAACCGACGGTGTCAGCGACCTGGTTCCTAAAACATCCACCAGTTTAGCACCCCTGCAGCTTGAAGCCCGTAGTGCTTTTTGGCCTAACAGGCCGATGCCATCAGCTAGAGTTATTGCTTCTTCTCCTGATAGTAGTTTGGACTCACCTGATCTACATCCATTTCGCATTTCCTCTTCGGGAACCGAGGAAGCACGAGGTCTCAATTCCATTTCCAACCCAGGCATTATCCCACCGAGGGGGATTCAGCGCTCAAGATCAACCAGTGATGGGTACGAAGCATCTGGCGGTGAAGACAGCGACCGGATTCCGTCAAGGATAGTCCACAGGTCATCCAACTGGGCTAGCATTGTCCTTGGCTCTGAACATAGTCAGATAGCGGATGATCTGAAGGCCTCATCCTCCGCAAGCTCGCAACTATACACTAGACCACAGTAATGCAACATGAGATCAGATACTTGATGCAAAGGCTCCACTTCCCGGCAGATCGATTGAATTTCCCCATAGAAAATGTGTTATTGAGTGGAGTTCCAACAATGGATGGAAATGATCGGAAGCTGATCTCTCTTACAAGAGATATTTTGATACTGTGACTTGCAACTATCGCTTGGAATGTAATGGTGCCACCTCGGCACGTGTTATTATCGGCTATCATGCTTGAAAATATTCACCAGTTTCTCTGGTCTCAGTTCTATTATTGTATCTACCCTAATTTGGCATGTTTATTATGTTTGAATTGACATACTAAGCTTGACTGAGGTGGTAGCATTTCTGAAATCTTGTAATGCCATTTTAAGATTATCAATTTCTTTTTCTACTACACACGATATTAAGAATTGTGTGGTGACTTGTATTATATTATTCTCTTTGCAGCATCATCGAATATTGTTAAACACTTCTCTTATTTCTGATGTCACACCTCGAACACTGTCGGTTCTTGAAAAGACCAGTTTGTAAGTAAACAAAATCTTTTTTTATATAATCATATTGTTTTAATTTAAAATAAATATATATGTTTCAATAATAATAATAATTACTGAATCTATCTTCATCTTGAATAATGCTGTAGTTTTTATTCCCGATACTTCGTTACCTTGGAATTGAAAGAAAGTAACAATATACTAAATCAATATCAACAATTATAAGGATATATGTCATGCATGAGTAGAATATCAACAAAAAAGATTTACATAGTAACAAGAGTGTTAACAAATAGCACAGGTATACTTACAATAAATATTAATATTTTAATAAAAAATATCACATAACAATAGCAAGATCAAATTTATCACATGTCATACCTTTTTTCTTTTGTATTCTTTTCATATTACATGCCATATTATATATATATATATATATATATATATAATTATGGAACTTAAGTATATACTAAACCCAAGAGAACCTACCTCACCCGATGGATAATATTATGATAAAACACTAGAGCTTTATCTAAGAAAATAGATAGAGATTTGATCGAGGATCAATTTCCTCTTAATCGTTTCGAGGGGATCATGGTCAAAGGCTTTGAGTTATATTTGATTGCTTGATTGCTTGAGACAAATAGCTAAAGCATCACACACACACACATAGTTATTTAATCCTTGGTCAACTATGATTTGGCAAGATTAAGTACTCCCATTTGGAGAGCAGTAACAAATTCTAAAAACTTTTCCTCCGATGTTTTGTAAGACTCCCAAGTGACATCTTCAATTAGTAAGTTGGCCTATTAAACAAGCACCTCATTGACAAGATATTTATGATGTCTCATAACACGTTGATCAAGTATGGCTTGAGGTAGGATTTGAATCTCACCGATAGAAGAAATATTTGGCAAATGGTGTTGCACCACATCATCCTCAACTAACTTCTTTTTAAGATATGAAACATAAAAAACTAGATGTATCTTAGAGCTTGCTGGCAAGTCCAAATGATAAGCGACTGGGCGAATACGTTCCAATACCTTTAAGGCCCAAGAAATCGAGAAAATAGCTTCATAAAAAATCAGAATTTTATAGAAGTTTGCTTGTATTTCGCAAGACTCCCAAATTCAAAAACTCAAAAATTACACCTAACATAATTAGGAAAAACTCAAAAACTAAATAAAAAAAATAAATTAATATCAAATTCCTAAAATTAAGGACTCTTATTTGGAGAGTAGTAACGAATTCTAAAAACTTTTCCTCCAATACTTTGCAAGACTCCCAAGTGGCATCTTCAATTGGTAAGTTGGCCTATTGAACAAGCATCTCAATGACAAGATATCTATGATGTCTCATAACATGTTGATCAAATATGGCTTGAGGTAAGATTTGAATCTCACCGGTAGAAGAAATATTTGGCAAATGGTATTGCACCATATCATCCTCAACTAACTTCTTTTTCAAATATGAAACATAAAAAACTAGATGTATCTTAGAGTTTGTTGGCAAGTCCAAATGATAAGTGACTGGGACAATACGTTCCAATACCTTTAAGGCCCAAGAAATCAAAAAAATAGCTTCATAAAAAATCAGACTTTTATATAAGTTTGCTTGTAAGGCTGAAGTTAAAAGAAAACCCAATCGCCCATCATAAACTCCCACTCACTACAATGCTTATTTGTTTTATTCTAGCTTGTGAGACTACGATATTATCTTTTAAAAGTTAAATAATCTTACCCTTATCGAGTAATTCCTTCTTACTTGATTAATCTTAGGAGAACCAAGCATATATTTTACAATCGTGGGAGGAGGTCAACCATTAAACTATTTCGAAAGGAGTCATTTTAGTATAAAAGTAATAAGTGATATTGTACCACCATTCTACTGAAAGAAGCAATTTCATCCATTCATTTGGTTTTTCATTGGTAAAACATTTGAGATATTTTTTAGACATTTGTTCACTACTTCAATCTACCTATCTATTTGCATGTGATAAGCAATACTCATATTCAACTCGATACCTTATAAGCAACATATCTCCTTTCAGAAGGTGCTAATAAAACTTTTATCTTAATCACTAATAATAGAATACGAAATTCCATGTAACTTTATTATATTTTTAATAAAAGTATAAGCAACACTTGCAATAGTATAAGAATATTGTATAACATAAAAATGAGTATATTTTGTAATATGATCCATAACTACAAAGATGATGGTTTTACCTTTATAGTGTTAACAAACATCATATTCTGTAATAAATTTCTTGATGATTTTCTTCATACCCTTTCAATAAAAAAAGTTGACAAATGTGTTTGTATATATGAAGAAATCCATAATGACCCACAATTGGTGATGAATGAAACTCTTTTAAAATTATATTTTGGCAAGAAGAATTTAGTTTCGAGACAATTTTCTAACCCTATAGCAAAAATCTATGAGATCTCAACTGTAATTAGAAATAGAAGTTAGATTTTTTTCTAGCTTTTTAATAATATCTTGAATTTTAGGATTATCAAACTACTCACTCATAATAAATTTTAGCATTTTATAAGTAGAAATAGAAATAGCTACTAGTTTAGCTTGCTATGGAAGGTGAGAAAGTGCATCTACAACTAAATTCTCACTCCCCTTCTTATAAATAATCTCGTAATCAAAACTTAATAACTTAGTGACCTATTTTTGCTGCTCTAAAGAAGAAACCTTTTGCTCAAGAAAATATTTCAAGCTTTTGTAATCGGTGCATATTTGAAATCGTCAACCAATTAAGTTAGGCCTCCAATTAGTATTTGCATGAATAATGGGTAAATCTCCTTTTCACAAATAAATAAACTCAAATGAGATAAGGAAAGTGCATTATAAGCAATTGGACAACCCTCTTGCATTAGTACAGCTCTAATACCCACTCTAAAAGTATCAGATTCAATCATGAATAATTTGTTAAAATCTAGTAAAATAAGAACTAGCATAGTAGCCATTGCATACTTTAGATAAATAAAAACTTGAGTAACTTCTTTTGTTCACTTAAATATATATTTCTTCAAAAGTGACATCAAAGGAGCATTGCCATAGTCCTTCACAAACTTTTGATAATAACTAATGCGTCCCAAGAATCCCTTTAAAGTCTTAATTGATTTTGGAATTACATAATCTTTCATTGTCTAGATTTTGGAAGGATCAACTGCAACACCCTATCAAGAAATAATGTGACCAAAATACTCGACCTCAGATTTTGAAAGATACATTTCAATTTCTTAATAAAAGGATAATACTCACAAAGAAAGATAAAGATAATATACAAATATAATAAATGACTTTACGAAGATGAACTATATATCATAATATCATAAAAGGATATTAGAATAAATTTATGAAGATGAACTTGAAAGATATCATTCATTATACTATAAAAAGTAGACAACGTATTGGTTAACCCAAAAGATATTACAAAAAATTTATAGTGGCCACCATGTGTTCTAAAAGTAATTTTCTAAATATCATCTTCATGTAGATGAATTTGGTAATAGCTAGACCGTAAATTCAGTTTAGTGAAAACTTGTGCACCTCCCAATTTGTCAAGTAACTTATCCACTACTAGAATAAGATACTTGTCTTTGATTGTAATATTATTAAGTGCTCAATAATCTACAAACATTCGTTAAAAACCATCCTTCTTCCTTACTAATAAGACTGGAGAGAGTATGGACTTACACTAGCCCTTATGACCCCTGTTTTAAGAATCTTCTTAACGATTTTCTCTATCTTTGTCTTTTAAAAGTATCGATATTGATAGAGCCAAACATTTGTTGATGCGCTCTTAAGTAGGAAAGGAATTTGGTAATCATGTTATCGAAGAGATAGAAGTACTTGTGGTTCTGCAAATACATCCATAAATTCTCTGAGCAATGATTGTACATTTTCATTTTATTCAGGTATTATAGCTTCCTCTTTAATGCTCTGTAATTATATCAAAAATCTACGGTGTGTCTTACAAGGAACCCTCTCTATTCTATGGCTAGTAAATTGTAACCTTACTATCATGGTTTTTCTTTAAGATCACTTGCTTTCCATTGATAAAAAAAATTATAATTAATTTAAATTTTTTTTAAGAGATATCACCCATAGTTAATATTTACTCAATTCCAAGCACAACCTTATAGTCCTCCAATGATAGTAAGAAAAAATCTATAAATAATTCTTGGCATCGCATAGAAAGCATCAATTTGGAACACTTACTATCACAAGTTAAAAGTAACCTATCAATAACCTCTATCTCGAACTTATTATGATGTTCAATGCGATAGGTCAATCGCATAATAATCTTGTTATCCATAAAATTGTTTGTACTACTAGTAGTAATCAAAATAGTAACAGATTGACATTTCAAAAGCCCTTTAACTTTTAAAGTTTAAGGATTATAATAGTCAACTAATGCATGAATGGTATGTGTGATAGGTTCAATAATCTCAATACCTTTATGCTCGGAGTGTATAGCCTAAATATTTGGTTCCTCCTCAAGTAATTCAATTATTAAAAGTTTTCCTTGCTTTTATCAATGCTCTCTGCTCTACTTTTCATCAAAATGCCAACACAAACCCTTTGTTGATCGTTCTTTGAGTTTCTCTTAGGTCAGTCTTCTAGTATTAGGATTCCAATTATGAATGGTTAGACTAATTGACTTGCTAGTCACCTATTTATTAACACTTTTAGTTTGGTATTTTTCATGTTAATTTTTTCTTCATGGCTGTTAGAGTGTGAGGTTAGCAAGCCTTAATTTTATAATGAATATCTAAATTAAGATCTTCAATAAATGTTTCCACTAATTACCTTTCAAATTAATCTTTAACTTGATTTGATAGTCGTTCAAATCAACTTTGATACTCTAATATAGTAGAAGTCTAATGAATCTAGTAAGTTGCCCATCAATATTCTCATATTTGAATGGTTCTAAAAAAACAAGAAGAATTTTCTTAAATTACTCCTATGAGGGAACTATATGATATGTTTTATACCAATCATACTATTAAATAGCATCCCAATCTAATTAGTTAGATTGAAATTATTTTTACTTTAAAATATTTTAGAGTTTTATGAAAGCGAAAAAATTTCTTTGCTCTAAAAACCGATTCTCCATCTTTCCATCTAGAAAATTCTACTTTTACATGAGGATAGCTATTACAATGCTCTCCATAACCTCTTCTTATGACTTTAGATTTTATCGATAGAAACCAAAATTTCATCTTGTTTATTTTTGTTTAAACTCTCCAAGTACTCTTTTTAAAACCATTGTGACTTTAGATATGCAATTCTTAAGTTTTGTTTTTGATTTTAGGTCAAAGGCTGCTTACTTGGTGTTGAAGGTGAAGTGGCAACTCGGGTGTCGGGTCCTATGGCGACGTCGAAGAGGAGATCGAGGAAATATTGCAAGAACTTTAGGAACACAGAAAAAACATCGCAAGAACTTTGAAAATACCGTGTTGTTATCAGATGATAAAACTCTAAGGTTTTATCTAAAAAAATAGATATGAATTAATCGCTTCGAGAGGATCAACCTCCTTTTGATCGCTTCGAGAGGGTCAATCTCTAAGTTGGCGAAAGGCTTTGAGTTGTATTTGATTGCTTGAGAAAAATAGTTAAATACATTATATATATAGTTATTTAATTCTTAGTCAACTAAGACTAGGATTTCTAATAAAAATAAAAATAGTAATTCCTAATTTACTACGGACTCTTAATATAATTAGGAAAAACTCAAAAACTCCTACCAAAAAACTATATAAGAAAATAAAATTTAATATCAAATCCCTAATATTAAGGAATCCTAACATATTAGTGAAAATCAATCCATTTTAGCAAAAAATTATTATTCATAATTCTCTTACTAAAGCTATGGAGTAAAACATTCTTTTCATTGGTTTTGTTAAATGTTATCTCTTCATTATTTCGCAGGTTATGATGCTTGTAATCTGTCATAAGGTATAAGCCTATGATTAAAAAAATTATGAAGAACCCAATTTAAAATTAAAATTATAAATATAATAAATATAAATACTCAATCACATGTGTCCATTTTGACACTGCAGTATTACGCGTCCTTAAAAAGGAAAACTAAAGTATGGTGCATGGTTTATGATTTTTGATACATGATATAAAATTAAATAATTAATTATTTGATTATATTGAATTTCATAATTTAAGTCTGTTTATTCATCATAGCACATGTCAAATAAAATAAATTTTATACTTTAAACACAAGTTTTATCGTAGTCAAATAACTTGTTAAATGTTATTCTTGGTATATATATATATATATATATATATATATATATATATATAATAGCGAAACGGCATCAACGCTCCAAACTTAAGTCATCTTTTATGATATTCATACATGAAATGAATAATTAGTCACAGTGGATGCTATAAACATTTATTATTTACAGAATAAGATTGATATTTAAAGCATAACAATTATTTATACAACAAAATATATGTTCAATCTTATTGCTTAAAAGATTAAAAGTTATATGCCACTCCAACTTATGTTTCGATTTCAATGAATCAAAACAAACGTGTGCAGGACATGCATTCCTATTCATCAAAAGTTATACAATAGACCTATGTTAATCTGCATACGTGTAAACCACAAATTTTCATTCATGCATCCATAAGTAAACAACATATTTTAGTGCATGCATTTGCCTATCAAAGCATATGAAGAACTGGGGAGCATTTGAATTTGTAGACCCTAATAAGTGAATCTAAATATTTGACCAAATATAGTCGACTAGTAAATACTTCATCTAATATCTAATAAGATTGGTCACAATCCAATATTCTTTGCTTATAATCATGAGTTATATATTTAATGAGTTCAGCTATCTTGGCTAAGCTACATCGATTAGTTTAGTTATATTGAGTTATTTATAAACCTGTAATGTGTCCAAACTCTAAACCATGACTGTTATCTAATCAAAAGTAGCTGATTACTACTGTTAACGAATCTTCCCAAGTATTTTAATTAGATAAATAACATTGATTGTTATCTAATCAATGTGTTTAAATTTCATCTTCATCATTTATTCTTTGATAAAAAAATTAATTTAAATATGGAATGGATCTAAATTTGTTCATAGTATTTTAATTCAATTGTTAACTAAACAATTTTTAGATTTTTAATTTAGACATAATTTTACAATTTAACTGTAACAAAGAGAGAATAAAGGAACATCTCTGGCTACAATCACGTCTTTAACAATGAAAAGCTATAAGCACGCATGTGACTAATGAATTGTTAGGCCATATGTACTGTGCAATCACTTAGATACATATATATATATATATATATATATATATATATATATATATATATATATATATATATATATATATATATATATATATATATATATTGTAAGACTAAAGCAAGATGGTGATACAGCACAGATCACAATAAGGGAGAAGAATGTTAACGAAACATTAAAAAAATCTATATATATAATAAGAAAAAATAAAGAAGAATCTGTTTTTTGAATATTTGTATGTCGCATCGCCTCTCCTCCTTCCTCAATGCTAAATGAAGGATGAGGAAGATTTAACCCTGAATCTTATGATCACTAATAAGATAAAAACATCAATAATTAAAATCGAGGTATTACACCTGATATATTAATTGATTTGATAGGTCGCTTGAGTTCATCTAAAATATGTCACCCTTTTCAATTGATTTCTTTTCTACCATCCACCAGTAGGAGCTGCATCCTCGTCTCATCCAGGTTTTCGATCAATAGATAAATAGTTACCACCATGTGCAAAATAAAGTTTATTTAATAACATAATATTATCAAACAAAACTAAGAACCGAAGTACCCAATCGGACTCAATTACAAGAGTAATCTGTTAAGTAAACCATCACACAGATTATCAATAGATAAAAACATTTTATTAGATAGACATGCTAGATTCAATTTTCACAAGTGAGATGAGATAAAAATGATATTTATTAAAACAAATTAATTAAACTAAGTAGAGGTAATTGCTGAGAAAAGAAAACAAATGCTTGAGGTGAGAACAAGTTTCAAATTTAATTTTAAGATTAACAATTTACTTAAAA
This sequence comes from Musa balbisiana, assembly GCA_004837865.1. Taxonomy (NCBI): domain Eukaryota; kingdom Viridiplantae; phylum Streptophyta; class Magnoliopsida; order Zingiberales; family Musaceae; genus Musa; species Musa balbisiana. Next base: position 27,962,336 of record CM017192.1, on the reverse strand, counting down.
TAACATCAAAGTGGTTTCCAACTTAAAACAACAAGTTTCAAACTTGAGGAGGTGTATATGAAGTTAACTTGATTATAAAATTATATAAAAAAGTTAACTTGATTATAAAATTATATAAAAAAGTTAACTTGATTATAAAATTATATAAAAAAGTTAACTTGATTATAAAATTATATAAAAAAGTTAACTTGATTATAAAATTATAAAATAAACCCTATCGAGGATTAAAAAATATATAAAAAAAGTTAACTTGATTCAATAACTTTTTATCAATGTTCATAGAAAATAATTAAATTATTTATTATATGTAAAATCAATTACAAAGACTCTGAGTTATCCCACTTAAATACAACTTTCTCTTATATATTCTCTCGTATAAATATCAAAAAAAATATTTTTTAATTCTTTCTAATGAAAACCTAGAAGCATCTCATGTATTCTTCATAATTTGATTTTCTCTTATCAAAACATAAAGATATATGTGATATTTATGGAAGAACCAAACTTTATTTTTTAAGATTTTTTATGAAACTCTTTTAGTACTATGATTCATTATTCTTCCCGAATATTTGACTATAAAAATCTTAAAATATTTACAAACATCATCCAAGAATTCGAACACTAAACGTATCACGTATAGCTATGCAACACTAATGCAGTTTGGGGCAATGCCAAAAGTCACGCAAATTAGAAGGTTTAAGACTTCATCTTATGGGTTGATAAATTCGTTAACCAAATTTATTTAAATTTTATAAGTGAAAAGTGTTGTTCATGTGATTGATTGATCCAAGTGAAAATAACTCTTGCCTACCAAGACAATCATTCTTGCCAAGTGGTCTCATACTTAGTCGTTACATTAGTGCCATCACAAAGATTACAAATATGTTAGGACATCACTGTGTTAATCCTCACATGTTATTTACTAAACCATGCATTAGATCTTACAACACGAGGACATTAAATTTAAATGAAAGAAAAAGGACATGCTAAATAGTCCCACATTCACTCGAGGGTATATATTATTAGAAGTAAAAAACATTATTTATTGATACATTTAGTTGTTTGGTAAATATGTTTATTATTATTATTATTATTGATTATCAATATTAAAAATAATCATATAAAGTTTTCTTAATTTTTTTTTGTTAATGCTACACACAAAGTGGGCTTTAAGTAGCCCGGCCCGTTTGCAGCCCGCGAGGCGCAGCCTCTAGAAATGCAGGAGAGAGTGCGACATCCATCTCGGAAACCCTAACTTGTGCGACCGTCAAGCCGACGAAGGTACGGATTTGATCTCACCTTCATGCGTTCTTTCTCGATCTTCTCTTGGTTCCTCGCTCTGGATTTTCGACCTAGGATGGATCCTCTACTCCACCAGTTGGTTGTTAACGTTTGGTATATGAATTGTATTACTGTGAACTTCTAAGGAAAAGGAAATCTCCGGATTGGTCGCTGAGATCCCCAAGTTGGGGCTGATTGCTGCCCGTTTTCGATTTGTGTCGATTTCTCCTAATCCACCGCCTATAATTGTGGGGAAAGTGTGATTTTTGTGAGGGAAATACGTTGTGAGTCGGATGTCGGCGATTTTGTTGATTTTGCTTAGATAACCTAGTTTTCTTTTTTTTTTTTTTTCAAAAAAAGATGGATTCTGTCCTTTTGTTTCATCATAGCTGTGTAATCGATGCTAGGATCAAAATGATCTTACTTCTTGTTCGCTGAGGTAACAAATCTTTTGCCTTTGGAGTATCACAAAATGCTCACAGAGGTCAGAGTTATTCTCATTAGGTAAATTTTAATTGCTGAGACGCTTGATATCACCAATTTTTTGCTGAAAATGATAATAGGAAATGAGAAATTCAATACACACGATAATCGTCAGACATTTGTGGTCCACTGAGTGACTGGTGTGATTTTTCTAGGGGACATATATATTTAACTTACTTTGGCTGTCCTCTGAATCCATATGGTGTAACCACATACTTTTATGTGGTCATGCTTGAAATTAGAGTGAAGGGCCCTTTTTTCTAGTATGTTTTGACCTTTTATTCAGCTGGGTCAGGTATTGAGCTGCGTAGCTTGAACTAAATCTTGTAGGATCAAAGTTATAGGTCAGCTAGGTTTGCAAATTGACATTGTGGATCAGCATAAGTCTTTTCATACATTATAATTATATTTAGTGAGACCAGTCTTAAAATCTCTCAGCTCATCCCTCATGTCTGGGTAAGGTCTGGTTGTGTTCACAATGTATTTGGAAAACACAGACACTCAAAAGAAGAAAAAATATTCTCTTTCACGATATTTCTAATCTGATTTTATTGACTACTTAGTGCAAAAGTCTTATTCTACTATGCACAAGCTATTCAGTTCTAATTCAGTGTAAAAAGGGACTTTGAGTTAGGCAGCTGATGATCAGAGCAAGTTCTTCTGGAATAACTGTAGAAATTTTCTTATATAAGCTGCATTTTGGCTGTCTAAAAACTCTCTACCATGTTATTTCTAATTTGATATTGACTGCATAGTACCAAATTTTATTCTATGCACAAGCTCTTCAGTCCTAATTCTTGGTGAAAAAGGACTTTGAGTTAGGCAGCTGATGGTCAGAGCAAATTCTGCTGGTATACTATAGAAATTTCCTTATTGAAGCTGTTTTTGGCTGCTCCTATTAGCAAAATTTAATGTGAGACCTTTAATAAATTTAAATGGTTGAGAATATCCTTTTTTGAACCCAAAATATTTGTGATTTACTTGCCGGTTACATTTCCTTGTTCTGACAAAGTTGTATTGGATTACACTTAACACTGGTATCTCGACTTGTCTAGTAAGTTTAGGTTGGGTTATTAATTTGTTGGCTTTATTCGGGTATGGATCTTGCCCAGTTCTTGTGGATTATGACATGTAGTTGAAACACCTTGTTTTCTATTAAATACGATGGGTGCTTACGACATGAAGTGAGCATAGCACTTATTTGACTTATCAAACACTTTTTAACCACACATTGCAATTTATATTTTGGAGGAACTTTGAATTCCCCGAGTATTTTAGAGTATGGTTTCAAGTAATTTTTCATGCACTTTAACCACGCAAGCATTTTGTTGAGGATGAATTCATATGGTACTGTCAAAAGTTTGGCAACCGGGCTGTCAACTAAGTGTTTACATTTGGTTGTGTTGGCGGGACAAGGTTCATTAACATTACAATAATTGGGATATTTAGATTTTTTTTCTCAAAAAAAGAAAAAAGAGGGGTGAACGTTCACTGAATGCAGCAATAAAAGAAATGATAAGGTCAGGCTTGTGAGTTTATATTAATGGATGCTATCTGTAATTGGCAAAGTTAGATGCTATATTTTGTATAATTTAGAATGGTCACTATGATTTGGTTGAGGTGCAGTTACTGTATTCAACTGGTTTGATCTCATAGAAGAACGTGATTCGTTGTGTGTGTGTTATAACCAATTGAAGATTCGGTCAGGTTGTTTATCTATTTAGTTGGCTGTTATCAATGTGATTTGACTTATTTAATACCCAAAATTGACATGAATTAACATGAACACTCATCCCTTGAAACTAGTGATGGAACACCTCAATTAGTCCCACATCGAAAGTGGGTAAGACTAAGATTGACTTATAAGAGTATGATAAGGGTACTACTATCAATTTTAGCCTAAGAATTTTAACTAGTGCTTTGGGCTCAATGAAGTTGACAGGTCAGCCAACTCATTAGACCTGGGTCGTGACATTTGATATCAGAGCCGATCTAGTATTGGGGCATGGTGAGGGGGCTCGAATAGGGAGGGGTTACCCACGGATGGAGTTAGAGGACTCGTCGTGGCGTGGAGCCACCATTGAACTACGTCTTATATGCGTCATGTTAGGGTTTGATCTGTGCTATGTGGACTTTGATGGAGTTAGAGGACTCGTCGTGGATGGAGTTAGAGGACTACGTCGTGGAGCCACCATTGAACTACGTCGTCATGGATGGAGTTAGAGGACTTGTCGTGGACTTTGATAAAGACATCAAGCTTTTATGTGGGAGAGTTTGTAACATCCTGATTAGTCCCACATCGAAAGTGAGCAAGATTATGATTGACTTACAAAAGTCTGATAAGTGTATTACTATTAGCTTCAACTTAAGTATTTTAATTAGTGGTTTGGGCTCAACGAAGTTGATATTATCAGTTAGCTTATCAGGCTTCAGTCATGACAAGTTAATTAAAATCTAGCTTATGCAGTCTGCTGCATTTACTCCATAATGTCTAAATTGGGTTCTTTTTTGTTTATATTTTAAGTTGTAACTTTGATGCTTTTGTGAATATGCAATTGGTTGGTTGGTCTAAGATGACATATTTATGACCTAGACCAGTATATGCACAGTCCAATCCCCACTGACTCCACTTGTGGTGCAAAGGTCAAGTCAAAAAATGCCACTTGCTAACATAATGCAGAATTTGGAGTCTGGAATTGGAATCTTATTTTCTTCCAAGCAGTGTTTTTTCCCATGGAAGTGAAACAGCCATTGCATGAATTCTTATGGAAACATCATATGGAGCTTTTGTAAATTCTATAAAAACTGGTGTCATGAGATTGTTCAAGTTTTTAAGATAGAATTTGTGATGTTGAGTCATACACTGATGTATCATGAATGTGACCGTTATCTTGAGCTTGTATTCATGCATACACTTTAGTGCAACTGAAATACTCCCATTATCAATTGTTTCCCGTATTCTTGGCTTTCTTCTACCTTTACATGCATATTGCAGCAGAATTTTAAAAGGGAGGGAGCAATATATCCTAGATGTGAAGAAATATTAAACGGCAATAGTTTGTTGTAAAAAACTGCTCCTAAATGGAGTACATGGTTGTTAAACCTTCGTCTCATTCTTTTTCCTTTTTTTGTCTGTAACCTCAACTTATGTTTAGTAAAATTGCTTTCCCTTCCTCATGGAGTATGACCTGTCTTGCAGTTTATTCCTTGATGCTGGTAGATAGCATGGAAGACACCGAAACAGTTTCTAGTGGCATTGAATCAGCAGGAATGATGTTGGAACAGCTTGGGAAGGCATTTGCTGATCTGGAGTCTCACAAAGAATCATCTCTGCAAAGCAAGATCAAGTGGGATGAAATCAAAGAACATTTCCAGAGTCTGGAGAGATTGTTGAAGGATAAATTGGAGGAAGTAAAAGTGAAGGAGAAGGCTTTTGAGGAGAAGCAATCAGAAGCTCAGGCATTGATTGCAGAAAAGGAGGCTGCTGTTTCTGCAAAAGAACATGCTTCATTAGCTCGTCTCCAGGAGCTGAGGGACTCAGCTGTTTCAGCCATAGCAGAAGCACGTCACAAGTATAAGGTGGCATCTCCTGAGCCTATTGATGTCAGGGGAAGCAAAGAAAAAAAGGTAAGCACCTCTCCCAATGATATCAATGCACCAAATCCTGCTTCAGAGGAAAAAAATCCTGATAATGCATCATGCGAGGTCCGTCCTCGGTTGAAGCAACTTTGCCAACAGATGGATGCAAAGGGACTTCTGAAATTTATTTTAGAAAAGAAGAGGAACCTTGGCAGCCTACGTGAGGAACTTTCACTAGCGCTGAAATATGCAACTGAGCCAGCCCGTTTGGTGCTGGAGTCCTTAGAGGGCTTCTACCCTCTTGACCAATCTAATTCACCAGGGAATGAGGATAATACCCTTCAGGGCCTGCGCAGAAGCTGTCTTCTAGTGATGGAATCTGCTGCCCCTCTATTGGGGTCAACAGAGCAAGGTGTTAATCCTTTGAGCTCTGAAATTAAACAGCAGGCCAAAGAAATTGCTGATAAATGGAGGCCGAAGTTGGCTGGTTTAAATTTAGATGCTTCTAATGGGTATTCATTGGAAGCACAAGCATTTCTGCAGCTCCTTGCTACTTTTAGCATTGCACCAGAATTTGATGAAGACGAACTTTGCAAGCTCGTCATAGCTGTCTCTCGTCGCAGGCAGGCTCCTGAGTTTTGCCGTTCTCTTGGATTAACACACAAAACGCCAGGTTGGTATTTTGATAACTGGCCTCAAGAGTTCCAGTGACTTGGGCACTTCTTTGTTAGGTTGTCTTACAATGCTCCAAGAGGAGATGTGAGGTCAATGCAATAAGGATGGACTTCTTAAAAAAATTAGAAATTAGTTCTTTGATATATAGTTGGTATCTTAATATCTGAGATGTGTTGTTCATGCAGGCCTTATTGAAGACCTGGTTAGCAAAGGGAGGCAAATTGATGCCGTCCACTTTGCACATACCTTTCAGCTTACCGATCAGTTTCCTCCTGTCCCTTTGTTGAAAGCGTATCTAAGGGACTTGAAAGATGCCAAAGAAACTAATGAAGACACAAGCACTGCTGCTGTACAGGTGATTGCTACCTTTGGTCGCCAACTGGATTAGAACTTGGAACTAGGATCATTCTAGTGGTAAAAGGAAACCTTTTTTTTTCCATTGTGCAATTTGCACCCATTTTCATTTCTTTTGAATTTCAATCTCTTCAGAAGGACTCTGCATCTGATGAGCTAGGTGCCATAAGGGCTGTCATTAAGTGTATCGAGGAGTACAAGCTCCAAGAAGAGTACCCTCTCGATCCCCTCCAGAAACAAGTTGCTCAGCTTGAAAAGGCTAAAGCTGACAAGAAACGAGGTGGAGATACTGCAAAATTCCAACCAAAAAGGCCTCGTGCAAGTGGAGGTTATGTTCCTCGTAGGCATGCTGGTGCTGTCAATAACTGGCAGCGCCCACCCATGGCTTTTGATCATAGGGCTCCGTATGCTGGTGGTGGCGAAAGGTATGCTTACAACGTACCACCAGCCTATGAAGCACCACCGGTACATGCTGCATATGGGCAACAAGCACACCCTCAGAGAGCATACCACTATCCAGATGAGCGAGGCCCCTCTGTGCCCTACGGCGTTGCCACATCGAACTATGGAAGCTACACAAACACTACCTTGCATTCTGCTTCGAACAACTATGCTAATTATATGGGCCCTGGGGTGCCATCTGCTTCGTCAACCTATGGGGGATACACTGGCACTAGTTATCAGCCCCCACACCAGTCTTATATGTGAAGGTGATCACCAGACACCCAGGATGTAGTAGCTGCTAGATGAACATTTTAGAATAGGTAATCGAAATATGGCAGCAAGCACTTATGTTATCTGATGGATGCCATCTTGAACTCACTTTCTGACCCTTCTGACGGTCAAATTTATTTCCTGGATCGTGTGATGTACCCTCGTATGGTGAAGTAGTTCTCTTGTTCCGTCCTTCTTGGGTCTCAGAGCATGAGTTGTTGGTTGATTAAACCGTGCTTGCAATCCAATTAGGTCAATGATAACAGCAGAGACATGCTTTAACAATAGCCATAAACCACCATGAGATTCTCCAGGAGTAATACTCTTTTCAAGAGATAGACTCGATTGAAGATTTGCCGGGTCAAAGTGATTCAAACGTTTTGCCGATGCCACGTTCTTGGTTTGACAATATATTGATATGTGGATCGTTTGCTATCGGGTGGAACATTCAATATCGTCTCATATCAGACGTAATAATCGAAATTTTGATCATTACCATCCGGCATAGCTCGGTAATAATCAATTTCGATCGTTATCGATCTATAAGAGTGCTCCAATAGTCAGCTCAATAACGCTCGATTTCGATCGTTACCGATATAATAGTGCTCCAACAATCATTTTGGAGCCCTTTCTCATGGGTTTTTAAACTCGTATTCTCCTCTATTTCACTTCATTTCACTCTCACACTCTCTTAAACCACCTTAAACTTTTTTTTTCTTATCTTTATACTCTCATAAACGCTACAAAGTAATGATTTGTGAATTAACAATTCAAATGAGTTTTCTGTAGATATTTCAATATTTATATAAGAGCAATCTGTAACGGATACTAACGGATCGAATACGAATTTTGTACAAGGCTATTCCTTAAAGTTCGAAAAAGATATGTATATTATTATTACCTAATTTACATTGGTTTTGTTAAACTTACATTATTACTATATTTATTTCTAACTTAAAAACTATATCTTAATATTTTTTATTTTCAGATATTTTCGGAAGATTTTACGTCTAAATTAGGTGTATCACTCGGTACGCCCTAGTGTTTTGCTCGATACATAATAATTGTACCGTACGATCGAAGCTTGAGTCAAATTGGTAATGTACATCATCTTGTTTTTAACCTAGGAAAGAAGTTTTCCTTCTTGATAAAGGATAAGGGGCGAAGGTAAATTTTGATTAAAATTTATAGGATGACTCAACCTAAGGTAAATAAGATATGTACATCAAAGTTTTAGGTTTGAAATTTATAAATTGATGTTTCAAACATAAATTTATTACTATATTTATTTCTAACTTAAAAACTATATCTTAATATTTTTATTTTCAGATATTTTCGGAAGATTTTACGTCTAAATTAGGTGTATCACTCGGTACGCCCTAGTGTTTTGCTCGATACATAATATTGTACCGTACCGAGCGAAGCTTGAAACTTTTGTATGGTATGAGATTCTAATCCTTGTTTAATATTAATACCTAAAAGAGTTTCCAAAGTATCGAAACTTATTACATGTTGAACACACTTGAGTCAAATTGGTAATGTACATCATCTTGTTTTTAACCTAGGAAAGAAGTTTTCCTTCTTGATAAAGGATAAGGGGCGAAGGTAAATTTTGATTAAAATTATAGGATGACTCAACCTAAGGTAAATAAGAATATGTACATCAAAGTTTTAGGTTTGAAATTTATAAATTGATGTTTCAAACATAAATTTATTACTATAAAATAAGATATGTACATCAAAGTTTTAGGTTTGAAATTTATAAATTGATGTTTCAAACATAAATTTATTACTAATAGATTAATATTTTAGATGTCAGTGAAACTTAAGATGATGTCTCAAACTCTTATCTCAAATAAGTGAGACATATATATTGGGATTAAAGGTTCATTTTAACCCCTATGCTGATTTATAATAAATTATTAATATAATAATACATGTAATTTAATTTTTTCTTTAAAAAAATTTATTTTAGCCTATGTAGTTTTAGTTATAAACCATTTAAAACTTTATACTTTTATTTGTGTCTAAAATAACACTTATATTTTTTAAAATATAACATATAAGCTTCTCCTGTTAAATCTAAGTTAACAAATATTAAAGTTTGTTTACGTGACATACTGACTCATAATAAATTATTAATATAATGATGTATAATTTAAGTTTAAAAAAAATATATCTTGTCGAGGAAGATAAAGCAATAGAGGTCGTAGCGTTGGACAAAAGGTAGAGAGGCCGGAGGCGAATGTGAAGGAGAGTTGGACCACCATGTCATAGGCACAATGGGTGGAGGCATAGGAGAGGACGAAGTGTGAAGTGATGGGGATGAAGATGCCAAGGAGGAGGAAAAGAGATCATGAGACCATTACATGCCTAACGAATAACTGATTGATGCATATCTACCTGAGGTAAGATTGGAAGCTCTTGAGCTTATCATCAATATGGGAGAGGCTATGTGCGTACGACACCCTATTAGGTAGTAGTGACTCAATGTTGTTACTAGTGGTTGCTCCCACGACAACGCCTCCTCCCGTTATTGATGGTGATTTTAATTTTTAATTTAAATTATAAGTATTATTATATTAATAATTTATTATGAATCAGTATGCTACGTAAGCAGACTTTAACTTATGTTAATTTAGACTTGACAAAAATTGCTTATATGCTATATTTTTAAAATGTAAAAATTATTTTAGACATGAGCAAAACCGGCTTAAATCGTCTATGATCAAAACCAGGCTAAAATAATTTTTTTAAAAAAATTAAATTATATATATCATTATATTAATAGTTTATTATGAATTAACATATCACGTATGAAAACTTTAACATCTATTAACTCAAATTTGACTGGAGAAATTTATTTACTATGTTTTTCAAAATATAGATGTTATTTTAGACATAAATAAATCATAAGAGTTTAAATACTCACCAAAACCATTAGAACTAAAATAAATTTTAACTCTATATATTACCACCAAATATATTGTTATTATAAAAAAATTGAAGATTGAGGATACCTCAAATTAAGGGTGAGTTAGGTATAATGCACTATATTAATATTTTAGATGTGAAAATTTTATAAATTGAGATTTCAATTCTTAACATAAAGGTGAATCAAGGATATCACCGCCAGAAGAAAAAAAAAAAACTTCACTTAGCTGAAAAGAAAAATGATTGAACAAAACTAAGTTTCAAAGAAAGATTTTGTTTTGTTTTATTTATTTAAAGCGACTTCCAAAATATAGTCCGAACAAAGTAAGGACAAGACAGTCTCCTAAAAGTACATTCCACGCTGGCAAAACCCGAGTGCTACATTTATTTACCACCATATAATATATAGATACGGTAACAGCAACAGCAGGTGATTCCAGCTCATGGGCATTTGGGCTTCCTGTTCTTGCCCTTGCAGACCTTGTCCATGTAGCAAGGGCACTCATCCTTGTTCCCGTAGGTCCCCGAAGGCACACACTTGCACTCCTCGCAGCACACCCCGCAGTAGCGCAGGCACCGGTCCATCACGCCGGCCTTGGCGCATCTCACTTTGCACTTGGACTCGCAGAAGGCTGACGCAAGGAGAAAAGGAGGTGCAGGAAACCACACGAGTACCATCAAACACCAACAAGCTCCAAATGCTGGGATTATTTATCAGTGGTTACCTGAGCCGGCCATGGCAGCTTGGAGGTAGCAGGATGTCAAGATGAGGAGGAGGGTCAGGGTGGCAGAGAGGAGCTCCATCGTCTACTTCAGGCGAAGACACAGTAAGATAGAGGTTGGAGGGTGGGAGGGGAGTCGGATACGAGCTGGCTGCCATACAAGAAAAGGACAAAGGCAGGTGGTGGTGTGAGAGTGTGAGCGTCCACGCGTGGGGAACCCAAGCAACGTAGCGGATGGTTGGAGACACCCCAAGCGCCAGGTTTCGCCTGCGCTGCTGTTCCGCGTCGGTGTGCTCTCTCTCTCTCTCTCTCTCTCTTTCTCTCTGATTGATGAGGTCAGCTCTGCAGCAGCAAAATGGCATTGGGAATCGACGTCGAAGGTTCCGAGAGCATCATGTTCGCGGGACGATCTCTCCATCTCCAACGCAGTAAGAATGCTATGGAACTACGCGCATCACGACTCGGAGAACGAATTCGGGCATGGGACACGAACGATTGCATCTTGAATCTGGACGTCATCATTAAATGGTGACTTAATTCGTGGATTAAGAGGAAATAGCAACTTGCTATCTATCTGTGTAGTAATATGATTCTATTTTCCGGAAGTAGCAGATCCAGAGGAAAAACATGTACAATGTTTCTAGTTTGATCCCTTACAACTCAATTGTTCAGCAGATTCTTGATCATCTATTTTCCCTGATGTTTGAGCAGAGTTAGGATGAAGAAATTGCATTTGATTGATTCTCCCATTTACCATGTAATCTAATTGCCTTTGAAAGCACGCATAAAGGTCGTATTTAGTTTAGCATATCAAACCATGCTCTTAGTGTTTTTTTTTTGTTTCATGAAACATGAAGCCTAAGACGAGCTTTGTTCCTCACTAGTTTGGCATGCCATGCAAAGAAGGTCAGCGAAACGGATTCATGCCCTGTGCTAAGAACAAGTGACACCGATGATAAGGAGTCAAAGTGAGTGTAGTTTTAGCGATTACCGACACGTGGAAAAGTCCTCAGCTTGCCGTACTGACTAGGGGTACTCAAAATAGTCATCTTGGCCTGTGTGGAAAAGTTCTCTGCAGCCCTCACGTGTCCGAAATATGGATGCGCCTGCACGAGATAAAGAAAGAACATCCATGCAGTCTCATGTAACAAGTATGTCAACACAGCAGCAACAGATGTGGCATTCACAGAAAGTTGGATGTCTTCGAAGTTCGAGTTTGCTGTTCTTCACCAGGTTAATTCTAATTCCTATTAATTATTAAATCTTAATAATAATTACACTCAATCATATTGCTAAATATGATAGTTGATGAAGTTCCCCTCACATACCTTCATCCTTCCAACTAAAATTTTGCATGGACAATTGTTCTGGGAGGCCAACGCATCCAGCAAGTTAAATATTTTATTTATTATAAGACTTGCAGATTTTTCAACACACCAATATCCATTTCTAAGATTTCATACTGTATATGTTAGTATAAAATCTATAATCATGCTATCTGTAATATGAAATAAAAGATAATTCAGAAAATTTTTATGTCAAGATTGAAATCAAATAAAATTAGATCTAACAATATATTATAATGTGTATCTTTCTTGTTATTCAGAATAATAAACCTTATATGACCTACAAGCGCTTCATCGTTGGATCTGAGATATCAATTTGTAAGGAGAACTAGATCATTTTCTTCTCTTCCTATCTTTTCACAGGACCACCTAGATTGATGAATTAGGGGATTAGGGGAGAAGGAGATTGAGAGAAAAACCTTAATATCTTAATTGCTAAGATGAGATGTTTCCTTGTTTAGCCCCTAGAGATCCTGTCTATTTATAGGCGAGAGTAGAGGGTCTGGGATAAGTTATTAGGAGAGTTCCTCTCACATCAAGGTCATCTCCTAAAGAATCCTATTTTAACTGAACTTCTTTTCTATTGGCCAATAACCATAATCAGAATCCAATCATATCTATAATATATTTTACCTAATTAAATAGGGCCACATAATCTAACATTCTCTCACTTGGCCTATTAATTGGTAAGATAAAAAAAGACTTAAAATTAAAATAAATAAATAAAATTTATTTGAAAACAATTTGACCCAATTGGATTTTGAAATATTAGAAAAACTATATACACGCACGCGAATTTTAAAATAGGCTAATAAGTCTAATAATTTTAATAATGCTATATTAAGTTTGACTAACAATATGAGTCATAACGGTTATCTGTCATTAGTGTCATACTTCCTTCTATGTATCACAATACTATTAGCATTTCCTAATGCAATCCAAAATGACTCCTATAATTTGTCTTGTCAGAACAATCGTGCTATCACATTTAACCATAATATGTACATTCATAATTGTGAATAGGATAGCAGAAACAAATAACTTTAAGTACATAAACAAGAATGTCAATTATAGTATCCACTCAAACATGCATCACCATATCCTTTATGGGTTGCTCACAAACCCAATCATAAGAACATGTTCTTTCAAAATACTTTAGACTGTAAGTTTCAAGTGAATGGATCAGCAATCAATACAGTGGAACTCAAGTAATTAATTAACATTGGATGTTTCTGGACTAATCTTCTCTAACCACCAAGTACTTTATACCATAATGCATAGAGATGCAATAGTACTTGTCATTCTTAAAGAAGAAAACTACTGCAATGTCACAAAATATCTTCAACAACTTGGCAATTGAGTCTGACTACACCAAGTCTTAAGATAAAATTTTATAGTCCAAAAGTTTGATCAGTAGCCTCAAAGCATGCCACAAAATCAACTTCTATTATTAATAATAATAAATTACCCCTCTAATTAATATAGATATTAACTGTAAGGTGGACTTCCTATTATTGAAGTAATTTATATAATCAGCATTTGAAAAATACCATTATTTCAAGCTGATATAATTTTATATATGTGAGCATATAATCCTTTATCTAGGATATCTTATTACTTTCTTTACAGTCCTTTAGTGTTTTTACTTCTAGGTAACTCCAATATATACCCAACATTTTAACTATAAAAATTGATATCTTTTCTAACACAGGCTTCAGCATAGACTTCCAACTACGCATACAAAGAATATTTTCTTTATCTGATTTTTTTCAAGTCATTTTCAAGCATTTACTATTGACTAAAATTTTACTTTTATGATTTACTGAACAAAGCTGTATATTGAATCTTTTCAAGACTAGGTTAATATATCCTTTCTAAGATAATCTTCATAATTATTGAGGTCTATCATTGAATTATTCAATGTTAATAATATAAGATGTCTCATTCATATCAACCATCTTAAAATTCTTAGTAATAAATATCTTGATTTAGTATAATAAACCAAAATCACTATTGGTAAGACAAAATATTTTCCATATATAAGACCAATAAAATAAACTTGCTCCCACTGATATAAATACTGATTAATAGTATTTACATTAAATCTGAAAATAATGATATCAAGAACCTTTATATATCATTATCTTGAAGCTTGTTTAAGGTCATAAATAGATTTCTGAATTTGCATACCAAACTTTATATTTCTTTAATTTTCTTTGTAAATTAGTTAGAGTAACCCATATAAAGCCAAATCTTTTAAACATATTATGATATAATTCAAACTCATAATGAGTCACTAATGTCATGATGATTCTTAACGAGTTCATTAAATGTCTAGTTATAATCGATACATTCTTTATGAGTAAAATTTTTAACCACAAGTCTGACCATTATATCATTCGACATTGTCCTTTAAGTCACATTTATATAATAGACTCTTTTACAATTATTGGATAATTCGATAAATTTATCATACACTATTCTGGTTATTAATTTTAACTCTTCTTTTATTGCATCATACTACTTTTCAGAATCATTCCTTTTGATGACCTATGACAATAATAAGGGATTCATTCTGATTCCTATAATTCTTGTAGATATGCAACATAATAACCATAAATGATATGATTCCTTCCCCTTTGAGATAGTCTCAAAGTTGTTAATTATGATTGTTCTACAAGACCATTAACAATTATATTAATATAATATGGGAGTTTAGTAATATTATTTTATTGTTCACTTTTATCAAATCATTTAATGATTTGAATAACAATAATTTCTCAAATAATAAAGGAGTATCAACTTGTATCTCATCTATATCAAAAAGAATTTCGAGATTTTCACCTCCACTATTTTATAGGAATCTTACATTACCAGATTTAATTGTCCTCGTACTATGATTAGTGCAATAAGATATATACCCCTTTAAACTTTTCTGAATAGATAATAAAATATTCAGAAATAATTATTAAATCTAATTTTCTTTTATGTGAGTTGAAGATCATTATCTCCATGGGACAATCTAAAATATGTAAATATCTTAAATTAGGTTTCCTATCATTTCATAACTTAAAATAAGTCATGCAATTTACTTACTAAGAACACCATTCAAGATATACATAGTTTTCCTTGGAGCTTCTTCTCACATTAATTTGGATACAAAAGAACAATCTATCATGCTCCTAACCATATCTATAAGGTACGATAATATCTTTCAGTAATCATATTCTGCTATAACACATCTGGTAAATCTTATATCTTATTTTTCCAAGAATCTAGCAAAAGAATTAGAATTATAATTGAGTTCATCATAAATACCATAAAATTCATCACCCTTGTCAGATATGATGATTTTGCCTTTTCTATCTAATTGTCTATCGATTTCATTTATATACACTTCAAGAGTGTAAATAGTCATAGATTTTATATGAATTAGATATATATAATCATATCTCAACAGATTATTTATATAGTGATAAAATGTCTCTCTTTAATGAGACAAAAGCATAGAGTGATAAACATAACCTCAAGGAGTTTATAAAACTTTATTTCACTTCAATATTTAATTGTAGGATCATTGTAAACTTATGATTCATATTAATTCTGTATAGACTATTATACAGAATTCAAAAGTTAATCTTATTGAATCACAGTAAGTTTACAACGACCAAAAGAGAAATAATATTATAATAATTTTAGGTAAAGAACTCAAATTCTCAGAATTATAAGAACATAATATGAATCCTCAAGATCTATCAATTAAATCATCTTTAGATGTAGACGATAAATACAAACTAATATCACTTTTACTTTAAGATGATTTCCTATAATGATGAATATCTTATTCTCTTTTGGTTTTATCCCCCTTAATTTTTTTTTATGAATATCTATTATTAGTAACGTATGATGAAGCATCAAATTAATCCATCAATAATATATGTAATATTTGATTTGAACTATATAAAAGTTATATTTATACTTTTTTTTATTTCAAATCAAATCTTATACCAAAGAAGTAACACTTTATTGTGAAGATATTCTTTTATGAGTTTATATAGTAATTATAAACTCAAGTGACTTACGCTTCATCCTTATTTTAGTGTTACATATTCCTTAAGTAGTACTCAAAATATTATGAGTCTTGAGCTTACAGCTTTATCATTTATTTTGAGGATATAATTTTGAATTCCTCAAATACTATCATAGTAAGGTGTTAACTAATGACTTGAAAATTTAAATGGATCCTTAGATATTCTCATGCACTAGTTGTAAACTATACTGAAGTCTAAGTATCATAAAATCGAGTCTTTCATACCTTTCCTGATCAGTCACCTCAATTATTTATTTCATAGAACTTTCAGTAATTAAGTTGTGTTCTGTTCAATTAATTTGATCAAGGTCTCGTTCACTCAATACAACTTGTATAACATCCCCGATTAGTTCCACATCAGAAGTGGGTAAGATTAAGATTGGCTTATAAGGGTTTGATGAGTGTACTACTATCACCTTTAGCTTAAGCATTTTGGTCAGTGGTTTAAACCAAACGAAGTTGATAGGCCAGTTAGCCCATCAGGCTCGAGGCATGATAACTTGCATATGCTCAAGCCATTTATTTCAAAAGGTATAGGAACATTTACAAAACTACAATGAAGGAAGTAGAATAATATTCACTAAATTTTTTTATCCTGATTCATGTTGTCATTGTGAATATTATTTTATTTAATATCATTTAGGACTAATTTCATAATGTATTTCATAAATTATCGGTCCAGGTCACTTTGGTGGCCATAGGACCAATACAAAAATATAAAATATAATCTAAAATGTCCTATAAATGATAAGACCTTTATTATAATTCATATCTCATAAGTCTATCATTAGGCTACTTTGGCAACTAAAACTTAGGGAGATGAATTACAAATAATATTCATCAAATTTCTTTAATTTATGTTAAGCAATTCAATAATAGAATAATAACCATAATAATTATTGAACATTAATGCTAAACAGTTCAATAATAGAATAATAACCATAATAATTATTGAACATTAATACTAAGCAGTTCAATAATAAAATAATAACCATAATAATTATTAAACATTAATCAGCAAAAAAAAAAACTCATATGATAATCATGATAACATATACATCATGCATTCATGTGAAAGGTAAATATTATTTCATAATTTCAAATATATATACATGTGAATAATTAAATGAATATCCAAGAATAATAATTAGATTTTATTTACCACATGTATAATCAATAATTCATATGAGAAAACTATAAAGTAAAACATAATTTATATTTTTTTAATCAAAATTAAATCCAATCAAATAATCAAAAATATAATCATGATTAAATTTAATCATAATTATAATAAATCATATTTATCAATTTTACAATTGAGAATATAAACCAAATTTCTTAATTTCATAATGATAAAACTATAAATATTTGATAGGATATAAATCGGAAATATGCGATTTATGAAGGGTAAAACTATAATTTGGTAGAAATTAGACTCGAGGGTAAAACTGTTGATATGTTGACAGAAGATAAACTGAAATTACGAAATTTAAAAAGGGCAGAACTATAATTTTGCAAAACCCTAGCCTCGAGGTCAAAATCGTAATTATGCCAAAAACCCTAATCTACCTTGTCGTCGTCGCCTGCCCGTGCGGCGCTACCGTTACCGCTGCTCGCGCGCGGCCGCTGTGACGCTGCGTGCGGCCTACCGCTGCCGCTGCTCGCGCGCAGCCGCTGTGACGCTGCATGCGGCCTACCGCTGCCGCTGCTCGCGCGCGACCGCTGTGACGCTGCGTGCGACACTAAAAGGCTGGCCGCGGCTGTTGCCAGCGCGCGACCACTGCGACGGTTCCTACCCACGCGTGGCTGCTGCCAGTGCGCGACCGCCGCCTGTGCACGGCCTACTCACGTGCGGCCGTCGCCGGTGCGCGGTTGCCACACCGCGGCGCTACTTGTGCCGCCTGTGCCCGCGCGCGACCGCTGCCACTACCTGCGCGCGGCTGCCGCGGTTCCTGCCCGCGCTTGGCCGCTACCGCTGCCCTCTGTCCATGGGTGCAGCGGCTGTCGCCATCTGCGGCCATCGCCCTTCCGTAGGTGCCTTCTGCGGGTGCCACCATTACGCGTGAGGGCGGTCGCCGCCTTGACACGGGGTGCAGCCGCCTTCTTTCGCAGGCACTGTGTTCACAGGCGGTGCGGGATGCCCATGGTGCTGCCATCGCTCACAAGCGGACCGTTGCTCGTGCACAACCGTGATGCGCGACTGTGGGGTGGTACATGGTCCTTCATCGACAACGATCAACAGAGATGATCGTCTCAATAACATCGATGATAGTAAACAGTAAATTCATCGATAAAAAATTATACATTACTCATAATCAGTAATAGAGTAAATCATATAAAAAATAGATCAATAATATCCGACGAATCATTAATGTGTTGTAAACAAGAATAATAGATCTAATATATTTGATCTCAAGAACTTGGGCTCTAATACCAATTGTTAGCATAAAATCTGTAATCATGCTATCTGTAATGCGGAAAACTTTTATGCCAAGATTGAAATCAAATAAAATTAGATCTAATAATATATTACAATACGTACCTTTCTTGTTGTTCAGAATAATAAACCTTATCTGATCTACAAGCGCTCCATCGTCGGATCTGAGATATCAATATGCAAGGAGAACTAGATCCTTCTCCTCTCTTCCTATCTTTTCACAGGACCACCTAGATTGATGGATTAGAGGATTAGGGGAGAAGGAGATTGAGAGAAAAACCTTAATCTCTTAATTGCTGAGATGTTACTGAGATGCCTCCTTCTTTAGCCCCTAGAGATCCTGTTTATTTATAGGCGAGAGCAAAGGGTTTAGGATAAGTTATTAGGAGAGTTTATCTCATCAAGGTCATCTCCTAGAGAGTCCTACTTTAACTAAACATCTTTTCTATTGGCCAATAACCATAATCAGAATCCAATCATATCTATAATATATCTTACCTAATTAAATAGGACCACATAATCTAACACTATGGAGTCATGATAGAGGACTAATGACAATGATATAGGAAGAAAATAAATTGATAAGAAACAAAGGCATATTGCAGGGAGGAAGAAGAGGTTGTGGCTGTGGCTGGTGGCTGTGGCTGCAGCAGCTGTGTTTGGGAAAAAGGGAGAAGAGAGGGAAGAAGAGGAAGAGGGGAAGTTGGCTGTGGTTGTGGCTATGGCTGTGACAGTTGCGTTTGTGACTGCGACTATTGTGTTTGGAAAAGAAAAAGAAGGAATGAGAGAAGGGATAAAGGAAGTAGTGCACTAGAACGGGCTGCGGTGGTGGCTACAGCTGCAACCATGGTTACAACTATGATTGTGGCAATGGCAACGGTGGTTGCGAAAAGAAAAGAAAGAATAAGAGGAGAGAGCAAGTGACTATGCCTCTACGTTCTGCACGAGCTATAGTTGTGAAGGAAGAAAAAAGATAAGTGCATAAAACAAAATAGGGAGAGGAGATGAAGGAAAAAGTAGAAGAAGGATTTAGGCCTACACCTTCTTTGGATCTTCAGATCGAAATCTTCGAAAGGCAAGTGTTCTGATCCTTTCTACTGCAAGTGTTCCGATCTTTCATACTGTAAGTGTTTCGATCTTTCCTATTGCAAGTGTTTGGATCTTTTCTCCTGCAAGTATCCTAAACCATCTTATTGTGATTTTATCTCTACTTTTGCCTTGAATATGAAAATTTTGAATTGTTTTAGCCTTGCATCTGATATATCTCTTGTTTAGATGTAATGATTTAAATTTGGAAAACTTTCGAGATTTTGACCCATCCACTTTATTTTAGCTATAAATCCATGAACAGATTTCTAATTTAGATAAAAACTTATTTGATCTGAATATAGACTCATAAACCTTTCTTTTGATAGCTTATTTAAAAAATTTGGAGTAAATTTACCTACCCAAACTTCTATTTCAATTAACCCTATAGATTTTACAAAACAAAGACCGTCACTTCCAACCGTTTAATACTAAATTGCTTATAAGTTCCTATTGGAAAATCTGATTTGTGTAAAACTTACTTTGTTGGAAACTAGACTCACTGATCTTTCTTTTAATATCTGGATAGAACCTTATGAGAGCTATTGAGTGTTAATAGAGGATCATCTGCTCTTGGTGTCATGAGAGGAATACTCTATGTGTTCTTGTTTAGACGAATTCCTAGCTAGGGTCATTCGGATTGAGAGAGAGTTCTCCAGGAGAATCCAATTAGAGCGAGACTCGAGCAGAAACTGTATGGGCCTAACAGTACTATGCCCAATATACGGTCTCTGGAGTATTAGATGAATGAGGGATTATAGGTACATGGTAACTGAGGATAGATATGTCCAAAGGATTGGATTCCCCTATATCGTCTGGGGACTACGACTTAGTAGCCTAGTATGCCCACATTCAATGAGTCGAGTGAAGTATTATAGAGATAATAATTTATTGAGCCAAAAGGAGTTCTGACAAGTATAACTCGATATTGGGCCTAGAGGGTTAGACACATATAGTAGGCATTGCAACGAGTAAAGGTTTGGATATGAGATATCCGTTGGAGCCCTTATCTTATTGGATATCCAATAAGCCCCTGAATTATTAGATCATATGAATGAGATCCAATAAGAGTTAATAAAAAATTATTAGGTAGAGACCCACTAATCTAGGAGGCTTGGGTAGTTGGATAGAGATTCAGTACCCAATATGACAGGATCCATTAGGGTTAAGTTGATAGGGGGGTCTCTATAAATAAGAGGGAACCAAAGACCCATAGGCTAGAGGTTCTTTTTTGCTGCCTCCTCCTATTCTCCTCTCTCCCTCTCCTCCCCATACTGCAGCCCCTATTTGGGGCATGTGGACAGTAAGAAAAGGCAGCCCCTTCTTGATTGCGTGGTATGCGTGAGGAAAAGTTTTAGGTAGCGATTTGATGAACATCTTGTTAGGATCAAGAACACTAAGAGGGGGGGGGGGGGGGGGGGTGAATTAGTGCAGCGGATAACTTTCGACGATTTAAAACGACGTTCGTATAATAATAAGAACGATTTCGGTATAAAAGTCGATTCAAAAATTGCTTTAACTTAAGATCAAGTAAAGTGCAGTTAAAGCAAAGCTATGGAAGTAGTTGCAGTTAAGATAGAGAACAAACTGTAAATGCAAACCGAGATTTAGAGTGGTTCGGTCAATCTTGACCTACATCCACTTTTGGCTTCCTCCTCCGATGAGGTCACCGACGTCCACTAGAGGCCTTCCTTCAATAGGCGAAGACCAACTACCCTTTTACAGTTTCACTCCTTTTGACGGGCTTAGGAGACAACCCTTATAGATTTTTCACTCATCTCTTGAATGATCAAAACTTTGAAGAAAAGAGGGAGAAGAACTTCTAGCCTTTTACAACACTTTTAAGCTCTCAAAATCTCAGAATAAATGCTAAGTTTCGGTGCCCTTTCATGCATGAAAGGGTGGGGTTTATATAGGCCCCAAACTGATTTGAATTTGGAGCTAAAAAATGTCATATCCCATGTTTTCGGGGTCCTGGCGGTACTACCGCCATAAATGGGCGGTACTACCGCTTGACAGAGCTCGGAGATCGAGCTCGGGCGGTACCACCGCCTGTCAAGGGCGGTGCTACCGCCCAGTCTCACTCGGAGACTGAGCCTAAGCGGTGCCACCGCCTGACAGGGGCGGTGCTACCGCCCACCCAGTCTCACTCGGAGACTGAGCCCAGGCGGTGCCACCGCCTGACAGGGGCAGTGCTACCGCCCAGTCTCACTCCGAGACTAAGCCTAGGCGGTGCCACCGCCCAACCTCACTCTAAGGCTCGGCAGCTGGGCAGTGCCACTGCCGACCCAGGCGGTGCCACCGCCGGCCAGGGAATTTGGGTCCGAATGGGCTGATTCATTCGGCCCAATTTGGGTCTGTCAAGGGCCCAATTGCCCCAAGATTAAGTTAACGGGATCACCTCCCATTTCTAACTTAATCATCATGCTAACTACGATATTTTTCAAGACATTTACTGCAACTTGCTCCGGTGCGTCAATCGCTTCTTCCGTCGAGCTTCCGGCGATCATCCGACGAACCCTCGGCGATGCTCCAGCGGACATCCGGCAAACTCCTGGACTTGCGACGATCCACTTGGCGAGTTCCGATGAGCTTCTTTGGCAAGCTCCTGGACTTCTCGGATTTGTTCCCGCAGAACCTCCGATGACCGTCCGGACTTCCGTCGAACTCTTGAACCCCCAACGTGATCATAGTCTTGACTTCGGCGCAACTCCTGCTGCATGTCTTACTTTCATCGTAGTTAATCCTACACACTTATCTCAACATATGGATTAGATAACAAATGACAATTGACTTCATCATCAAAATCCGAGATTCAACAATCTCCCCCTTTTTGATGATGACAATCAATTGATAACGGAGTTAACTTTAACTCCCCCTATCTATATGTCATACTCAAGATAAGTCATTCTTGAATTCAAAGCCTTTGAATTCAAGAGACATATTGATAAGTTAAGATTGTTTAACCTTATCAATACTTTCTTCATGATTCCTATCATGATGTATCTCTCTGAAAATGATGTTAAGGCTTGACATCCATTTTCAAGTTTTACATTTCAAATGTGAATGATAGTAATGGTAGCAATTCATCATATGGTAAGATATCAACATGTGAAATTACGATGCAAGTTCTTGATATCTTAACATAATGCAAATATTTCAAGTGTTTAGCAATCATAGCATTTCTATCATCAATTTACCATATATTTCGATGCAAGCTTTTTTTTAACATAATTCAAATTCAAATATGGCACTCATAGCATCAATTCATATATTTCTCCTCCTTTGTCATCAACAAAAAGGAGAACGATATAAGCAAATTTTAAACACAAGTGAGTGATAGGTAATTTTTCAACAATGAGTGATAGGATACCAATTATACAAACATCTCAAGGAAAGATTAAATCACGCTTCATTTTTACAAGGATCAAGATATGTATGTGAATCAATATCCTTGCAAGTAAAAAATCTTCCTTTTTCAAGAAGGAAATTATAAGAAGGAATCATTTTATCAAATCCATTTCTCGTAAATATTTTTCACATTATAAGCCTATGAAAGATGTATTTGCTAATTGATTCCATATGTCAAAAATCAATGATATGAATCAAACTCGATATGACATATGCTTATGAGAGCTACATTAAGTTCGGAAGAGAATAAGGTATCAAGAAAATCCGAAAGTAAAATTTAACACTTTCATGCATTCGGACAAGGTTTTGCTATAGATTTTCCAATATAATCATGAAGATAAATCATGCTCATTATCATGAAAATTTTTATATCCAAAACACATAATTTCCAACATATTATCATCATAGCAATTAAGTGATTTGATCATTGAATCAAGAAAGTCCGAAAAATAAATTTAATGAATTCAAGCATTCGGACACATTAACATTCCTAATTCTCTTCTAATGAAATCAAATTGTTCTTCACTTAAAGGCTTTGTAAAAATATCAGCTAGTTGATGTTTAGTATCAATGAACTCTATTACTACATCATGATTAGTGACATGATCTCATATAAAGTGATGTCTAATATCAATATGTTTTGTTCTTGAGTGTTGAATCGGATTCTTTGTTAAACATATAGCACTTGTGTTATCATATTTAATGGGAATATTTTTAAGATGAACTTTATAATCTTCTAAGGTGTTTTTCATCCACACAACTTGTGCACAGCATGCACTAGCTGCAATATACTCAGCTTCGGTTGTTGATAGTGCAACCGAGTTTTGTTTCTTAGATGACCAGGAAACAAGAGAATGTCCCAAAAATTGACATGTTCCTGATGTGCTTTTTCTATCTAATCTATACCCACCAAAATCTACATCAGCATAAGTAATTAACTCAAACTTCTCGGTTTTTGGATACCATAATCCTAGATTTGTGGTACCTTTAAGATATCTAAGTATTCTTTTAACCGCTTTGAGATGAGATATTTTAGGGTTTGATTGAAACCTAGCACAAAGTCCTATACTGAACATGATATCTGGTCTAGTTACAGTGAGGTAAAGTAAACTTCCTATCATACCCCTATAAGTTTTTTGATCGAAACTTTCTCCACTTTCATCAACTTCTAATTTAGTGGAGGTGCTCATAGGAGTGTTAATAGCTTTTGAGCTTTCCATATTAAATCTTTTTAGCAAATCTAAAGCATATTTAGTTTGACTAATAAAGATGTCATTTCTTAGTTGCTTAATTTGTAAGCCTAAGAAAAAGGTTAATTCTCCCATCAAACTCATTTCAAATTCAAGACTCATGGTTTTAGCAAAAGATTCACAAAGAGATTCATTTGTAGAGCCAAAGATAATATCATCAACATAAATCTGAACAATGAGAAAATTATTTTCAAAATTCTTGATAAACAATGTAGTATCAACCTTGCCTTTTGTGAAATTATTTTCAATAAGAAAAGAACTAAGTCTCTCATACCAAGCCCTAGGGGCTTGTTTTAAACCATAGAGAGCTTTAGTTAATTTAAACACATGATTAGTGAGGCTATTATTTTCAAATCCGGGAGGTTGTTCAACATAAACTTCTTCGGAAATAAAGCCATTAAGAAAAGCACTTTTAACATCCATTTGAAATAACTTAAAATTATTATTACTAGCATAGGCAAGGAGCATCCTTATGGCTTCTAATCTAGCCACAGGAGCGAAGGTTTCTTCGTAATCGATACCTTCTTCTTGGTTGAAACCTTTGGCTACTAATCTAGCCTTGTTTCTAATCACGATACCATTTTCATCTTGCTTGTTTCTAAAGACCCATTTAGTACCAATAACTAAATGGTCATTTGGCCTAGGAACAAGCTTCCATACCTCATTTCTCTCAAATTGATTTAATTCATCTTGCATTGCGATAATCTATGAATCATCTTTCATGGCTACGTCAATACATTTAGGTTCAATTTGGGAGAGAAAAGCGGCGTTGGCACAAAATTCTTTAAGAGAAGAACGTGTTTGAACCCCCTTAGATGTGTCTCCTAGAATTAGCTCCTTAGGATGAGCATCTACATATTTCCAATCCTTGGGTAAGGATGTTTCGGAAGTGGATGCATCCAAGTTGCTAGTTGGAGAAGGGGTTTCATTTAAATTTAAAGAATCAAAATTAACATCATCATCAAAATCATTTTTCTTGATTTTGGAAATCTCATTGAAAACAACATGAATGGATTCTTCTATAATTAAAGTTCTTTTATTGAAGATACGAAAAGCTTTAGAAACCGAAGAATAACCAAGGAAAATTCCTTCATCGGATTTAGCATCAAATTTTCCTAAGGCATCCTTTTCATTCAAGATAAAACACTTACACCCAAAAACTTTAAAATATGAAACATTGGGTTTTTTGTTGTTTCACAACTCATAGGGAGTTTTGGTGAGTAAGGGTCTTACTAGAACTTTATTCAAAATATAGCATGCAGTGTTTACGGCTTCGGCCCAAAAATATTTAGGTAGGCTATGTTCATTCAACATGGTTCTTACCATTTCTTGTAAATTTCTATTTTTTCTTTCTACTACTCCATTTTGTTGAGGATTTCTTGGAGTAGAGAAGTTATGATTGTATCCATTAAATTCACAAAATTCTTGAAAATCATGGTTTTGAAATTCATCACCATGATCACTTCTAATTGACGAAATCATAGAACCCTTTTTATTTTGGACAAGTTTGCAAAACTTGGTAAAATATCTAAAGCATTCATTTTTATGTTTTAAGAAATAAGTCCATGTGTATCTACTATAGTCATCTACAATGACGAAAGCGTATTTGCTACCACCTAGACTTGATGTAGAGATAGGTCCAAACAAGTCCATATGGATCAATTGTAAGGGCCTAGAGGTACTTATTTGATTCTTAGATTTGAAACTACCCTTAATTTGTTTTCCTAATTGACAAGCATCACACACATTATCTTTGATGAACTTGATATGAGGAATTCCTCTTACAAGTTCTTTGGATGATATTTGAGTGATTAGTTTCATGCTAGCATGACCTAATCTCCTATGCCAAAGTCAAGCATCCTCATTCAAAACCGTGAAACACATTTCATTACAAAGATCATTGATGTCAATAGTGTATACGTTATTTTGTTTTAATGCAATCATAGATATGTTTTTGTATGGTTTTTCAATGATGCAAGCATTAGATTCAAATTTGGCAATATATCCTTTATCACATAATTGACTAATGCTCAAGAGGTTATGTTTTAAACCATCAACTAACAAAACATCTTCAATAAAGAAGTTGGATTTGTTACCTATGGTTCCTTTGCCAATGATTTTACCCTTGTTGTCTCCGAAGGTGACATAGCCTTCGTCTATGCTAGTGAGCTTAGAGAATTGAGATGGATCTCCGGTCATATGCCTTGAGCATCCACTATCAAGGTACCATCTCTTGCTCCTAGCTTGTGATGGTGTATGTTTCTACAAGAAAGGATTATTTTTAGGAACCCATTTACTTTTGGGTGCCTCAAAAACTGATCTAACTTGTTTATCATGTTGCATAGAATTGATTATGGTTCCTTTAGGAACCCAAATCAGTTTGTTCGGACTAGTTTTCTTGAATGGACATTGATAAATTTTATGTCCATATTTGTAACAAAAGTTGCATTTGCTTTCGTGCCGAACATGTAAGATAGGGCCTTTTATGAAGGTGGTTGGATTTTGTTGAGGACTTCTCACAAATCCGATTCCACTTCTTTTAGGAACGTGACCCTTATTTGTAAGGATCATGTTCAAAGACTTGCTACCAACCTCGAATTTCTTCAAGGTGTCCTTAAGTAGCAAGTTCTCCTTTTGGAGAGTTTCTAGATCATGGCATTTTATACATGGAGCTAAACTATCATGATATTCAGATTTTAATTTATCGAAATTACAAGTAAGACTATTATGCTCCTTTTTTAGCAATTTGTATTTTCTACTAATAGTTTTGCATTCATCAAATAAGTCATGGAAGGCATTTAATAATTCATCAAATGATAAATCTGCATCAATTAAATTGGTTACCTCCTCTCCGATGGCCATTAGGGCATAGTGAGCAACTTGCTCGGTGTTGGACTCCTCTTCTTCGGACGCGCTTGAGTCATCCCACGTTGCTTTGAGCGCCTTCTTCTTTGGTGTTCTTTTCTTGACTTGGGGACATTCACTTTTGTAGTGTCCCGGTTTCTTGCATTCGTAGCAAATAACTTGGTCCTTCTTGGGTTCAAATTTATTTTTTGTGTCATTTTTAAACTTGTTTCTTTTAATGAATTTTTTAAATCTTCTTGTTAGAAGTGCCAAGTCATCGTCAAAGTTCTCATCACTTGAGTTCTCTCTCAAGTGGTCTTCTTGAGTTCTAAGTGTCATATCCTTCCTGTTCTTTGGAAGGATGTCTTCTTGCTCTTCATGAGCTTTGCAAGTCATTTCGTAGGTCATTAATGACCCGATTAATTCTTCAAGAGGGAAATTATTTAGATCTTTAGCCTCTTGAATAGCAGTGACTTTAGGGTCCCAACTCTTAGGAAGGGATCTTAGAATCTTATTTACGAGCTCAAAATCCGAAAAACTTTTGCCGAGTCCTTTTAGACCATTGACGACATCCATGAAACGGGTGTACATATCGCCAATAGTCTCGCTCGGTTTCATTCGGAAAAGTTCAAAAGAATGTATCAAAAGATTGATTTTTGACTCTTTCACTCTACTTGTGCCTTCGTGAGTCACTTCGAGTGTATGCCAAATATCAAATGCGGTTTCACAAACCGAAACACGATTGAACTCATTTTTATCAAGCGCACAAAATAAGGCATTCATAGCCTTTGCATTAAGAGCGAAAGTCTTCTTCTCCAATTCATTCCAATCAATCATTGGAAGAGAAGACTTCGAAAATCCATTTTCGACAAGATTCCAAAGTTCAAAATCCATTGAAATAAGGAAGATCCTCATTCGGGTCTTCCAATAGGTGTAGTCCGTCCCATTGAACATGGGTGGACGTGTAATAGAGTGGCCCTCTTGATTTTCGACGTAAGCCATCTCTCTTGGGTTTTAATCCGATTGAGAGTTAACCCTGCTCTGATACCAATTGTTAGGATCAAGAGCACTAAGAGGGGGGGGGGGGGTGAATTAGTGCAGCGGATAACTTTCGACGATTTAAAACGACGTTCGTATAATAATAAGAACGATTTCGGTATGAAAGTCGATTCGGAAATTGCTTTAACTTAAGATCAAGTAAAGTGCAGTTAAAGCAAAGCTATGGAAGTAGTTGCAGTTAAGATAGAGAACAAAATGTAAATGCAAACCGAGATTTAGAGTGGTTCGGTCAATCTTGACCTACATCCACTTTTGGCTTCCTCCTCCGATGAGGTCACCGACGTCCACTAGAGGCCTTCCTTCAATAGGCGAAGGCCAACCACCCTTTTACAGTTTCACTCCTTTTGACGGGCTTAGGAGACAACTCTTACAGATTTTTCACTCCTTTCTTGAATGATCAAAACTTTGAAGAAAAGAGGGAGAAGAACTTCTAGCCTTTACAACTGAGCCCAGGCGGTGCCACCGCCTGACAGGGGCGGTGCTACCGCCCAGTCTCACTCGGAGACTGAGCCCAGGCGGTGCCACCGCCTGACAGGGGCGGTGCTACCGCCCAGTCTCACTCGGAGACTGAGCCCAGGCGGTGCCACCGCCTGACAGGGGCGGTGCTACCGCCCAGTCTCACTCGGAGACTGAGCCCAGGCGGTGCCACCGCCTGACAGGGGCGGTGCCACCGCCTGACAGGGGCGGTGCCACCGCCTGACAGGGGCGGTGCTACCGCCCAGTCTCACTCGGAGACTGAGCCCAGGCGGTGCCACCGCCTGACAGGGGCGGTGCCACCGCCTGACAGGGGCGGTGCTACCGCCCAGTCTCACTCGGAGACTGAGCCCAGGCGGTGCCACCGCCTGACAGGGGCGGTGCTACCGCCCAGTCTCACTCGGAGACTGAGCCCAGGCGGTGCCACCGCCTGACAGGGGCGGTGCCACCGCCTGACAGGGGCGGTGCTACCGCCCAGTCTCACTCGGAGACTGAGCCCAGGCGGTGCCACCGCCTGACAGGGGCGGTGCCACCGCCTGACAGGGGCGGTGCTACCGCCCAGTCTCACTCGGAGACTGAGCCCAGGCGGTGCCACCGCCTGACAGGGGCGGTGCTACCGCCCAGTCTCACTCGGAGACTGAGCCCAGGCGGTGCCACCGCCTGACAGGGGCGGTGCCACCGCCTGACAGGGGCGGTGCCACCGCCTGACAGGGGCGGTGCTACCGCCCAGTCTCACTCGGAGACTGAGCCCAGGCGGTGCCACCGCCTGACAGGGGCGGTGCTACCGCCCAGTCTCACTCGGAGACTGAGCCCAGGCGGTGCCACCGCCTGACAGGGGCGGTGCTACCGCCCAGTCTCACTCGGAGACTGAGCCCAGGCGGTGCCACCGCCTGACAGGGGCGGTGCTACCGCCCAGTCTCACTCGGAGACTGAGCCCAGGCGGTGCCACCGCCTGACAGGGGCGGTGCCACCGCCTGACAGGGGCGGTGCTACCGCCCAGTCTCACTCGGAGACTGAGCCCAGGCGGTGCCACCGCCTGACAGGGGCGGTGCCACCGCCTGACAGGGGCGGTGCTACCGCCCAGTCTCACTCGGAGACTGAGCCCAGGCGGTGCCACCGCCTGACAGGGGCGGTGCCACCGCCTGACAGGGGCGGTGCTACCGCCCAGTCTCACTCGGAGACTGAGCCCAGGCGGTGCCACCGCCTGACAGGGGCGGTGCCACCGCCTGACAGGGGCGGTGCTACCGCCCAGTCTCACTCGGAGACTGAGCCCAGGCGGTGCCACCGCCTGACAGGGGCGGTGCTACCGCCCAGTCTCACTCGGAGACTGAGCCCAGGCGGTGCCACCGCCTGACAGGGGCGGTGCTACCGCCCAGTCTCACTCGGAGACTGAGCCCAGGCGGTGCCACCGCCTGACAGGGGCGGTGCTACCGCCCAGTCTCACTCGGAGACTGAGCCCAGGCGGTGCCACCGCCTGACAGGGGCGGTGCTACCGCCCAGTCTCACTCGGAGACTGAGCCCAGGCGGTGCCACCGCCTGACAGGGGCGGTGCTACCGCCCAGTCTCACTCGGAGACTGAGCCCAGGCGGTGCCACCGCCTGACAGGGGCGGTGCTACCGCCCACCCAGTCTCACTCGGAGACTGAGCCCAGGCGGTGCCACCGCCTGACAGGGGCGGTGCTACCGCCCAGTCTCACTCGGAGACTGAGCCCAGGCGGTGCCACCGCCTGACAGGGGCGGTGCTACCGCCCAGTCTCACTCGGAGACTGAGCCCAGGCGGTGCCACCGCCTGACAGGGGCGGTGCTACCGCCCAGTCTCACTCGGAGACTGAGCCCAGGCGGTGCCACCGCCTGACAGGGGCGGTGCTACCGCCCAGTCTCACTCGGAGACTGAGCCCAGGCGGTGCCACCGCCTGACAGGGGCGGTGCCACCGCCTGACAGGGGCGGTGCTACCGCCCAGTCTCACTCGGTGCCACCGCCCAGCCTCACTCCGAGGCTCGGCAGCTGGGCGGTGCTACCACCGACCCAAGCGGTGCCACCACCGGCCAGGGAATTTGGGTCCGAATGGGCTGATCCATTTGGCCCAATTTGGGTCTGTCAAGGGCCCAATTGCCCCAAGATTAAGTTAATGGGATCACCTCCCATTTCTAACTTAATCATCATGCTAACTACGATATTTTTCAAGACATTTACTGCAACTTGCTCCGGTGCGTCAATCGCTTCTTTCGTCGAGCTTCCGGCGAACTTCCGGCGATCATCCGACGAACCCTCGGCGATGCTCCAGCGGACATCCGGCAAACTCCTGGACTTGCGACGATCCACTTGGCGAGTTCCGATGAGCTTCTTTGGCAAGCTCCTGGACTTCTCGGATTTGTTCCCGCAGAACCTCCGATGACCGTCCGGACTTCCGTCGAACTCTCGAACCCCCAACGTGATCATAGTCTTGACTTCGGCGCAACTCCTGCTG
Organism: Musa balbisiana; assembly: GCA_004837865.1. Taxonomy (NCBI): domain Eukaryota; kingdom Viridiplantae; phylum Streptophyta; class Magnoliopsida; order Zingiberales; family Musaceae; genus Musa; species Musa balbisiana. Next base: position 27,931,130 of record CM017192.1, on the reverse strand, counting down.
CATGTCTTACTTTCATCGTAGTTAATCCTACACACTTATTTCAACATATGGATTAGATAACAAATGACAATTGACTTCATCATCAAAATTCGAGATTCAACAATTGACCTCTTTCATCCTCTCTAATAAATCTATAGGTTTTCAAGGATATACGATCTCCCTTGGTAATTCTCTTACGCGTAGTTTTTCGATTTCGCAGGTTTTTGTGCACCTACTTTTGCTCGATGATGAAATCTTCATTTATGCGAGAATTCTAGGATTTTATTTTTTTTATTCTTCTACTGTGCATGTGATATCACCTTAGATTTCCCAACAGTGGTATCAGAGCTAGGTTGCTCGTGCAAAAAATTGGTTTTTAAACTGTGTATTGTGTTCAATCGCGTTGAAATTGTTTTACGTGATTGTTGTGTTTTTGTTGCAGTTTTCAAATCTATGCTGCACCTTTTCTTATTGTTAAGAGGTGTTTTAGATAGGGCTTTCGATGTTAAATTTGTTGACACAAAAGGGGTAAAAAGGGCAACAACTGTTGCTGCCCCTTGGATTGGTCGAAGGTTGCTTGTAGCCTTGGCCGAGAGCTCCAAATTCCTGCTCTCGACTTGGTCGAAAGCAACATGAACAAGAGCAGCATGGCTACCCTCAACCTACTGCATGGCAGCCCTTGCAACCAGGTTTCCTGTCTGCAAGGGGCACCCTTGGCGGCCAAGGTTTCCTAGCCGTAAGGGTTGCCCAAGCGGCTACGAGTTTTGGCCGCATGGGGCACCTGCAGCCCATGGCATCCCTATAGCCATAGTTTCCTAGCTGCAAGGGACTCCTTAGTGAATAGGGGTTTCTAGCCATGCAAGGCAGTCCAATGGCCTAGGATTCTTAGTTTTCGAGGAGTCTCTATATGGTAAGATTTCCTTGCTTAAGAAGGAACTTTTGCCATGTGGGGAACCTGCCATGTGAGACACCCTATGGTAGGGTTCCCAAAATACTGCATATAATTAATTAAAATAGTTTAATTAATTATTATTATCTAGTAGTTCTACATGGTGATGCGTGCATGTGATGTATAATGTGGACAGATGATCATAGACTGTGTGATATGTGTGTACATGTGATGTGATTATTATTATTATTGAGGCCTGCAAACCTCTAATTTATTTCTCATTTATTATAGGGCTTGTGTGCTTGTGATTAAGTTGTAATTACATAAGAAGGTGCAGTGGGAGCGTGGAAGCGATAGCAGAACTCATGAGGCCAATACGGACAATCACAATGTATGAAGATGCGCTAAGATACCGACGGAACCGACAATGACGAGATGAACAATCATAAGGCTTGAAGATGCGCTATTGCACATATAGATCTTGATGTGAGTAATCAAACTTATTGGCTCGGGCTTGATCACATTAGGATATGGTTTATGATCATCTGGTATGATTGCTCACATGATATATGATTGATTATATACCTACTAGATACGTATATATATTTGCATACGATGTACATATATATTAAATATATATGTGTTGAATCTCGTATTTTGAGCAATCATACCCAATAGGTGGGTAAAAGGCCTAGTTTAGGCTAAGAGCCAATTGGGCCCAAGTTTAGGCTGTGTTGGGCTAGTAAAAGGCCTAAACAATTATCCAATAGGTGGAACCGTCATGACACAGTCTTCAAGACTATGTCAGGCAGTGGTACCAATGGTTTGGGCGATACCACCACCTAAACATAGTCTCCCAAGTGGTAGTACTGCTAGACTAGGTGGTGGTACCTCCCAATGCAAGCGATGGTACCACCCATGCTTCGAATTCTCGGAGATTTGAATTTTGGCTCCAAGTTTTGAAGTCATTTGGGTCTGTAAATACTCCAGTTATTCCTGCATGGAATAGCAAGAAAGGTGATCAAAACTCTGTGCTTCTAAAGTTGAAATCCCTTATAAAGTGTAGAGTCCCTGCTCTTAAAGTTTAGAGACCATTCTAAGGGAGAGTGTGAGGGAAGCTTTGTAAAAAGGGGTTGTAAAGGTTCTCTCCTGAACCTGTCAAAAGGAGAATCTAGTTAAAAGGGTAGTTGATCTTCGCCCATTGAAGGAAGATCATTAGTGGATACCGGTGGCCTCGACAGAATAGGAATTGGGAGTGGATGTAGGTCACGACGACCAAATTACTATAAAATCTTGTTTGTATTTCTGCTTTGCTATTTACATTTATTACAAACTACCATACTTCCTCATTAATCTAGCTGCATACTCGTACGAACGTGTTTTAAGTTAAACATATTTCCGAAATCGGTTTTAATCGAAACGAAAGATTTACAAAATCGATATTTTTACTGCTGCACTAATTTACCCCCCTAGTGCTGACTCATTGCTAACAATAATACCGACAAGTTTCCTTAAGGTATCCCATGAACTTGTACTGCTCCATTCTTGATTCCAACTTATTAGGGTTGTCTTTTAATGTGAACAAGATAGCCCCAAATTTTAACAACCTTAAGATCATACTTTTTTTTCTTTTTATATCTCATATGGTGTAGACACTACCGACTTAGTTGAAACTCTGTTCAAAAGATAAGTTGCGGTCTCTAGGGTGTATCCCCAGAATGAGATGGGTAGGTCAGCGAAACTCATCATGGACCACACTATGTCTAATAGTGTATGATTCCTCCTTTCAGATACACCATTGAGTTGAGGTGTATAAGGAGGTGTCCATTGGGATAAAATCCCACGATCCTTGAGGAATTGGGTGAACTCTATACTCAAGTACTCACCTCCTCGCTCTAATCAAAGAGTCTTAATACTATTTCTAATTTGGTTCTCCACTTCATTCTTATACTCTCTGAATTTCTCAAAGGCCTTGGATTTGTATTTCATCAATTACACATATCCATACCTTAAGAAATCATTAGTAAAAGTAATAAAGTTTGAGTAACCACCTATGACATGAGTTTACTTAGGTCCACATACATTACTATGTATAAGTTCCAACAACTCAATGACTCTCTCTCTCTCTAGTTCCACTAAAAGGAGAGTTGGTCAGTTTTTCATGAATATAAGGCTCG
>CM017192.1:27738085-27923085 GCA_004837865.1 Musa balbisiana | reverse complement strand
TGCCTGTGGGCGCCTTTGCCCATGGGGGTTGCTTCCGCAAGCGTCGCCCATGTGGGCAGTTACCCCTGCGATCGATGCAACAAGTAGCGACCTCCCCTGCGGACATTATGCCCGCAGGCAGTGACGTTGCCACCGCATGCACTGCAAGCATAGTGCCTACACGTCGCAGGTAGTTTTGCTTGCATGCGACCGACCGTCTACGACTGCAACTACATGCGGTAATAGTTGCTACGCACAGACAGCTTACTTGTGGGTGCCACCCTTGTGGCTGCCGTTGTAGGCGACCTTCTTGTATACAGATGGCAGTAAGGTTGTCATCTTTGAGTGCAGTAAGGGCAACAACAATTGCTGCCCTTTCTCACCTTTTACGTCAACAATTTTGATGTTAAAAGCTTTTTCAAAACATAACACGTTGTTCAAAACCAATATTTCGCACGAATAACCTGGCTCCGATACCACTATAGGAAAATCTAGGGGAGACATCATATATGCAACGGATGAATAGAAAACAAGAATCCTCAAATTTCTCATCAATGTATTCATCGTCATGTGAAAATTGGTACACAAAATCTATGAAACTTAAAACTGCATATATTAAAGATTGTGTTACCTAGAGAGATCATATATCTCTGAATCTCTGCAGATTTATAAGAGAGGATGATGGAAGTCAAGTGCCCTAATCTCTAGTGGTGATCCACACAGTAGGGATATGATGATGCTCCTCCAAACTCCAGGCCTACTATCTAAGGAGGAGAAGGGGAGAGGAGAATAAGAAATGGCAACCCAAAGAGGCTCTAGCTTATGAACAATTGGTTCCCTCTTATTTATAAAGGTCCCCTATCAACTTAACCCTAATGGATCTTGCCCTATTGGGTATTGGATTTCTATCCAACTACCCAAGCCTCTTAGATTAGTGGATTTCTATCTAATAATCTCTCATTGGCTCTTACTAGATCTCATCCATTAGTGGATCCATACCGAAACCTCTTAGATTAGTGGATCTCTAAGCCACTATGCCACAGTCCCTAAACGATACAAGGAAATCCAATCCATTGAACCTGTTTGTCCTCAATTACCATATACCTATAGTCCTTCATCCATCTAATATCCCAGAAATTGTATACCGAGTATGGTGCTGTCAGACCCTGGCCGGGGATTTGTTTGAGCAAGAACACATGGGATATTCCTTTCATGATACCGAGAGTGGATGATCCTCAATCAACATTCAATAGTCCTCATAAGGTTGGCTACCACTCTCGATGACCGGCTATGCTAGATCTAGAACCTCCAGACCTATAAATCTGATATCAAAGAATAAAGTACTCATACAGAACATCTTTGGTATCTCAAGTCTAAAGACCAGATACACCAATAGGACTATATAATCGCTTTCTAACAATAAGGCATCATCAACCATCTACTATTCCGTAAGCGGGTCAATCAGGGAATTCATTCTCCAATGAGCACTTATATTGTATCTCTAGTGTCCCCACATAAGTAGTTATGAGACCAACTGCATCCATTATATGGACAGGTATATAGCACATAAGTCTATCCGGTTTTCTCGAGTAACCTTTGACAAAGATTATTTAGGATTAGTGTTTAAAGGCGAATCGATCTCATTATCATGATCTCATCACGATCTAATTCTCATTGCATAGATCCACATACATCACAATATATTCAAGCAATATAAAGTGATAAAATGTGAAATAATAATAATAAGCAAAAAAATTGTATGTCAAGCCATACGTGTCATCACTCATGTGATTGGCTTGCAAGGCACCTATAACTAACACAGGAATCCTAGGCCACAAGGCTGCTTTGTGTGGTTATGAAACCTTAGCCACTAAGGAGTCCTTTGCAGCCAGGAATCCCTAGTTGCAAGGTAGCCTTCGGTGGCTAGGAAAATTGGCCGCTTGCTTGCCCTTTGCGGCTAAGAGTCCTGGCCGCCAAGGGCTTCCTAGCCGCTTGTGGTGCCCCCTGCAGCCAAAAAACCTAGCTATAGGAGCTGCCAACTCCTAGGCCGAGAGCCCCTTTGCTGCTCTCGACCTTGCTGCCTTTGGCCAGGCTACTCTTGACTAAGGTTGTAAGTAGCCTTCAGCCAAACTGCAAGGCAACAACAGTTACTACCTTTTTCCCTTTATTATGTGACAAAACATATTTGGCAACAAAACATTAAATTAAAACACTTTTTAACAAGGAAAAGACATGCAGTTCAGATATCAAAAACTACGACAAAAATTACATCAAACAAGCAAAATGATTTTTACTCGATTAAACACAACACAGTTTAAAAACTAACCTTTAGCATGAGCAACCTGGCTTTGATACATTGTATGAAAATCTAGGGATGACATCACATGTGCAATGGAAGAATAGAAAACAAAGATCTCATATTTTCCAACATGGTATTCGTCGTCATGCAAAGATTGGTGCACAAAAACCCGTAAAACCGAAAAACTACATGTACAAATGAGATTATGTCACCTAGAGAGATTGTGCATTCCTAAAAACCTATATATATGTAGGAGATGATGAAAGAGGTCAACTGTCCTCCTCTCTAGCGGTAATTCACACGGTAGAGGCTATAAAGATGCTCCTCAAATCGCTACACAATCCTTCTCGTTACGCGCACCACACAATCAAAAAGGGGCTGCCCCTTTTTGCTATCCACACACCCCAAATATGAGCTATAGGTTGAGGAGAAAGGAGAATAGGAGATGACAGCCAAAAAGAACCTAGTGTTAAATCTTGGATTTTGATAATGTAATCAATTAATGAATTAATGATCTAATCCATGTGTTAAGATAAGTGATGTAGGACTAACTACGATTGTGAAAAAGATAAAACAATTAAAGAAGAATCGAATGTTAGGCCGAAGTCAATGTTCAAGCATCGGGCCGGATGAATCGTGGGATACATTAAAGGATCGGACGATGTAGTGAAAGCTTACTAGAAGTTCACCAGAAATTCACTAAAAGCTCACCGGAAGTTCGTTGGGAATTCGTGTTAGTCATAGGTGCCCTACAAGCCAATCACGTGAGTAATGACACGTATGACATGACACACATTAATTTTACTTATTATATTTTCGTATTTTATCATTTATATTACTTGTTGCATATATATATATATATTATATATATATATCTATATATATATATATAGATATATATATATAGATATATATATATATAGATATATATATATATCTATATATATATATAATATATATATATAGATATATATATATATAGATATATATATATATCTATATATATATATCTATATATATATATATCTATATATATATATCTATATATATATATCTATATATATATATATAGATATATATATATAGATATATATATATATCTATATATATATATATATCTATATATATATATAGATATATATATATATATAATATATATATATATCTATATATATATATATAGATATATATATATATAGATATATATATATATAGATATATATATATATATAGATATATATATATATAGATATATATATATATCTATATATATATATAATATATATATATAGATATATATATATAGATATATATATATATCTATATATATATATCTATATATATATATCTATATATATATATATATATATATATATATATATATATATATATATATATATATATATATATATATATATATATATATATATAAATATATATATATATATATATATATATTGTGATGTTCATGGATTTGTGCAATAGGAATCGGATCGTGATGAGATCACAATAATGAGACCGATTCACCTTTAAACATAGATCCTAAATAATCCTGGTCATAAGTTACTCGAAAGGGACATCGAGATAACCGGACAGACTGGTGTGTTATATACCCATCTATATGATAGAGGTAGCTGGTCTCATAGTTGCTCATGTGGGGACACTAGGGCTATAGTGCAGGTGCTCATTGGAGAATGAGTTCACTGATTGATTCTATCACGCCCCTCAAAAATATATAATATTTAAAATTTTCATCAATAAACCAATCCAGGATCCAAACTAACATTTGATGACACTAAAAAACATTCAATCAAATTCACATCTATAAAACCTGTGCAGTTTATAATCATATATCACATCACTCAAAAATTCACTTTTATAGAAACCCAAGCCAACTTAACAAATATGAACAACAGTTATAAATCCACAAGCTAAACAGTTTATATAATCAGAACTCCAACCATTTCTTCCACAATTTCATATCATCATAAACTAAACTTAACATCCCAAAATTCCAAACGAGAGAGGTCTTTTAACACTTTTACACGATATAACAATTCAAACCTATCGACAACATTTTATTACATATAAAATGTACTTATACAATAATAACCTAATAACCAACAAGACTTGCCCATGATTTTGAATAGCTCTCCATTGCCTCAGCCCAATACAAACATCTCAAAGAGTGACCAACTGACCTGAAAGATTTATATAACAACAAAGTGAGCTAAAAATAGCTCAACAAGTGACAAAGCATATTCAAAACGAATAGGGATAGTTTCAAACAAATAAGGCATCACAATGCAAGGTAGAATACAAGAAATCTCCGGGTACCATCACATTAGATAAAGAATCACAAATGTCATTTCATTCAAAATATATTTGGTTCATAACAAATGAAGTATAGAGTAATTGGAGCATATCAATGACATATGGAACATTTCGGAGAATAACAATAGCAGATGAAACATTTCGGAGTATCAATGGCGTATGAAATGTTTTGGAGCATATCAATAACAAATAAAACATTTCAGAACATATCAATGATATGTGAAATATTTCAAAGCATATCAACAACATATGAACCATTTCAGAGTATATCAAAGAATAAATACGAAACAGAAGCTCAAACATTATATTTGACATTGCATTCATATCATTCTTATCTAAAGCATGTATAGAAACACATAACCAAAGCTTTGGATATCATATCAAACATATAGAAGGTGAAGTGGGACCATAACATAATATGGTACATCCATTTCTGAATGACCACCAAACATAAGTCTCCCACGTTTGGGAGCTCCATCCACCCACGTTTGAGTGAAGTCATAGGGGACCGGTAGAGCATCACGGGCTCTATGCATAACTCCCTTTACCATTTCTGGCAAAGGTTCATAATATCCCACAAACACTAGAGTATAAAAAGATAGTATAAATAATAAAATTAGTATATATTAGAAGCACATGCAGAACAACGAAACGTACATGTGCCTTTCGAGTCAATACGATGCAAACATAATCTTTCACAAATGTATTCAGATTTGAAAGGAAATGGAAGTAAGAGCATACAAGGATTCCAAGCAATCATATACAGCTCAATTGAATTAAGAAGGTTTGATGAATTCAATGTCTAAAGAAATGAAACTGGAATAGGCACATATCGAAAGCAAAAGCAGAACAATGGGATATACATGTGCCTATACGAGTCAATATGATACAGCATAAACATTACACAATAGGTTTCAAGAATACAAATAATTTAAGAACAAGAGCATATAAGAATTCAAAGTAGTAATATAAAGCTCAATTGAACAAAGAAAGCTAAATAAAATCAATTTCCAAATGAATGAAACCAGATATGCGAAATCGACCAAAGCTCGATTTCTAGCAGAATTCGAGAGGCACATTGAACAAATGATTCAACTTATCAATTGTGCTCCAATATACTCAAGAAAGCTACAATGGAAAGATATTTCAATCTATTTTTAGATAAAATAAGTTTCGTATGAATTGAAGTTTCCAACAATGAGTTACAATTGATTTAGTAACCAAAGGTCAGAAAACAAAATCACTATTTTGTAGAATTCATAGGGTCAATTTCAAAAGATAACTGAGCAGGCATTTAGACTCTAAATCTTTCAATCTAGGTGTCAAAAGAAAGATCTATGAGTCTAGTTTCTAATGAAATAAGCTTTGAATAAATCAGAGTTTCCAACAAGGACTTATAGGTAGTTTAGTATCAAAAGGTCAGAAATTATGATTCCTATTTTGCAGAATTTGTAGGCTCATTTGAAATAGAAGTTTGGGCAAGCAAATTTACTCCGAATTCTTAACTGAAGCTATCAAAAGAAAGGTTTATGAGTCTACATTTAGATTAAATAAGTTTTGTCCAAATCAGAGGTCAGTACATGAAGTTATAACCATAACAAGATAGAAAGGTCAGAATCTCGAAAGTTTCACAGATTCAAATCGTTACGTCTAAACAGGAGACATATCAAATGAAAGGCTAGAACAATTCAAATTTTCTTATATTCAAAGCACATGTAGAGATAAAATTGTAGTAAGGAAGGAACATGACACATGCAATAGGAAGGATTAGAAAGCTTGTAATAGAAAGGATCGAAACACTTGCCTTTTGAAGATTTTGATCCGAAGATCCGAAGAAGGTGCAAGCCTAAATCCTTTTTGTACTTTTCCTCCATCTCCTCTCCCTGTTTTATTTACCACACCTATCTTCTTTTTTTCCCTACTGCAGCTACCACTGCCACAATCACAACCGCAGCCGCAGCCACCACCGCAGCCACTTCCACTGCACCACTTCCTTTTTCCTTTTTCTCATTCGTTCTTTTTCTTTCCCAAATGCAATTGACGCAGCTACCGCAACCACCACCGCTGCCACTGCCACAATCGCAGCCACAACCGCAACCGCTATCACAACCGCAACCCCTTCCATTGTACTACTTTCTTCCTCCTCATTTTTCATAGATGCAGCTACTGCAGTCGCAACCGCAACCATAGTGGCAACCCTTTTTTTTCCCTTTCATTTCTTTCTCTTTCCCAAAAGTAGCTGCTGCAGCCACCACCACTGCTGCAGCCACCTTCCCCACTTCCTCTTCTTCTCTCTCTTTCTTCTCTTCTAGCTGCAGCTGCCACCGCTGCAGCTACAGCCTCTTCTTCCTCTCCTTCTCTTCCAGTTGCAATTGCCACCGCCGTAGCCGCAACCCCTTCTTTCCCTTCTTCTTCTTCTCCTTCCTCCCCTTCTTTTCCCTGACACACTACCTCTCTTCTCCTTTGTTTCCTCCTACGGGAAGCAGAGGTGTCGTAGCCACCTCGTCCCTCCTCCTCTTCTTCTTCTTTTTCTTCTTCTTCTCTTCTTCTCCTATTCTTCCTTTCTCCTCCCCAATGCCCCATAGCTCCTCGCTACAGCCCTTACCGTAGCTACCCTCCTCTTTTCTTCTTCTTCTTCTCCCCGACGCCCCACACATGCACTCCTCTGTTTCCTCCTGTAGGAACAGAGGTGCTGCAGCCCTAGCTACTGCAGCTACCTCTCTCTCCCCTCCCTCTTCCCTCTCTTCTTCTTCTTATTTTCTTCTCTTCTACCTCTTCTTCTTTCTCTTTTCTTCTCCTCTTCTTCCCTTCTTCCCGATGCCCCACACCTCCTTGCTGCAGCCACCCTCCTCTCTTCTTCTTCTTCTTCTTCTTCTTCTTCTTCCCTTCTCCTCACCGATGCCCCACACATCCTCTCCTCTGTTTCCACCTGTGGGAAACAGAGGTGCTGCAACCCTAGCTGCTGCCACCTCTCGCTCCTCTCCCTCTTCCCTCTCTTCTTCTTCTTCTTCTTCTTCTTCTTCTTCTTCTTCTTCTTCTTCTTCTTCTTCTTCTTCTTCTTCTTCTTCTTCCTCCTCTCATTCTTCTCTATTTCTCCTCTTCTACCCAACGCCCCACAGCTCCTCTCTCTATTTCATGGGAAACAGAGAGCATGGGAGGCGGTGGGATAAAACAACCACCTTTTCTTTTTTCTTTCTTTTGTAACTTAACAGTTTAGTCCTTGACATTTCTATATTTACATATAGGTCCTTCGATTTACAAATAAGTTCTTACATAAATTTCAGAAATGAAGGATATTACAGATTCGCTCATTGAATGCTGGATGGTTAATGATACCTCATTATCAAACAACTATTTTATTGTTCCAATTGTGTACCTGGTCCTTATATTTGAGATACCAAGGATGTCATGTATAAGTACTCCACTCTTTGATACCAGACTTATAGGCTTGGAAGTTCCAGATATGACACAACCGGTCATCAAGAGTGGCAGCCAACCTTACGAGGACTATTAAGTGTCGATAGAGGATTATCCACTTTTAGTGTCATGAGAGGAATATCCCATGTGTCTTAGACAAATCCCTAGCTAGGGTTATTTGGATTAAGAGAGAAAGAGTTCTCCAAGAGAATCCGATTAGAGCGAGACTCGAGTAGAAACAGTATGGGTCTGACAGTACCATGCCCAGTATACAATCTTTGGGATATTAGATGGATGAGGAACTATAGGTACACGGTAATTGATGACAGATAGGTCCAAAGGATTGGATTCCCCTGTATCGTCTAGTGACTACGGCGTAGTGGCCTAGTATGTCGATAGTCAATGAGTCGAGTTAATGGGAAAGATTGATTTTAAATTGTGTGTTGTGTTTTAGAAAAACTATCGATGTCAAAATCATCGACGCAAAAGGTGAGAGTGGGCAGCAACTGTTGCCGCCCCCCGGCGTAGTGGCCACCGCCGTAAGATGGCAACGGCCACAACATAGAGGCAAGGGAAGGGCAATAGCAAAGAGATAATTTTGCCCTTGTGAATTTGAGAAATTCCACCTTTTATCCATTATGTCCAAATTATCAAAATGCATTTCATAATTTAGAAAATTTCCTACATGTCCCTAATTTCAGAAAAATATTAGTTAATTAAAAGGTTTAATTAACTGTTATTATTTATCTAGTAATCCTATATTATGATATGCACATGTGATGTATGATGTGGATGGATGATCATGAACTATGTGATGTGTGTACATGTGATTATTATTATTAGGGCCTACGTGCCTCTAATTTTATTCTCGTTTATTGTAGGGCCTGTGTGCCTATGATTAAGTTGTAGTCATACAAGAAGGCACAGTGGAAGTGTTAAAGCGATAGTGGGGCCCACGAGATCAAGATGGATAATCATGACGTATAGAGATATACTGAGATGTCGACGGAACCGATGAGGATGAGATGGACGATCACAGGGCATGGAGATGCATCGTTACACATATAGATATTGATGTAAGTGATTAGGCCCACTTGCTCGGGCCTAATCACATTAGGTTGTGGTCCATGATCATTTGGTGTAATTGCTCATGTGATCTGTGATTGTTTGTACACCTACTAGATATGTATATATATTTATATACAATGGAGATATATATTAAATATGTATATGTGTGATATGTCATATTAGGAGACCAAATCAAAATCGCCACTCTCGACAATATTAAGTCGGTAAATATGAGACAATTATATTAACCCACGTGGCCTTCCATCATTATAGGTAGGGACCAATTTTTGACATAGGTTAAGTTAGTTGAGTCCCTCGAGGCTTACCTATATTGTAATTTGCTATCTTGCCTACAACATAGAGATGTTACCGGTAACTTGAGGATATGGTATGCTTAGTGAGTCCCTCGAGGGTATATCATCGAATCAGACTCATCTTATAACGATGGTATTGATTTAACCGAACATCATGGTTGGTTGAGTCCCTTGAGACCATGGTGGTTTGGAGGTCGAATAGGACAGGAATCACAAGGAGTTATGAACAACAAGAGTTGCCTACCTTTTGAGCTTAGTGTGATTAGTTGAGTCCCTCGAGGTTACACTAAGATGCTGATTGGATCCCGATCCCTACTATAAGTTTGTCGGAGACTTCCGTTTCACATGTTGAGGGTGTCGCGTAACTCATTAGAAAAATAATGAGTAAATTAAGATAGAGTCCATATCTTGATTGTTTTCTTTTTTTGTAAAATCTACATATTATTTATTTTTACTGCATCTTTATTTTCAGAAAATGTCACTTTCAAATCCCTTATGTGGCATATTTGATGTCAACCGCCTCATTGGTCTGAATTATATAGATTGGCTTCGCAACTTGAGAATTGTTCTCATGGCGGAGAAAATCGCGTACATCCTTGATATAGTGATGCCTACGCCCGAGGAAGCAGCAAGCAAGGATGAGATTACTCGCTACGTGAAGTACATAGATGACTCCACTCTTGCTCAGTGTTATATGTTGGGCTCCATGACTCCTGAGTTACAAAGATAGCATGAAAAGATGGATGCCAAATCTATTCTCCTACATGTCCATAATTGTTTGAGGAACAGGAAAGGACTCAGCAATATGAGATATCCAAGAGCCTCTTCTGCGCTAGGATGACTAAGGGGACATCGGTTCAGAACCATGTCCTGAAGATGATTAAGTGGATAGATAAACTCACAGGTCTAGGAATGATCCTAGAGGATAAACTATGTGTGGATCTTGTGTTGTAGTCCCTATCAGATTCCTTTTCATAGTTCATAAAGAATTTTAATATGAACATGCTTGAGGTGACTCTCTCTAAGCTCCTCAATATGTTGAGGGAGGTAGAAAGTATTATCAAGAAAGAAAAGCTAGTTCTCTATACTGGTGAGACCAGAAAGAAAAGAAAAGCAGAAAAGTTCCTTAAGAAGGGCAAGGGCAGATTGGGTAACGCAAAGGTTGTTAAGAAAGACTCGACAAAGGACAAAAGCCAATGCTTCCACTGCAGGAAAGATGAGCACTAGAAGAGGAATTGCAAAGAGTATCTTACAGACAGGGCGAAATAGAAGCTTGGAGAAGCTTTAGGTACATTCATGATCAGTCTCCATTTGTTAGACTCTTATGATAACACATAGGTATTGGATACTAGTAGTGCTTATCATATTTATAATTCGTTACAGGTTTTGACAAGACCAAAGAGATTGGCGAGTGTCAAGAGGTAAGATGGACCTCAAGATGGGCAATGAAGCAAATGCATATATCAAAAACTTGCTAGATGCACTTCTCCTTTTTGTTGATAACAAAGGGGGAGAAGATATGATGATGAGTTAAATCATGTATGGTAGGATGTACTTTTATGTTTTAAAACATTGCATGATTTTTTAAATTTAAAGGTTCTATCAATATGGCATATTGACATGGGAATTTAGTTTAAACTCCATTATTAATTGATTGTCATCATAAAAAAAAAGGAGGAGATTGTTGAATCTCAAATTTTGATGATGAAATCAATTGATGAGTTTGTAATCTAATCTATATTTTGAGTGACGTAGGACTAGCTTCGATCAAGGAGAGGCAAATTGATTGAAGTAGGAGGAATCAGACGTTGGGCCGAAGAATCGGTCAACGTGCCGACAGAAGGACTTTATCGTGAGTTCGGGCATTGGGCCGAAGGATCGGATATTGTGCTAAGAAGATAGGAAGTTGTGAGAGTCAACATATAGATTGGGCAATACGTCGAATGAGAAGATAAAGCGCCGAAGGATCAAACAAAGCGTTAGAAAAACCAATGACATGCTGGACAACATATGATTCGTGCTTTGTAATAATTTGTCTAGATTGAGTTAGTTTAGGTCTAATTGAGTCGGTATTGGGATGAAATAATGCCAAATCAATTAGGGGCCCAATAGGCCTAAGTTAGGGCTGTTTTGGGCTAAGTGAGGCCTATATAGCAACCCTCAGTAGGCCTAAGCGATGGTACTGCTTGGGACTTGCCCTCCTAGGTTGTTTGGGTGGTGGTACCTATTGAATCTTAGATTTTGATGATGAAATCAATTGATATTTATAATATAATCTACGTTTTGAGTGACGTAAGACTAGTTTCGATCATGAAGAGATAATTAAAGCAAGAAGAATCAATGTTATGCTGGAGTAGAGAATGTTAAAAGATTGGACGTCGAGCTAGAGGATCGGTCGATGTATCGGCAGAAGGCTTCGTGCCATGAGTTCGGGCATCGAGCCTAGAAGAGCAGACATTGCACCACAGAGATCGAAGTTACAGAGGTCAACATGCCAATTGGGCAAAACGTCGTGAAAGAGGACAATGCGTTGAAGGATTGGATGAAGTGTTAATGAACCAATGACATGCCGGACAACATGTGATTAATGCTTTGTAATAATTATCTAGATCGAAGTAGTTTTAAGTTGTTGGATCGGAATTAGGTCAACTCAATTAGGTGGTCATTGGGCCTAAGTTAGGGGCTGATTTGAGCCGGATGGATCGCCCACTCAACCACTTGGAGCCATGCTAGGCGGTAGCACCGCCCAGGGTGGGCGGTGGAATCACTTGAGGCTTAGCCTTCTAAGAGGTCTAAGCGGTGGTACCGTCGACAGTTAATGTTGTTAAGCGGTGGTACCACCAGAGCCCAGTCTCTGAGGAACTGTCAAGTGATAGTACCGCCCAGTGTCAGTGCTGCAGGTGGTAGTATTGCCCAACACAAGCGGTGGTACCGCTAGGACCCAGGAAACCCGAGATAAGACCTTTTTTGGATCATTTTTGAAGCTATTTGGGGTCTATAAATACCCCAAATACTTATGCTTGGCATAGCACAAAATTAAGTTAAAAAAAGGGGAAAGAATCATTGTGAAAAAAGTTGTAAATCTCTCTTAGTATAGAGTCACCTATTCCTAGTATTTAGAAATTCTTCTAAATGGAGAAGTGAGGTCAAGTGTAAAAGAGAGAAGTGTAAAGGTTCTCTCTTGAACCTATGAAAAAGAGAAAGGGTTGTAAGAGGGTAGTTAGTCTTTGCCCATTGAAGGAAGACCGATAGTCGAAGTCGGTGGCCTTGAGTAAAGAGGAATCGGAAGTGGATGTAGGTCACGACAACCGAACCACTATAAATTTGGTTTGCATTTATAGTTTACTTTTCATTCTCACATTGCAAACTAATTTCTTACTTTTATTATGCTTGAATGCATTTTCAAGTTAATATCTTTCTGATCAATTTTCATCGATCGAGAATTTTCAAACCAACATGATTTTATCGAAGCACTAATTCATCCCCCCATTTTAGTGCTGACTCGATCCTAATAGTATCGCTTAGATCGATGGTGGTACCGCCCAAACACAGTCTTTAAGATTATGTTAGGCGGTGGTACCGCCCAATGTTAGTGTCAGACTAAGTGGTGGTACCGCCGAGTGTCAAACTGACAAGCGATGGACCACTGCCCAATGTTAGTGTCAGACTGAGCGATGGTACCGCTAGTTGTCAGTTTGTTTTGTTAAGCAATGGTACCACCCAGTACTGGAAGTGGTATTGCCAATACCCCGAAAACCCGGGATAAGATCGTTTTGGCTCAATCCATTTTGGGCTTATAAAAATCCCACTTATCCCTGCTCAGAAAACACATAAACTGAGAACAAAAATAGGGGAAAATGTTGTTGTAATCTTGTGAGAATTCTCCTCCTATAGCTATAAGTATTGATTTTAGTTTAAAAGAGAGGTGAGTGTTGAATCTCGAATTTTGATGATGAAACCAATTGTAGTGTTGTTCTAATATGCATTTGAGTGACGCAGGGCTAACATTGATTAGGAGAGGCAAATTGATTAAAGTAGGAGGAATCAGACATTGGGCCAGAGTGAACATGTTAGAATATTGGATGTCGGGCCGGAGGAATGGTCGACATGTCGACAGAAGGCTTTGGGCCGAGAATTCGGGCATTGAGCCTAGAAGATCGGACATTGCACCAAGGAGATCGAAGTTGTGAAGGTCAACATGCCAATTGGGCAAAGGCCGCAAAAGAGGACGATGCACCGAAGGATTGGACGAAGCGCCGGAAGAACTAATGACATGCCGGACAACACATGATTAGTGCTTGTAATAATTTGCCTAGATCGAGTTAGGTTTTAGGTCTAATTGAGTTGGTATTAGGGTGAAACAATGTCAAATCAATTAGAGGCCAATTGGACCTAAATTGGGAGTGATTTGGGCTCATTGGGAGGCCCATTCAATGACTCAAATGTTGGGCCAAGTGGTGGCATTGCCAGAATAGGTGGTAGAACTGCCTGTGAGTTGGAAAACTCGAAAAACTTGGTCTCCGAGGCTATCAGGCGGTGGTACTGCCCATACATAGTCTCCCAGGCGGTAGTACCGCTATATTGAGTGGTGGTATTGCCCAATATCAGGCTACAGGCGATGGTACCACCTAGTGCAGGTAGTGGTACTACCTGCACCTTGAAATCTCGAGGGTTTGAATTTTGGACTCCAAATTTGAATCCATTTAGGGCCTATAAATACCCTAGCTATTTCTACATGGAGAAGTAAGAAAGGTGATCAAAAACTCTATGTTTCTAAGTGAAAACCCTTGTAAAGTGTAGAGTCCCTCATCCTAAAGTTTAGAGATCATTTCTAAGGGAGAGTGTGAGAGAAGCTTTGTAAAAAGGGGTTGTAAAAGTTCTCTCATGAGCTTGCAAAAGGAGAATAGAGTTATAAGAAGGTGGTTGGTCTTTACCTATTGAAGGAAGACCGTTAGTGGATGCCGGTGGCCTCGACGGAAGAGGAATTGGTGGAGTGGATGTAGGTCACTACGACTAAACCACTATAAAACAGTTTGCATTTTTGTTTTGTTATTTATCTTTATTACAAACCTCTTTACTTCCTTATTACTTTTACTGCATATCCTTCCAAACATATTTTAAGTTAACATCCTTTCCGAAATCGATTTTAATCGAACGAAATATATTTGAACCAACATTTTTAATCTACTGCACTAATTCACCCCCCTCTCTACTCGTTCATAATCGTTGGTATCAAAGCCTCATTTTTCTTATTTGGTTTAACACTCAAAGAGAAATGACTCTTTTCGACTTTTAAGAGAGTCATTCTCTCATTCGTCCTCTCTTGTTCAATGGGACGGACTACACATATTGAAAAACTCAAATGAGAGTTTTCTTGCTTTCTTTATATTTGAATTTATGAAATATTATCGAAAGAGGTTTTAAAAGGTCTTCTCTTCTAATGAACCATTAGAATGATTTGGAGAAGAAGACTTTTTCTTTAAATGCTAGAGCTATGAATGCTCTATTTTGCGCTTTAGATAAAAATGAATTCAATTGGGTTTCTACATGCGAAATGGCTTTTGACATTTGGCACACACTCGAAATCACACATGAAGACACTAGTAGAGTTAAAGACTCTAAAATTAATTTTTTGATGCATGATTTCGAGTTGTTTCATATGAAACCAAGCGAAACTATTATTGACATGTACACTCATTTTACAAATATCGTCAATAATTTAAAAGCACTTGGTAAAAGTTTTTTGAATTTTAAACTTGTTAATAAAGTTTTATGTTCACTTTCTAAAAATTTAGATTATGAAGTAACGACAATCCAAGAATTAAAGAACTTGAACCATTTTCCCATTGAAGAATTGATTAGGTCTTTAATGACCTATGAAATAAATTACATGGAACAAAACAAACTTGAGAATAACCTTCCAAAGAATAGGAAGGATTTTGCACTTTGAACAAAAGAATGCCACTTAAGTAATGACTCAAGTGATGATGATGATGATCTTGAACTCCTCACAATGAAGTTTAAAAAATTCTTAATACAAGAATCAAAGAATAAAAATAAACTTAAGAAGAATACAACTACTTGCTATGAACGCAAGAAGAAGGAAGCACTTTGGGACGAATCAAGCTCATCCGAAGATGAGGAGCAAACCGATGAAGACAAAGTGGCAAACTATGCCTTAACGGCTTTCGATAATAAGGTAAACAACTCAAACGAAACTCCTTTACTGTATTTTGAAATTACTTGATGATTTTTCATGAGTTGTTTTAGTTAGTAAAAATAAAAATAAAAAATACAAAAATTATATCATGCTTCTTTTTCTAGCTTTTTTGAAAAACTGATCATCACAATTGCACATTTTATGAAAATACAATAAAATGTTAATATAATGCTTGTACACCTAGTAAGATTAATCTTAAGCATGAGTTTAAGAAGCAATAATGTATATCATGTTGATCTTTATATTGCTTTTCGATTTTGATTGAAGAGGCGTTATGTTTCATGTGTTATATTTTTGGTTATGATGATTTTCGATTTTGATTATGCTTTATGTTCAATGAAGCCATGCTTAATGTCTTAATGAAAATGTTAAGAGATTTGATATCATGCTTAATGAGTTATAATTTGAAATTATGCATATTATATCTTGAAAACTTGAAACCATGTTTTGGTATCATGCCCAAAGTAATGATGCATAATAATTATGCTTAACGAGTTTTATTTTAAAATTATACATGATGATTCTTGTGATTTATGGATTATCGATCTTTGCCATAATGAAAGTTCTTTTTCGTTTTAAACGTTGATGCTTGTTTTTATTTGCCATAAAAAGACAAAGGCATGCTTGTATGAAACAAACAATTTAAAATAAAACATAAAAAGGGAATACATTTTTTATCTCTATCTTATTGATTTTTTGATAAAAGACTAATAAATCCATGTATATTATGCTTTTGTGAATCTTTTGGACTATGAAAATGAATTTGAATGAGTTTTATCAAAATCATAATTTCTCAAGATTTATAACATGAAATCTTTTATGAATCAAGATCTCTTATTTGATCTCTTATGTTTCTCTTTGCCATTTACTAAAGAGGAAAATAATCCAAATCTTGATCTTAATCTCTCGATTTGTGATATTTGAAATCTTTCTATGAATTAAGATCATTTTCTCTTTGTTTCTTTTTGCTATTCACAAAAAAAAAGGGGACTTATCCTAACAAACCATGATATGCTACTTGACATCTTGAAAATTTATGACTTGAGTTTTGTTATGCATTTCTTCCCTTCTTCGTTCTTGTTGACAATAATAAAGGGGGAGAAAGAACTAGCTTGCATATCTAAAACTTGCTAGCTTACCCAACTCAAAAGAGAAGCAAGAATTACAAGCTTGCACATCCCAAGTAGATGCAAAAATATGCTAGGTTACTCATATCAAAAGAGAAGCAAAGATTACTAACTTGTATATTTCAAGAAGCAAAATTTGCTTTCTTGAACATCTCAAATATTGCTAGCTTACATTTTCTAAAATAATGTAAAAAATTTGCTAGCTTGCATCATGTAGAACTTGCTATCTTGAACATCACTAAAAATTGCTAGCTTGCAATCTCAAAAGAAGCAAAAGTGTTATCTTGCCTATCTCAAGAAGCAAAACATGCTAACTTGCACATCTAGCGAAAATTTACAAGCTTGTAAAACTCAAAATTTTTGCTAGCTTGCATGATGATTTGGTGATTTGCATGTTGTAAAGTAATGACAAATTTTGCTAGCTTGTATGTTGTAAAACTTACATATCTAAAAAAAACAAGGTGCTTAGATGATGCACTTCTCCTTTTTGTTGATGACAAAAGGGGAGAAGTATAATGATGCTATGCATAATTTGATTTAATGATGATATGTTGCTTGGATGTCTGAATCCAAAGGTTCTATTAATATGGCATATTAATAGGGGGAGTTAAGGTTAACTCCGTCATCAATTGGTTGTCATCATCAAAAAGGGGGAGATTATTGAATCTCAGATTTTGATGATGAAACCAATTGTAGTGTTGTTCAAATATGCGTTTGAGTGACGCAGGGCTAACGTCGATCAGGAGAGGCAAATTGATTAAAGTAGGAGGAATCGGACGTTGGGTCAGAGTGAACATGTTAGAATATTGGACATCGGGCTGAAGGAATGGTCGATGTGTCGGCAGAAGGCTTCGAGCCGAAAATTCGATCATCGGGTCTAGAAGATCGAACATTGTACTAAGGAGATCGGAGTTGCAGAGGTCAACATGTCGATTGGGCAAAGGCCGCAAAAGAGGATGATCCGTCAAAGGATCGAACGAAGTGTCAGAAGAACCAATGACATGCTAGACAACACATGATTAGTGCTTGTAATAATTTGCCTAGATCGAGTTAGGTTTTAGGTCTAATTGAGTCAGTATTGGGGTGAAACAATGCCAACTCAATTATGGGCTAATTGAGCCTAAATTGTGAGTGATTTAGGCTTATTGGGAGGCCTATGCAATGACCCAAATGTTGGGCCAAGTAGTGGCACCACCAAAACAGGCGGTAGAAACCGCTTGTGAGTTGGAAAACTCGAAAAACTCGGTCTCCAAGGCTGTCAAGCAGTGGTACTGTCAATCTGGGCAGTAGACGAAGGTTGTTAGGTAGTGGTACTACTAGTCTGGGAAGTGGTACCACCCAAACACAGTCTCTCAAGCGGTAGTACCGCCCAGTGTCAAGCTACAGGCGGTGGTACCGCCCATACCCTAAAATCTCGGGGGTTTGAATTTTAGGCTCCAAATTTGAATCCATTTGTGGCCTATAAATACCCTAGCTATTCCTACATAGATAAGTAAGAAAGGTGATAAAAAATTCTATGTTTCTAAGTTGAAAACCCTTGTAAAGTGTAGAGTCCCTCATCCTAAAGTTTAGAGACCATTTTAAGGGAGAGTGTGAGGAAAGCTTTGTAAAAAGGGGTTGTAAAGATTCTCTCCTGAGCTTGCAAAATGAGAATAGAGTTGTAAGAAGGTGGTTGGTCTTCGCCTATTGAAGGAAGGCCGTTAGTAGATGCCAGTGGCCTCGATGGAAGAGGAATCAATGGAGTGGATGTAAGTCACTATGATCGAACTAATATAAAACGATTTGCATTTCTGTTTTGCTGTTTATTTTTATTGCAAACCTCTTTACTTCCTTATTACTTTTGCTGCACATCCTTCCAAATGTATTTCAAGTTAATATCCTTTCCAAAATCGGTGTTAATTGAACGAAATATATTTGAACTGACATTTTTAATCTGCTATACTAATTCACCCCTCCTCTTATTGTTGATTCATTCCTAACAGTAAGTGGGTTGCAAAGGTTATCTCCTAAA
The DNA here is from genome assembly GCA_004837865.1 of Musa balbisiana. Lineage (NCBI taxonomy): Eukaryota > Viridiplantae > Streptophyta > Magnoliopsida > Zingiberales > Musaceae > Musa > Musa balbisiana. Next base: position 27,904,316 of record CM017192.1, on the reverse strand, counting down.
CTTGTGAAAAGGAGAAAAGAGTTGTAAGAGTGTAGTTTGTCTTTGCCCATTGAAGAAAGATCATTGGTGGACGTCGATGGCCTCAACGGAGGAGGAATCAGGAGTAAACATAGGTCAAGACGACCGAACCGCTATAAAATTGGTGTGCACTTTCTTGTTACTCTTCATTACCGTTGTTTTTTGCCTTAATTGCTTATCACTCTTATTCTAGGTCAAGCACACTTTCAATATCTTTTCTGATATGTTTTTATCAAGCCAAAAGTTTTGAATCGACTTAATTTTTGCGATAGCACTAATTCACCCCCCCTTTTAGTGCCATTCACGATCCAAACATTTACCTGCATTATAGATATCTTGATCCATATGAACTTCAATCCTACAATCGATAATCTATAAGTATTGCTCGACCTTAAGATCATCTTTGAATACTTTCTTGACCTCCTCTCTTGTTGTAATCAACATACGTCTAAGATAAGTCATTTGGAAATGCTTGTCCATATTGACCTTACAAAGGTCGACGTAAAGTGGTTACACTCCTACTATGAATTTATTCACTGTATCCCAAAATCTAGAAAAAAGAATTATCTTTTTTATCTTTTTTTTTAATCGTTTGATTTTGAATATATAGAATTAAACCATTCTTGTGAGGTGATCTTTACCTTGAAGCCTTACCTCTTTTGTTATATTGGCTTTAAGACAAAAATTTGTAGCAAACCAAGTGACTTTAGGTTTGAATATCTCACTATTTATATACTTTTGCATCCAAAAGGAGACCCAATGATGATTATATATAAATTTCATGGTCGAGCTACACACTTGCTGATTGATAATAACTTGTCAATATCCTTTAGTATTAGATCCATGCAATGATCTCCTCAACTACGGTATCCATTAGGTTTTTAATATAGTTTACATCTTGAATATTGTTAGAATCATTAACTAACTTATGAAAAATCATCCGTCTATAACAATACATAAGAAAATTGATAATACTCATTTTTGTTAGCTAATCCTCTTTCACCATTATAAATATATTAAACACTCTAATATATATTAAAGACCCATTAAATGACTAACTTAAAAAAAAATCAATATTAAACATGCTAATCACAATATTAAAGGCCTTAATTACTCCCTAATTAATATTACTATACCATAAAAAATATATCAAATAATATATTAGGCATTAAGTTATTAACCATATAAAGTAGGATTAATCATCTCATAAATTTATAAAAATCTAGAAAGAGACCTCTTGATTATAGTGTTCTCTCCCTTAATTCTCTAAAATTAGTCTCTCAAATTGGATTCAATCCACAAGTCACAGTTTTTTTGAATTTAAGAGACTGAAAATATGAGAATAAAAAATAGAGATATAAGTAAAAAAAATTAAAAGAGTTACAAAAATTGAGAAAGCTAAATAAGTTGAAAGAGAGGGTGAGGATAAGGTTTAAATAATTTTCTATGGTTCAAATAGTCTAATTAACCATTTAAAATAGGATAATCTTAATCGTAACAATTGAAATTCGATCATTACCAATTAGTACATATTAATAATAATCAAATTTCGATCATTATCAATCTTTTGCTGGTGTCAGAACATCTTCTTATTCACGATTATGCTCAAACAATAATTATATCTTGAGTGGTTATCTGGATGAACACTTGTACGGTGCTAAAGAATATGGTTAGGATAACATTCGTTTGCCTAAGACTTCTATTTTGAAACTTCTATCAATTGTTTACGTATTTATTACATGTTGACTTTTTAATCAAAGTTTGATTTGTATGTTTCAGGTAACAATTTAGTCATTCTTAAAAACGCAAATGTTTTTTTTTTTTTTACATTTGATGGTCAAGTGAGGTAGGCTAGGAATTTTAGGCCTTGTTTTAATTACCAGCTAGATGTCAACCTAAGGTTCCAGTGATCAAAATCAACAATAGTTACTTCACATATACATACTCGTTTCCAATGGCTTGTACATGCAAAAATTAGTTTCCATAAATCACTAGTACTTAGCTTCAAGCCCCTAAACCTTGATATTTCAACAATAATACAACCATAAAGTTTCTAATGTCTACTCTTGAGTTAACTATGTCCTTTCATAACTTATTAAATGCACGATTTTTTACCAAATACTTTGGTTGTCCATAAATGTTAAGTTTTTCAAAGATTTTTCTTGTGTAGAATTATGTTTGTTGAGTAAAACTATTCATAGGTATGGTAAGTAATTCTTACAACACAACATGTAAAAAAGGTGTATATATAAAGAACGTGGCAGATATAACCTCCAAAAGTTCGAAAATATCTTATCATACGTCCGTCAATGTAGGATACAAGACTTTGAAACGTATACAATCAAAATATTCAAACATTAAATTGGGAGTCTCTGAGTGCTGATTAATAATAATATCAAGCAGCATTATAAGTTATTTATTTTCTGAGCTTTGAATAATATTTTATTAAGTTTATCTAGTTTAGTAATAATCGAATTGAAGTTTATTTGATATTTATTTATTTATTAAGAATCTAAGTCCTGATAAATTTTGGGTGAAACTCTATAAATAGGGATGTATCTACTTTTTTTCAACTATCAATGAAATATTATTCTAGTCTTTTGACAAACCCTAAGAGACCGATCCCCTAGAAGTGATAAGGAGACCAAGTCCCTCAAAATGATTATTATTTTTCTCCCTTTTCTTCTATGACAAACCTTAGGGGTCTTATCATTTGGTTTTAGAGCAGTGATCCTCGGTGTTCTCACTATAATTTCTCACAATACTTCGCCGTAGCTATCATCATCTTAAAAAAAATAATAAAAAAAATAAAAAAGAGGTGAAGTAGGGTAACTCACCATCCTGCTCCACGAGAAAGGGCCACCGCTACTACTTCCCGACTAGTGACCACCGTAGCTAGCCTCCCAACCGCGACCCTTGCTGCCTCCCCTTGGGTTGTAACCATAGTCGCTCGACCATCCCTCCTCGCGATGATCGAAACAGGACAACTCCCCATAACCACTGTAATCACTGCTATTTCCTAAACCGTTTGTGATCCCTTAGCGTTGCTAACATCTCCTTCCGCGGTGCGATAGAAACAGAGCAACCTCTACATCTTTTACCGCAGTCACCGATCGCCGCTATTTCCTCCCCTCTTCACTACCGATATCAACAGCAATCGCCTCCTAGCCACACCCTCAACACTGCCTCAGGCGACGCCTGCCTCCCAACCGCGACCCTCACTGCCTCCCCTTGGGTCACAGTCGCAGCCACTCACAGCGACGTTTTTGCCTCTAACCTCGCACACAGCAACCGTAGCGAGCCCTCATGCTACTCTCGGTGTTCACTTCCTCGGTAACCTCGCAGCGATCCCTCACACCCTCAACGCTGCTCCCAACCGCACCACCATCGTTGCCTCCTAGCCTCGGTAGTAGTGTCCTCCTCTCAGCGACTGCAACAAGCCTGAAACCAAAATTGAGAACCGATTATAAGAAACACTTAATGATTTCAAAAGGAGCCTATTAGAGAGCTTCAATGAGCTTCAATAAGATGAAAGTTCAAGCCCTACATTAAACCGACTTGAAGACATTGAAAAAAGGTGGCATGCCCCCTAAATTTAATCCTCATTTAAGAGGTGTTAACCTAACTCAAAATTGATAATATTATAATTCAACAAACAATCCAAGATCTAAATATACATTTGAGGCCACTAAGAAAATACTTAAGTCAAAATTCAGCTCTATAATCCATAATTTATAAAGACTATGCAGTTTATAATCATATCATCATATCACATAATGATTCACAAAATCTAAAGCCAACTCAAGTAAACCATAACCACATCATAAATCCATAAGCATGAGAATCTATACAATCACAAACCCAACATATACCATATGTTTATATCATTATATAATTTAAATTTAACATTCTCAAAATCCTCATATGAGAGATACTTTTCAAATATTTACAAGATACGTCAATCTAGAGTTGTTATTGATATTTCATTACACACAAAAGGAACTTATACAACATCAACCTATCAAGTATGAAAGATTTGCCCCAAAATCTTCTAGCTTTCCACTACCTCAGCCCAATTTAAACATTTTAGCAAGCAACAAGCTATCTTGAAAAAAATATATAGCAACGAAGTGAGCATATAAAGCTCAATAAGTAACTAACATATCCGTGGTAAAGAGGACAGTTTCAAACAAATAAGGTTTCAAAATACTAGGCAAAGATACAAGAGTTCAAAGATAGCCACTCGACGAATACAAAGTTATAATATCATTTCATTCGAAGCATGTTTTATTAATAACAATGGAGTAAAGGCTAATTGGAGCATATCATCGACATAAAAAGCATATACATGACATATGGAATATTTCAAAGCATATCAAAGACGCAAGGAGCATTTCGGATATCAATGGCATATGAAACATTTCGGAACATATCAATAACAAAGGAAACATTTCAGACTATATCAATGGCAGATGAAATGCTTTGGAATATATCAATGGCATATGAATCATTTCGGAACATATTAATAATGTATGAAATATTTCAGAGTATATCAATAACAAATGAAATATTTTGGAACATATCAATGGCAGATGAAATGCTTCAGAAATATATCAATGGCATATGAAGCATTTCAGAGCATATCAATAACGAATGAAACATTTCAGAACATATCAAGGAACAAATACGAAACAGAAGCTCAAATGTCGCATTTGATATTGCATATATTTCATTCATATCCAAAGCACACATAGAAGTATATAACCAAAGATTTGGATATCATGTCAAACAAATAGAAAGTGAAGTAGGAACCCAAACATAAACTCCCACGTCTGTGAGCGTCATCCATCCATGTCTTGATGAAGCCAAAGGGGGTTGATAGAGCATCGCAGGCTCTAAGCATATACCCTTTACCATTTCTAGCAAAGGTCCATATAATCCCTTTACTATTTCTAACAAAGGTCCAAATAATCCCACAAACACCAGAGTACAAAAGGGCATCATGAACAATAAAGTTGGCATATATTGGAAACACAAGCGGAACAATGGAATGCATGTGCCTATACGAAACATTGTGATACAAACATGAACTTTACATGATAGATGCAGGTATACAAATAATTGAAGGACAAAAGTATACAGGAATTCAAGGCAATAATATATAGCTCAACTGAAGTAAGAGTTTTTTTGCTAAAATCGATTTCCAAAGAGAAGAAATAATAAGAGGCGAAATCGACCAAAGCTCGATTCTGATAGAATTTGACAAGTAGATTGTATGAATTATTTTGATAATCAATTATGCTCCAATTTATACAAAATAGATATCATTCGAAAGATGTATCAATCTAATTTTAGGTAAATCAAGTTTTACATGAATTGGAGTTTACATCAGGGAGTTACAAATAATTTCGTAGCGAAAGGTTTGAAAACATCAGCTCTATTTTACTAAATCCACAAGGTCGATGAAAATAGATGTTTTAGTTCGCAATTGTATTTTGAAAATTTCAAATCAGGTAAGCACAGAAAGAATTTTGAGTCTAGTTTCCAATAAATCATACTTTACATGAATCTGAGTTCCTAGCAGAAAGTTATAAGCAATTTAGCAACGAAAGGTTAGAAATTACAGTCCCTATTTTGCAAAATTTGTAGGGTTAATTGAAATAATAGTTTCGATAGATAAATAGACTCCAAATTTATCAATCTTAGTATCAAAAGAAAGAGTTGTGAGTCTATTTTCGGATGCATTTAGCTTTTCCTAAATCAAATCTCAGTGCAGAAAGTTATAGCTTAAACAATGTATAGAGGTCAGATTATCGAAAATTTTTAGATTCATGATTTTGTATCAAAACGAAAGAAATGTCTGGTTCTCAACTAAAATCTTTCAAATTTTGTAGAATTAAAGTGAAAACATATATTAGGATTTATGTGGGATAGGGTTAGAATACTTGCCTTTGAAAAGTTTGATTCCCAAATATGGAAAAATTGATGCAAAACCTTAAGCAAAGCTTCTTCTTCTTCTTCTTCTTCTTCTTCTTCCCTTATCTTCTCAAACCCATGCTGGTTGCAGAAACTTAAGTTTTTTCTTTAATCCCTCATCTAATTACTTGGGTTTAGCTAATACAAGGGTTGTAAGGTGTCAAGCATGCATGAAAGGGCTTATGTGTCATCCATAAACCAACATGGGTGGCACCATACTTTAGTAAGCTAGTGACACATGTCATCTATTTTTTTTTTTAACTTAATGTGAATCTTTGATAAATCATATCAATTTTCTAAGATTCACATTTAGGTCCATAGCCATAAACTTCTAATGTAAAATTATTTAATACAAAAGAATTATTAGCTAATCTTCATATTTACAAACAAACATCTACAATTTTTTTTTTTTTAACTTAATGTGAATCTTTGATAAATCATATCAATTTTCTAAGATTCACATTTAGGTCCATAGCCATAAACTTCTAATGTAAAATTATTTAATACAAAAGAATTATTAGCTAATCTTCATATTTACAAACAAACATCTACAATTTTTTTTTTTTAAAATGGGGGATGTTACAAAAGGAACCAAGAACAGAATACAAGCTACCCACGCATGAAGGTGAAATTTCCATAATGGGAAGATGGAGATCCGACCAGTTAGATCTCTAGATCAGAATATTTTTTTGTTTTCACAGAACTCCAAAAGAATCCGAGGTGAAAATAGCTTCAATCCAACTAGATGGAGATGCAATACAATGTTATGATTGGTATGAAGCTTGCCATGAGGTTCCCTCGCGGGAGCAATTCAAGAGAGGGCTTCTCGTTTGCTTTAGACTATCTGAATATGAGAATATTGATGAGCAACTTGCTAAAATTTGTTACATTTCTAGAGTGCTAGAATATCATAGCAGATTTGAACGATTGTCAAATCAAGCTAAAGATTGATTTGAACGATAACTAGTTGAAATATTTATTGAATGACTTAATCCAGATATTTAGTATGAAGCCAAAGCTCGCTAATCCCACACTATGATAGTTGTAATCTATTTGCATGTTTGCATAAGGAAAAAATCAGTAGGGAAAATCATCGAAACAGAAGTGACAACAAATAGATGATCAGCAAGCCACCCACCCCATCCATTCCCAATCGAAACCCTAACACCCGAAGACTAACCCACGAAGAACTCAAGAAAAGATCAACGAAGGGTTTGTGCTGGCACTATGATGAAAAGTAGAGTAGGGAGCACTGATGTAAACAAGGGCAACTTTTGATGATTGAACCAATTGGAGAGGAACCGAAAGCTAACAATGTGGACTCCAATCATGAAGGTATAGATTATGATGAAGATGTTGGACCTATCATAAATACAGTGCATGCACTAGCCGTCTAACCTACAAATTATGAAAGTTGGAGGAACTTTATAACATCAACATGTTACAATTTTGATTAATACTGATAGCACTAATAATTTTATGGATAGTAAGGTTGTTGATCGATTGGCCTACCACATTGAAGGCTATGACAAATTCAAAGTAAAAGTCGTTGATAGATAGATTTTAACTTATGATAGTAAATATTCGAAGATAAAATTGATTATACAGGGCCAAGAGATGCTTGTGGACTTTTTATTGCTACCTTTGGAAGACTTCGAAGTAGTGCTTAGAATTGAATGACTATCAACCCTGGTGATGTTTTTTGAAAATTTTCTAAACTAATCATAAAGTTTTTTATTAATGGAAAACAGGTGATCCTAAAGGGAAGACGTGGAAGTAAGATCACAACTGTCACTAGCCATCGAATAGAGAGGATTTTTTAGAAAACTACAATGACTACTACACCGAAAGACTGACCAATTTGTTACACTATCAAGAAGTGGAGATCGTACTAACTTGATCAACGAGTTATGATACGTTGTAGATACCCTATGACTAAAGTGTTGAAAGAGAAGCTCCCTATTGGAAAGAAAAGATGGGAGGAGAACATTTTCATCTTGAAAGATATTGGAAAGAAAATCTCTGCTTATTGAAAATCATTAATAAAAAATAGATTGCTAAGAAAAGATTGAAAAAAGATGAACAATGAGCCAATAATTTTTATCCAAAGAGAATGATTTGTATAACTTGACATAAATCCACTATGTAATCAAAAAGTTCAATCATAAATCCAAGATCTTTATGCAATCAAAGATTTAGAGTATAAAACAATATGTACTTATTTGTTTAAAGGAATAGGGGATATCTTTCAGCAACAACAAAGCCAAAAGCATCAATTATTTAGAGTTAATTACAAAAAGAATTGCAAAAGAATTGTGACAATAAGAAGAAATAGCAAGAGAAGAAATGCAAAAAGTATGAGAAAAAAATTAAATGAACAACTGATGCTACTCTGCATTGTATGCACCAATGACCGGACAATAAGAATTGTGACGATACAAGAGAACTGGTAGTCTTTCATTATGGCTAGAGACAACTAGAGATAAGTAGACTGATAGAAGACTATAAAAGTATCAGGTTGCTATAAAATTGCATATAGTATGGATGTGTTTAAGAATCTAGAAAGAAAACTAAATTGGTGATGGATGAACAAGGCTTCTTCCAAAACAGGAACCAAGGATTGTCAAATACATGCACCCTTATCCCTGGACAGAGAAGTTATTTCTGTGTTTCGAAACCTTGATACCCGCATTGCAATAAACAAATCACCAAGATTTACCTTCTAACTAAGATGGTGCACATGATATCAAATTAGATACAAGAAACTGAAAAATGATTAGTTTGGTAATTGTGCACAATACCTTCAAGAAAATCATTGCCACACATGCCTCCATATCAATGTATCATCAATATCCCAATTATTTGCGGCCAGCTACATGAATCTTACATGGATGAATCTTAAGGGCCATATTACTTGTCCAACAGCTAGAGAGTACAGAATATGTTCTTAAGGAAACAACCTTACCATAATCATGAAAGGAAACCTTAAACATAAAAATGGAAGAATTAACCATTTATTACATCTTCAGGTGGAAGACAAAAACCAGTGCAGCACTAAACCTAAACATCATTGCATCAACAATGAGAGGGTGCTATTATTGCCGAATAACAATGCTCTATTTTCTTTTTCAATGCAATAATTTTGCAGATCTTCCCTTATAACATTAACGAATAGTTAAAAGGATGGAGCAACCAGATAAAAGTAACAGAACCAATGAAATAAATGTACCAAGCAGCAAAAGAAAAGCTGCAAACATGCAGCTGGCTGTAGGAGCGGGAAGCAAACATTGCAGTGGATGCTCGGAAGGAGTCATTACATATTACGAAACATCGTACATCAAACATGTAGGAGCCGAAAAGTGGCTCGCAACAGAAGAATCCACCGGGAACAAGAGTATCATCATCATCCTTTAGCATCTCCAAACTGCACGAGCATGAAGATCTGCTAGAAACCCTGGAATGAACATATCTAACATAAGCATCGGACCCAAACCAGGAAAATTGCTGCTTTCAGCCTCGTCTTCGTTCCTTTTTGATAGTCGTACTACATATTCGATCATCCACTTTTTCCTCTTGAGACCAGCTTCTATTTCCCTGAAACCCTTCCTTGAATTCATGCTCATAACATTGCTTTCTCCAAACAAATTCAGCAAAAGAGGGTAGAAAAGGAGAGATCGCTAGGCACAGAAAAACCGTAGACATCTAAACGGGCAAAAGTACGAAGCAAAACTCATCAAACCAAGGCATCATAGCAACATCCGCGACTAGGGGTGGGAGAATCCGGGTCATACCCCCAACGGACAGTGACCGATTCGTAATCCCAGTACTCCTTGGGGCGGACGACGTTGACGTCAGTGTACGCTCGGGCTTTCGACATGGCGCGTCCGTCCCCCTCCCCCGAGATCTCGCCGATGGCAAAGGGGAGATCCGAAGAGGAGAGAGAGAGGAGGCATGCCCGTTGCGAAGGCGGTGGAGAGGAAAAGAGCCAAGCGGGGAAGGGGCGTTCGCGTCGTCGAGTGTGCGCCGCTGTCGCGAGTGAAGAGATGATGGCAAAAGGACAAGGATATCCACGAACCTGATCCGAACCCGAATCAGTCGGATATTTGAACCCGATTAAACAACTCCAAATCCGATTTGAACGGATTAGATGGTTCATTAATCGTGGTTTACCTCATGTAGTCCGTCCATTAGCGATCAGATTAGGAAACGAGGATTGAGGTTTGTTGGATTAAGATAGTTTTATTTGGTTCTTTTAACGCTAAGCAAATGCAGCCGGGAACATTATCGCACAAGTGTTTGTTAAAATACCCCTGTTTTTATTGGTTCTTTTAACGCTAAGCAAATGCGGCCGGCAATATTATCACAAAAGTGTTTGTTAAAATACCCCTTCGTAGAAGATTGCAGGGAAAAGAATCTACACATTTGCAAAGAAGATTCAGAGATTACAGTATACACATCTTGGACTTCATTGACCTTTGAGTTAATCTTCCGTTGCTGCATTAATCGGCAGATGTGGAAGAAGACAAATGTAGAGTAGAAGTTGATTTTTTCTGAACGAAATCATTTCATCGTACATTTGATAACCAACGTGGCAAGCATACTCTTCGATTGTACTTGAAGAACTGCACTAGTGCCTCTGGAAAACAAAGTTCAGAGGATCATGTGTTGGGCCCAAATTGGGCCGAAGTATAAAACAAGGATTTGAGTCTAACACTGGTAGTCGGGCCCCACCCGATCCTACCCATTCATACCCTCTTATCTGCCAATAGGGATTAATGATCTAATTATCCTATCAGAACATATGATAATTAATATTGATCTAGTATTGAATATTATCAGACACGAGTTAGAAATAATGAGAATGAGACCAGGAGCATGTCAAATCCTTAAGTGCATTTTAATGATACAAATAAAAAACTCCAACTAATATTACTCTTTCTTATCCATTGATTTTTTAAAAATAATAAATAAATAAATAAATAAATCAAGTTACCTATTGATCGGATAATCTCACTATTACATAATGCTAGATTCGATATGGTACTTGTTCTTATACCAAGTAAAGGATTTCGGACAAATATCTCCCATCGAATAAATTAATTTATGATGATGCTCATCCTCAATGGATCAAGATAACAACTTATTAATATTTTGAGATCGATCGATTAATTTGAACATTAAATACTTATATGTGGTGGACTAAGATTGATCGTCATTAGGATTTATTTTATTGAAGCTATCGCCGTAATCCATCTAATATTTAAGATGTTGGTGCTTTAATTTCCACATCTTTTCCCCTCTCCTATAAATCAAAGCCAATTTTTATACTCTCCTCGCTCTTGTAAATTGAAATAAGTTATTCTTGAAATATTCTACATTTAGTCAGCTTACACTTTATTGTCACTTCCTACTATTCACAATCTTTTACTATTTATAATCTTAAAAAGATTAATATAGATAATATTATATTATTCGTAATCTCTCTAGTTTTATTTTTACCCTTTTTTTTTTTTTCCTTTTCCTCACAGCCGTCGTTGCTCGCTAGCCCTACTTCCACAGGTTCTCTTCACTCTGCCTGTGCATCATAGTAGACAATTTGTAAAGATATAAAGTATGATATTTTTTAAATTAATGTAATTGACTTAAAAGATAATATCTTCTAGCTATTACATACATAATTTTAAAAATATTAAATTATTATCATAAATATCAAAAATTATTTCTCACCTCTTCTTTTTATTTTTTTGCTCATTTCATTTCATCATCGATTTTTTTTCGTCATTTTATGTCACCTCCTGTGATTAAGAAAAAAAAAACAAAAAATAAAAAATAGTAAATAATAAATAAAAATTATTAAAATTAAATTATAAATTAAAAAATATATGTATATTTATAAAAGGATAATTTATAAATATTTAAATTCTTAATATCGATCGTAAATGACAGGATGAGTTGTTTCATATAAGCCCTCCACATATGCAAAATTACACATGTCTTGACTCATCCAAGTCGAATCATAATTGTTAATATATGCAAATATGCATTTATACTCCTATTTCGTTTATTTTTTGTTTTTGGCTCCAATCCACGTTGTCGTATGCAGTTCTCCGATTCCAATTTGGACTCTGTAATAATAAAAAATTAGGGTTTTCTTTTTACTACCCAAAATTCTCTGCCTCTCGTTTCCTTCCCTCTTCCTCGTTGGTTTCCGCTTTCTGCATAGGATTTCTTCTCACCGATTGTCCCTGCCCCGAGCAATTCCGATCACCACATGGCTTTGCGCTTATGCGATCTAGTTGAACCCGTGGATTCCAGCTGCCATATCGCGAATCTCGTATCCCATCCGTCTTCAGCCTCCGACTCCTGTTGTTGTTTGTTTACCTACGCTTCTATTCGGATTCGTCGCGAAAGGCGCTGGTTTTGACGTTCCTTGGTTTTTGCCATGGGAAAGAGTGAGTGGTTCCCGCGATTCTCGTGTTAGATGCTTAGTTCTTACCTCGTTGACTGTTGATTTGTGAAAAAGATCGGATTTTTGGGATGGGGGTATGTCAAATTTGTGTTTTTGATTCGAAATTGGCTGTTATTTTGCTTTAATTTGGAATTGGTTATGCTGGAAAAGAAAGGGAAGGGTTTTGATGGCGATCTTGATCATGCAGGTCAACGGCGCAAGGCTGGTGGCGATCAGTTCGATAGCAGCGATGCTGACAGCGTGAGCTCCATTTCGACGGGCTTGTTGGAGCTGGCTAACGACACCGAGTGCCTTAACTCCCAGGAATTTGAACTAGAGAAGTATATTGATGACCTCTATGAAAAGAGGTACCTTTTTATCTTTTGTATAATAAATTTTCACGGCCAAAAATGAACCTTTTCCCTATTTTTCCTGCATATTTGTTTGTTCTCTTGGGTTGCAAGTTTTATTTATCATGCCAATGATCAAGAACATATTTCACGGCCAAAAACTACTTCGTGTTGCCACTAAATCTAAGTTCAGCATCACATTTTCTTGATATTTCATTATTTGGATTCAGATTACTGTGTACTAGACCATCCATATTCAATATGGGGACCTATATAAGGAGATAAAACACAAGTTTAATAAAAAAGATTACAGACGATGAGTTCCTTTTGGCATATTAGGAAACAAGGTACTAGTTGTTGTGGCTCCAGACAGACTTCTGGAGGAGATCTATGAGGAAAATATTTCTTAGACTGTGTTGAATATCCTGTGTTATCCTGCTTTGTGACAGATTAAATAATGAATTTTAATGTAGCTTTCATTGTTTGGTATACATGTTATATGTAATTTTTCTAACTATGGAAATTCATTAAAAATATAGATATCTTTTTGTCCTACTCTTGTATCTATTTCATTAAAAGTAGAGCCTTCTGCTACTTATAAAGATATAGACATCTTTTTTGTACTATAGAAATTCATCAAAATTATAGCCTTCTGCTGCTTATAAAGATATAGACATCTTTTTGTACTACTCTTGTATCTATTTCTCAAAATATTTCAGATGAAGATTGATTCCTTGTATCAAATTGAAATGATCTTCACATAATTACTGTGCTAATGGCTGCAGATGATATTTAGTTAGTTTCATATTTGCTTGACCTTGAATACTTACTATTCATGCTTTTTGGATGAAGTAAAAGGATATTAGCTAGAGTCTAGCTAATATCTAGCTACTAGGTATGCCAGACATGCTGGGTTTTATTTCATTTATTTTGCTTTTTTTTAAGATATGCATTTTAACTAATGTACAATGTGAACTCATTATTTTATGCTCTTTATAGCACCAGCATTTCCTCTATTTTCAATCTTGTTTTCTTGTTGGAAGTGGCTGTATGATGACTGTTAAAATTAATAAACAATAATATCTTAACAATTGTTGCCATATTTCAGTTTGTATGTGGTACTCTTTTATTTTATGCTGATGTTCTATGTTGTGGAGATTTACAAATTCAAATTTTCAGCTAATTAAACTTCTGGATTTCATCTTGAAGGGGATCTACAAGAGAGAAGGCTTTGTCTGGGCTTGTCGATGCATTTGAAGGGCATGTTCTTCTTAAATTTGTTGAAAACAAGTGAGTTTATTTTTAATAGGTTTACTTGATGTGCTGAACTGATAGTATAGTTGTCAAGTGAATGACCAACATTTATTGTATCTTCTTCCTAATCACCTAATATGAAGTATATTATTGTAAGACTAATTATGCTTCCTGATGGTTCATTCCAGAATTATCTGATCAGCTGATAATAAAAGTGATAATGGAAGTTTATAGTACCAAAATGTTCTCTTATATTTAAATCATTGATTTTGCAGTTTTTTATTTTACATATTTACATTATGCTAACTAATTCTGTGATTATTTTCTTGGAAAGATTAATTTGGTCGTAACATCTTAAGATTTTCCACTGGTTTTGAGATTCACCTGTCCTCTTGAAGTCCACATCTTATCCAACTTTTTATTCATTTGTTTCAGAAAAAAAGGAACTTTTGAAACCAAGCTTATAAATAAAAACACAGTTTATTTCATATAATTATAATAAAGTTGAACTTATCTACTCAATTTTAACTCGGTTTTCAGAAATGATCAAGATAATGTTACCTTTGGGTTCTCTGATATATGTGTTTGTAATCTAACATTTCTTGCTTGTTTATGGTTGGCTGCAGATTTATTACGTTATTAAATCAGTACATTAATTCAATTAAGAGAGGTTCTACAAAGGAGGCTTGTTTAGCTTCTCGTGCCATTGGTATCCTTCAACCCTTCATCCATAAACTATGCAGTTGACGCTTATCTAGCTGCTGGTGTACCTAACCTATGTTTTCATTTCAAGGATTGCTTGCCATTACTGTTGGTGCAGAAAATAACGCCCATGAGATAATGGAAGAATCAGTCTCCCATCTCTCCCAGGCCCTTATATCTGGGTCTGATGCACGGAAAAAATCATCTGTATGGTTATAACTATAAATTCTAAATCTTGTTACTGTTTCTCTCCATTGCTTTGCTAATTCTCATACTTAATATATTCTGAATCTGTTAAATGCCACTCTAGGTACTTGATTGCCTGGCTGTTGTAACTTTTATTGGTGCAATTGATCTGGCTGAAACTGAAATATCGCTGAAAGCGATGTGGCAAGTGATATATCCGAAGTCAGGTCCCAATGTATGTGAGCATGTTGTTGTTTTAGAAAATTATTTGTTCAGAACTTCCTTTTAATTGATTCAGTTTTTGATCAAGTTAACCCTTGCTATGCTGTGTATTTAGATTCACAATAATTTCATTTCTACATTCAGGTTGGGCTAGTGAAGAAACTTCCCTCCACTGTACTTGCAGTGGCAATATCTGCATGGTCATTTCTTCTTACAACCATTAGTGATTGGAGAATCAATCCTGATAATTGGAAGGAGTACGTTAAATTAGTTCTGAAATCTGTTTTATTGTCTTATTTTGACTATTTGGTTGAATATAAATTGTGTCAATATCTGATTCTCTCCAGGTCAGTTGCATTCCTTTCCACTCTTTTAGAAGATAATGACCGTTCTGTTCGTGTTGCTGCTGGGGAAGCAATAGCACTTTTCTTTGAGTTAGGGATATTGGACTTACACCGGAGTGATCACATTGATATCGACAATCTCAACCATGAAGTTTTAAAACATGGAATGCTTACATATATGCAATCGATGAAGGCAAAGATTTTGGCTAAAGCCAATGATCTCTCTGTTGAAGCTGGAGGTAAAGGAACTGACAAAAAAAATCTCAATGATCAGCGAGACTTGTTTCAGAAAATCTTGGATTATGTTCAGGTACTTCTTTTGCATTGATGCTGTTTATCTTGTGATGTACCATATCAATTGGTCTTATTTTTTGAAACTCGCTTGTTATGTATCAGACTGGAGAATGTCCAGAGATTTCATTGAAGATATCAAGCAAGCATGGCCTCCTCAGGGCTTCAACATGGACTCAAACAATACGAGTACTGGATTTTCTTTTTGTTGTTAATTTTACTAGTAAAGTATGATAATGATGAATCTGATTGTCTATTTGTTGGACAGCTTAATTTTTTGAAGCGTTTTCTTGGGAGAGGCTTCCTCAAGCATGCCCAGGTTGTAAATCCATCCTGTTCAATCTTATCATCAGAACAAAATAACTGTATAATTACTTATCTGTCGTTTTGAGCATACAGGATAATGAGCTGCTTCATGATCTTTTTAACTTCGAACAAGATAAGACAGTTAGTCTATCAAGCATAGAAAAGGTTAGTTTTGAAAACAATGTTCTATAAAATATTTTATGGTTGTTTCTTATTTTTCTTCTATTCTGTTCGATTTTTGTAAGTTATCAAATTCTTGCATGATGTAGTTACAAGAATATGAAGGTTCAATTTCAGCCCAACATCATCTTTTCATGTTTGAACCTGCATGTTAAAATGAGTGATTTTGTTCTGGGGATAATACTACGGACTGGAACAAGGATTTTGACACTGAAATGTTAATTAGATGTCATTTTATTAACATGCAAGACAGTATTTCTTAACAATTAACATGCTACAGTTCAGAGGGTTCCCTTTTAACATTTTGTGTGTGATGACATAGCTGCGAACTCAGCATTCATTTTGTGTGTGTGTATGTGTCTAATGGTCATTTTGATGCTGGAAATGTTTCTTACAATTCTAGTATTACTCTAAGGAGATTTTGTTTCAGTTTGGTTGTGGTTTCTCTTTGATTTCTTAAAGATGTGTGCAATGCTTAAAATACCATCTTACTAATACTTAAAGATGTGTGCAATGCTTAAAATACCATCTTTACTAGTATGTACAAATCAGTAATTACTGGTCTGACAACCAAATGAGACATGGACTGGATGATTTTGTTCAGTTCAGTCTATTATGTGCTGTATCGTTCAGTAAACTCATCATACCTAGTTTACCAGGCCTGTCAATAGCTAAGTACTGAATTATACTGGGCTGTAATCCTACCAACTGATACTTTTTTTCTTTAACAATGACAACTGTCATGGCTGTTTCCTTTCTCTTTCTCTATTTCACTTGTTCTCTTCCTATCTTCTCTCTTTTATCTCCTCATTACCCCCCTGCAAAACCACAATGTCATTCTCCTCCCATTGTGTTGCCAGGGCCTACACACCATTGCATCGCTGTCACCTCCTCTCTACTTATCAGTTTGGCACAGGAGCCTACTGTCACATGGTACACCCCACCAGACTGTTATTAGTACCAGACCAATATTAGGATATTGAATGGATGTAATTACCTGTAAAATATATCACTACCACTCTTTGCTAATTTAATTGTTTTACCTTTATTAAAGGCTTTTGCAAGTTTCACATTTATTTTGTGAGTGTAGAATTCATGCATTCTGGGAAGATTCTTTGGTGCATGCCTGGTTGAGTTCTTGGTTCAACCATCCTTTCATAAACCTAGTAGCGACACCTGGTCATGCAATTCGGTCAATATTTTCATGAGCCTTCCTATCTAGAATAGTCAGCCATATATTATCATGTTGAATCATTTTCTCATGATGCATGTTATTGATCATCTAATTAAGTTTTTGATTTGTTCCATAAGTGGACTCTCATATTTGTATTTATCACTTTTGATTAGCGGATTCCTTTCATATCACTTTATGGAGGCCCAAGATATGACATTATTGAATAGTGCATTGAAACTTGCATAATTTTGATCAGCATAAAAGCAAGTGACAGATCTTATGGAACAAATCAACATACATCCTAAAGAATCCATCTTCTGCATCATCTTCTATACATCCATCACATGTGAAGATCTGAAGTGATGAACATTGAGTAATGCTGATTATAACATGAACTCTGTTTTTTCTACTTTTTGGATGGTAACTTCATGGGCATAAATGACAGCTGTTCTTATAGTTTCATGCTGTACATATGTGGTCCATCAACTTTGTTGGATTCTGTTGCTTACACAGAAGATCTCGAGGTCTGAAGGTGACAAAGGACGAACTCAAAAGATGAAAAAGGACCGTAAGCTGGCTCAGGTATGATTTGCCATGACAAAGTATTGCTTTCTTCTTAGAGAACACATTCAGAGAAGATCTACATATTTCCTTTGTTTAGGCAGCATTTGGTCGTATGTAGATCATTTCTATTAGCCTGTTTAACCTCCTAAGCTGCAGAGAGTTTCAGATTTAATGTAAAGAGACTGTTGTTCGCATGTCAATTGTCGGTGATGATCATACTACTTTGTTGGAAGCTTGCGAGAACCTAGGATTGATCATTGCCATTAAAATTTTGTGGAAGTTTGTGCTTTGGTCCTGCGATTCAATGCTGATGCTTTGTTAATCATGTGATATTTGCAGGAAAGGAAACGAGGCCACCTCATCACTCAGGAGGAATAAAGAACAAGTAATCGTTCAAGATTACTACACAAATTTCTATTTGAAGAACTTACTCTCCCTGAAGGCTTCATCTTTTTATTTTAGTAGTTATTGGAAACAGTAATGTTACCCATTATCTTGTAATGTTAGACAATTTATACACAAATGAGGTATGGAACTATGAGAATATGTTATTGTTAATTGTATGTGATTACTTTTCTCATTTCTTTTTATCTTAAAGTGAGCTTTTGAGTTGATATCTATCATAAGCATTTTGATTTTTATTTTTCAAATTTAGATATTACTCTGAAAAAGTAACCCGCTTAGTTTTGGTGGTTCCTGATTTGTCCGATGCACATTTCTCTGCTTAAATTAAATAAAAAAATATTTTTCATGAGTATATTGGGATTTGTGGGAAAAAGAATGATTTTATAATAAAATAATCATAAAAAACTGAAATGTCCTGTATTATAAATCATAAAAAAATCACATGTATTAATTTAAGTATATGTGCTTGCAGCTTCTTGAAATCAAATTCTGATTTTATCATTTATCACTTGTAATATATATATATATATGCCACTTCTATGCATGTGATTTTTACAGGAATTCAGACAATGTTGGTATTGTCGATAGAAGAGTCAGCATCCGAGGATGCCTGATGTCTCAATTGATCTGACGGCACCATTAAGTCAATGGCTAAGAATGTATTTAAAGTAACTTTTTCTCATGTTTTTTTTTTCTTTTAATTAGTGCCGTAAGAGAGTCTTAGTTTTGCTTGGTCCGCAGGAGATTATAAAAGATGCAAAATTATAGCTGATTTACTCACCTCATATTAAGTTCTCTCCTGTAAAAGTCATGGCACTAAGAACTTTTTTCCTTTAGTTACCATTAACCATGTTCTGTCATCAAAGACAGTACAACATGATGTAATTCTTTTCACCATGTTCTCTTCAGCAATTGGGCTTAGAAGAAAACATCTCATTATAAACACTCATGCTACAAATATTCAGAATGCACTTTGTTTTCAAATTTATTATATTTCTTTTCGTGAATATCTCATAGCAAGTGAGAAAGATGTTATTAAAATTTGGATGATATTATCTTGTATAGTTACAAAATTGTTTTTAGTGGCAAACTTTTTATTAACTAAATCTTCCATATCAATTTTTAGTTACAAAAATTATCCGTCATAAAATATTGTGACAACTTCTTAATCTTGTCTAATTACATATATTTTTAATGATAATATTTAAATGGTTTCACCACAAATACAACTAAAGTTTTCAATGGCGAGGTCTTGGCCGATAGGGTGGTGATGGATCATTTCACCACTAAATCTTTCAGCCATAAATGTTGTAATTTTAGTGACAATTTTTATCGGTCATCGAAAATCATTTTTCTTGTATCGGGTGAAGATTAAGAATGGTGACTGATGGCATTGCATTTTCGGCATGTTGGCTTATTTCAATCAAATAATCTTTAATATTACATTAACATGATTGTCGAGCAGCTTTAATGATCGTATACTTATTGCAAGTTGACTTTTTATCAATCTCAATAGCATAAAATTTTTTTATGTAATCAATCTCAAATAGATATACAGTTTTACTATTGTGGTTGTATACCTATTGCAAGTTATTTTCATCTTATGTGATTTTAATATGTTTAAATCTATATATACTACCGAAATGAAGGGTGTGTTAAGATTGTTTCAATACTAAGACGAGAGTGAATTAGTATTTTTGTAAAATCATTAAGTATTTAAAAAAATCGTTTCGATAAAATCATACTGAAAATATATTTAAACAAATGGAGTAATCAGCTAAATCAATAAGCAATATAAAGGAAAAAAATAAAGAATAAAAGATAATAATTTTATAGTGATTCGATCGTCGTGACCTATGTCCACTCCCGATTCCTCCTCCTTTGAGGCCATTAGCGTCCACTAACGATCTTGTTAGGATCAAGAGCACTAAGAGAGGGGGGGTGAATTAGTACAATAGAAAACTTTTGACGATTTAAAACGATGTTCGTATGATAAGAACGATTTCGGTATGAAAGTCGATTCGGAAATTGCTTTAACTTAAGATCAAGCGAAGTGCAGTTAAAGTAAAGCTATGGAAGTAGTTGTAGTTAAGATAGAGAACAAAATGTAAATGCAAACCGAGATTTAGAGTGGTTCGGTCAATCTTGACCTACATCCACTTTTGGCTTCCTCCTCCGATGAGGTCACCGATGTCCACTAGAGGCCTTCCTTCAATAGGCGAAGGCCAACAACTTTTTTACAGTTTCACTCCTTTTGACGGGCTTAGGAGACAATCCTTACAGATTTTTCACTTCTCTCTTGAATGATCAAAACTTCGAAGAAAAGAGGGAGAAGAACTTCTAGCCTTTTACAACACTTTTAAGCTCTCAAAATCTCAGAATAAATGCTAAGTTTCGGTGCCCTTTCATGCATTAAAGGGTGGGGTTTATATAGGCCCCAAATTGATTTGAATTTGGAGCTCAAAAACGTCATTTCCCATATCTCCGGCCGCCATAAATGGGAGGTACTACTGCCTGACAAAGCTCGGAGATCGAGCTCGGGCGGTACCACCGCCTGACAGGGGTGGTACTACCGCCCAGTCTCACTCGGAGACTGAGCCCAGGCGGTGCCACTGCCTGACAGGGGCGGTACCATCGCCCAGCCTTACTCGGAGACTCAGCTCTTGGGCGGTGCCATCGCCGACCCAGGCGGTGCCACCGCCGGCCAGGAAATCTAGGTCCGAATGTGCTGATCCATTCGGCCCAATTTGGGTCTGTCAAGGGCCTAATTGCCCCAAGATTAAGTTAATGGGATCACCTCCCATTTTTAACTTAATCATCATGCTAACTACGATATTTTTCAAAACATTTATTGCAACTTGCTCCGGTGCGTCAATCGCTTCTTCCGTCGAGCTTCCAGCGAACTTCCGGCGATCATCCGACGAACCCTCGGCGATGCTCCGACGGACTTCCGGCAAACTCTTGGACTTGCGACGATCCACTTGGCAAGTTCCGATGAGCTTCTTTGGCAAGCTCCTGGACTTCTCGGATTTGTTCCCGCAGAACCTCCGATGACCGTCTGGACTTCCGTCGAACTCTCGAACCCCCAACGTGATCATAGTCTTGACTTCGGCGCAACTCCTATTGCATGTCTTACTTTCATCGTAGTTAATCCTGCACACTTATCTCAATATATGGATTAGATAACAAATGACAATTGACTTCATCATCAAAATCCGAGATTCAACTATCTCCCCCTTTTTGATGATGACAATCAATTGATAACGGAGTTAACTTTAACTCCCCCTATCTATATGCCATACTCGAGATAAGTCATTCTTGAATTCAAAGCCTTTGAATTCAAGAGACGTATTGATAAGTTAAGATCGTTTAACCTTATCAATACTCCCATCATGATTCCTATCATAATGTATCTCTCTGAAAATGATGTCAAGGCTTGACATCCATTTTCAAGTTTTACATTTCAAATGTGAATGATAGTAATGGTAGCAATTCATCATATGGTAAGATATCAATATGTAAAATTGCGATGCAAGTTCTTGATATCTTAACATAATGCAAATATTTCAAGTGTTTAGCAATCATAGCATTTCTATCATCAATTTACCATATATTTAGATGCAAGCTTCTTTAACATAATTCAAATTCAAATATGACACTCATAGCATCAATTCATATATTTCTCCCCCTTTGTCATCAACAAAAAGGAGAACGATACAAGCAAATTTTAAACATAAGTGCGGTAATGATTCATGTTATAACTAGGTTCATGTCATTTTTCAACAATGAGTGATAGGATATCAATTATAAAAACATCTCAAGGAAAGATTAAATCACGCTTCATTTTTACAAGGATCAAGATATGTATGT
This sequence comes from Musa balbisiana, assembly GCA_004837865.1. NCBI lineage: Eukaryota > Viridiplantae > Streptophyta > Magnoliopsida > Zingiberales > Musaceae > Musa > Musa balbisiana. The sequence goes on along the minus strand of CM017192.1, from coordinate 27,882,026 downwards.
GAATCAATATCCTTGCAAGTAAAAAATCTTCCTTTTTCAAGAAGAAAATTATAAGAAGGAATCATTTTATTAAATCCATTTCTTGAAAATATTTTTCACATTATAAGCCTATGAGAGATGCATTTGCTAATTGATTCTATATGTCAAAAATCAATGATATGAATCAAACTTGATATGACATATGCTTATGAAAGCTACATTAAGTTCGGAAGAGAATAAGGTATCAAGAAAATCCGAAAATAAAATTTAATACTTTCATGCATTCGGACAAGGTTTCGCTATAGATTTTCCAATATAATCATGAAGATAAAATATGCTTATTATCATGGAAATTTTTATATCCAAAACACATAATTTCCAACATATTATTAAGGCATGTAATCATGTAAAATCATCATAGCAATTAAGTGATTTGATCATTGAATCAAGAAACTCTGAAAAATAAATTTAATGAGTTCAAGCATTCGGACACATTAACATACCTAATTCTCTTCTAATGAAATTAAATTGTTCTTCACTTAAAGGCTTTGTAAAAATATCAGCTAGTTGATGTTTAGTATCAATGAACTCGATAACTACATCATGATTAGTGACATGATCTCGTATAAAGTGATGTCTAATATCAATATGTTTTGTTTTTGAGTGTTGAATGAGATTCTTTGTTAAACATATAGCACTTGTATTATCACATTTAATGAGAATATTTTTAAGATGAACTTTATAATCTTCTAAGGTATTTTTCATCCACACAACTTGTGCACAGCATGCACTAGCTGCAATATACTCAGCTTCGGTTGTTGATAGTGCAACCGAGTTTTGTTTCTTAGATGACCAGGAAACAAGAGCATGTCCCAAAAATTGACATGTTCCTGATGTGCTTTTTCTATCTAATCTATACCTAGCAAAATCTGCATCAGCATAAGCAATTAACTCAAACTTCTCGGTTTTTGGATACCATAATCCTAGATTTGTGGTACCTTTAAGATATCTAAGTATTCTTTTAACCGTTTTGAGATGAGATATCTTAGGGTTCGATTGAAACCTAGTACAAAGTCCTACACTGAACATGATATCTGGTCTAGTTGCAGTGAGGTAAAGTAAACTTCCTATCATACCCCTATAAGTTTTTTGATCGAAGCTTTCTCCACTTTCATCAACTTCTAACTTAGTGGAGGTGCTCATAGGAGTGTTAATAGCTTTTGAGCTTTCCATATTAAATCTCTTTAGCAAATCTATAGCATATTTAGTTTGACTAATAAAGATGTCATTTCTTAGTTGCTTAATTTGTAAGCCTAAGAAAAAGGTTAATTCTCCCATCAAACTCATTTCAAATTCAAGACTCATAGTTTTAGCATAATATTTATAAAGAGATTCGTTTGTAGAACCAAAGATAATATCATCAACATAAATCTGAACAATGAGAAAATTATTTTCAAAATTCTTGATAAACAATGTAGTATCAACCTTGCCTTTTGTGAAATTATTTTTAATAAGAAAAGAACTAAGTCTCTCATACCAAGCCCTTGGAGCTTATTTTAAACCATAGAGAGCTTTAGTTAATTTAAACACATGATTAGGGAGGCTATTATTTTCAAATCCGGGAGGTTGTTCAACATAAACTTCTTCGGAAATAAAGCTATTAAGAAAAGCGCTTTTAACATCCATTTGAAATAACTTAAAATTATTATTACTAGCACAGGCAAGGGAGCATCCTTATGGCTTCTAATCTAGCCACAAGAGCGTAATCGATACCTTCTTCTTGGTTGAAACCTTTGGCTACTAATCTAGCCTTATTTCTAACCACGATACCATATTCATCTTACTTATTTCTATAGACCTATTTAGTACCAATAACTAAATGGTCATTCGGCCTAGGAACAAGCTTCCACACCTCATTTCTCTCAAATTGATTTAACTCATCCTGTATTGCGATAATCCATGAATCATCTTTCATGGCTTCGTTAATACATTTAGGTTCAATTTGGGAGAGAAAAGCGGCGTTGGCACAAAAATTTTTAAGAGAAGAACGTATTTGAACTCCCTTAGATGTGTCTCCTAGGATTAGCTCCTTAGGATGAGCATATAAATACTTCCAATCCTTGGGTTAGGATGTTTCGAAAGTGGATGCATCTAAGTTGCTAGTTGGAGAAGGAGTTTCATTTAAATCCAAAGAATTAAAATTAACAACATCATCAAAATCATTTTTCTTGATTTCGAAAATCTCATTGAAAATAACATGAATGGATTCTTCAATAATTAAAGTTATTTTATTGAAGATACGAAAAGCTTTAGAAACCGAAGAATAACCAAGGAAAATTCCTTCATCGGATTTAGTATCAAATTTTCATAAGGCATCTTTTTCATTCAAGATAAAACACTTACACCCAAAAACTTTAAAATATGAAACATTGGGTTTTTTGTTGTTCCATAACTCATAGGGAGTTTTGGTGAGTAAGGGTCTTAGTAGAACTCTATTCAAAATATAGCATGCAGTGTTTACGGCTTCGGCCCAAAAATATTTGGGTAGGCCATGTTCATTCAACATGGTTCTTGCCATTTCTTGTAAATTTCTATTTTTTCTTTCTACTACTCCATTTTGTTGAGGATTTCTTGGAGTAGAGAAGTTATGATTGTATCCATTAAATTCACAAAATTCTTGAAAATCACGGTTTTGAAATTCACCACCATGATCACTTCTAATTGATGAAATCATAGAACCCTTTTCATTTTGGACAAGTTTGCAAAACTTGGTAAAATATCTAAAGCATTCATTTTTGTGTTTTAAGAAATAAGTCCATGTGTATCTACTATAGTCATCTACAATGACGAAGGCGTATTTGCTACCTCCTAGACTTGATGTAGAGATAGGTCCAAACAAGTCCATATGGATCAATTGTAAGGGCCTAGAGGTGCTTATTTGATTCTTAGATTTGAAACTACCCTTAATTTGTTTTCCTAATTGACAAGCATCACACACATTATCTTTGATGAACTTGATATGAGGAATTCCTCTTACAAGTTCTTTGGATGATATTTGAGTGATTAGTTTCATGCTAGCATGACCTAATCTCCTATGCCAAAGCCAAGCATCCTCATTCAAAATCAAGAAACACATTTCATTGCAAAGATCATTGATGTCAATGGTGTATATGTTATTTTGTTTTAATGCAATCATAGATGTGTTTTTATGTGGTTTTTCAATGATGCAAGCATTAGATTCGAATTTGACAATATATCCTTTATCACACAATAGACTAATGCTCAAGAGGTTATGTTTTAAACTATCAACTAACAAAACATCTTCAATAAAGAAGTTGGATTTGTTACCTATGGTTCCTTTGTCAATGATTTTATCCTTGTTGTTGTCTCCGAAGGTGACATAGCATTCGTCTATGCTAGTGAGCTTAGAGAATTGAGATGGATCTCCGGTCATATGCCTTGAGCATCCACTATCAAGGTACCATCTCTTGCTCCTAGCTTGTGATGATGTATGTTTCTACAAGAAAGGATGATTTTTAGGTACCCATTTACTTTTGGTGCCTCAAACACTGATCTAAATTGTTTATCATGTTGCATAGAATTTATCGTGGTTCCTTTAGGAACCCAAATCAATTTGTTCGGACTAACTTTCTTGAATGGACAATGATAAGTTCTATGTCCATGTTTGTAACAAAAGTTGCATTTGCTTTGGTGCCGAACATATAAGATAGGGCCTTTAATGAAGGTGGTTGGATTTTGGTGAGGACTTCTCACAAATCCGATTCCACTTCTTTTAGGAACATGACCCTTATTTGTAAGGATCATATTCAAAGACTTGCTACCAACCTCGAATTTCTTCAAGGTGTCCTTAAGTAGCAAGTTCTCCTTTTGGAGAGTTTCTAGATCATGACATTTTTTACATGGAGCTAAACTATCATGATATTCAATTTCTAATTTATCGAAATTATAAGTAAGACTATCATGCTCCTTTTTTAGCAATTTGTATTTTCTACTAATAGTTTTACATTCATCAAATAAGTCATGGAAGGCATTTAGTAATTCATCAAATGATAAATCTGCATCAATTAAATTTGTTACCTCATCTCTGATGGCCATTAGGGCGTAATGAGCAACTTGCTCGGTGTTGGACTCCTCTTCTTCGGACGCGCTTGAGTCATCCCACGTTGCTTTGAGCGCATTCTTCTTTGGTGTTCTCTTCTTGGCTTGGGGACAATCACTTTTGTAGTGTCCCAGCTTCTTGCATTCGTAGCAAATAACTTGGTTCTTTTTGGGTTCAAATTTATTTTTTGAGTCATTTTTAAACTTGTTTCTTTTAATGAATTTTTTGAATTTCCTTGTTGGAAGTGCCAAGTCATCATCACAGTCTTCATCACTTGAGTTTTCTCTCAAGTGGTCTTCGAAAGTTCTAAGTGTCATATCCTTCCTGTTCTTTGGAAGGATGTCTTCTTGCTCTTCATGAGCTTTGCAAGTCATTTCGTAGGTCATAATGACCCGATTAATTCTTCAAGAGGGAAGTTGTTTAGATCTTTAGCCTCTTGAATAGCAGTGACTTTAGGGTCCCAACTCTTAGGAAGGGATCTTAGAATCTTATTTACGAGCTCAAAATCCGAAAAACTTTGCCGAGTCCTTTTAGAACCATTGACGACATCCGTGAACGGTGTATATATCGCCAATAGTAGCTCTCAAAATTTCAGAATAAATGCTAAGTTTCTGTGCCCTTTCATGCATGAAAGGGTGGGGTTTATATAGGCCCCAAAATGATTTGAATTTGGAGCTCAAAAATGTCATTTTCCATATTTCCGAAGTCCTGGCGGTACTATCGCCTGACAGAGCTCGGAGACCGAGCTCGGGCGGTACCACCGCCCAGCCTCACTTGGAGACTCAGCTCCTGGGCGGTGCCACCGCTGACCCAGGTGGTGCCACCGCCGGCTAGGAAATCTGGGTCCGAATGGGCTGATCCATTCGGCCCAATTTGGGTCTGTCAAGGGCCCAATTGCCCCAAGATTAAGTTAATGGGATCACCTCCCATTTCTAACTTAATCATCATGCTAACTACGATATTTTCAAGACATTTACTACAACTTGCTCGGTGTTGGACTCCTCTTCTTCGGACGCGCTTGAGTCATCCCACGTTGCTTTGAGCGCATTCTTCTTTGGTGTTCTCTTCTTGGCTTGGGGACAATCACTTTTGTAGTGTCCCAGCTTCTTGCATTCGTAGCAAATAACTTGGTTCTTTTTGGGTTCAAATTTATTTTTTGAGTCATTTTTAAACTTGTTTCTTTTAATGAATTTTTTGAATTTCCTTGTTGGAAGTGCCAAGTCATCATCACAGTCTTCATCACTTGAGTTTTCTCTCAAGTGGTCTTCGAAAGTTCTAAGTGTCATATCCTTCCTGTTCTTTGGAAGGATGTCTTCTTGCTCTTCATGAGCTTTGCAAGTCATTTCGTAGGTCATTAATGACCCGATTAATTCTTCAAGAGGGAAGTTGTTTAGATCTTTAGCCTCTTGAATAGCAGTGACTTTAGGGTCCCAACTCTTAGGAAGGGATCTTAGAATCTTATTTACGAGCTCAAAATCCGAAAAACTTTCGCCGAGTCCTTTTAGACCATTGACGACATCCGTGAAACGGGTGTATATATCGCCAATAGTCTCGCTCGGTTTCATTCGAAAAAGTTCAAAAGAATGTATCAAAAGATTGATTTTTGACTCTTTCACTCTACTTGTGCCTTCGTGAGTCACTTCGAGTGTATGCCAAATATCAAATGCGGTTTCACAAACCGAAACACGATTGAACTTATTTTTATCAAGCGCACAAAATAAGGCATTCATAGCCTTTGCATTAAGAGCGAAAGTCTTCTTCTCCAATTCATTCCAATCGATCATTGGAAGAGAAGACTTCGAAAATCCATTTTCGACAAGATTCCAAAGTTCAAAATCTATTGAAATAAGGAAGATCCTCATTCGGGTCTTCCAATAGGTGTAGTCCGTCCCATTGAACATGGGTGGACGTGTAATAGAGTGGCCCTCTTGATTTTCGACGTATGTCATCTCTCTTGGGTTTTAAACTGATTGAGAGTTAACCCCGCTCTAATACCAATTGTTAGGATCAAGAGCACTAAGAGGGGGGGGGGGTAAATTAGTGCAGCGGAAAACTTTCGATGATTTAAAATGACGTTCGTATGATAAGAACGATTTCGATATGAAAGTTGATTCGAAAATTACTTTAACTTAAGATCAAGCAAAGTACAGTTAAAGTAAAGCTATGGAAGTAGTTGCAGTTAAGATAGAGAACAAAATGTAAATGCAAACCGAGATTTAGAGTGGTTCGGTCAATCTTAACCTACATCCACTTTTGGCTTCCTCCTCCGATGAGGTCACCGACGTCCACTAGAGGCCTTCCTTCAATAGGCGAAGGCCAACCACCCTTTTACAGTTTCACTCCTTTTGACGGGCTTAGGAGACAACCCTTATAGATTTTTCACTCCTCTCTTGAATGATCAAAATTTTGAAGAAAAGAGGGAGAAGAACTTCTAACCTTTTACAACACTTTTAAGCTCTCAAAATTTCAGAATAAATGCTAAGTTTCTGTGCCCTTTCATGCATGAAAGGGTGGGGTTTATATAGGCCCCAAAATGATTTGAATTTGGAGCTCAAAAATGTCATTTTCCATATTTCCGAAGTCCTGGCGGTACTATCGCCTGACAGAGCTCGGAGACCGAGCTCGGGCGGTACCACCGCCTGACAAGGGCGGTACTACCGCCCAGTCTCACTCGGAGACTGGGCCCAGGCGGTGCCATCGCTTGACAGGGGCGGTACCACCGCCCAGCCTCACTTGGAGACTCAGCTCCTGGGCGGTGCCACCGCTGACCCAGGTGGTGCCACCGCCGGCTAGGAAATCTGGGTCCGAATGGGCTGATCCATTCGGCCCAATTTGGGTCTGTCAAGGGCCCAATTGCCCCAAGATTAAGTTAATGGGATCACCTCCCATTTCTAACTTAATCATCATGCTAACTACGATATTTTTCAAGACATTTACTACAACTTGCTCCGGTGCGTCAATCGCTTCTTCCGTCGAGCTTCCGGCGAACTTCCAACGATCATCCGACGAACCCTCGGCAATGCTCCGGCGGACTTCCGGTAAACTCCTGGACTTGCGATGATCCACTTGGCGAGTTCTGATGAGCTTCTTTGGCAAGCTCTTGGACTTCTCGGATTTGTTCCCGTAGAACCTCCGATGACCGTCCGGACTTCCGTCGAACTCTCGAACCACCAACGTGATCATAGTCTTGACTTCGGCGCAACTCTTGCTGCATGTCTTACTTTCATCGTAGTTAATCCTACACACTTATCTCAACATATGGATTAGATAACAAATGACAATTTACTTCATCATCAAAATCCGAGATTCAACAGATAAATCATGTCATTTAGTATTCATGACTTAATCCTTCATGATCTTTGATATTTTATCTTTCATGATATAATTTTTATATACAATTCCTTGTATTCATGAATTATATCTTATCACCAAAATTTTCTTGTTATTCTTTATGTGATGATTTAAAAATTGATGAAAGGGAAATGAATTGCAACATATATTTTTATTCCCCTCTCTTTGCATATGACAAAGGGGGAGAAAATTAATGATGAATGTTTGGTACCATAATCAAAATATTGATAAATGCTTAAAAATTTTAATGTTTTAGTATCATGTATGATATGCTTATAATGATGATTGATTTAATTTTTTTTTGGTATCATGCTTGAAAAATAAAATGTAAGGTTTTGAAATTGTGTATGTTTTAATGATGCACAAACATATTGAATTAAGAATGATACTTTACTTTTGTCATGATTTGAAAATTGATGTAAAGGAAAACAAATTACAATATTATATTCTTCCCTTCTTTTTGACAATGATAAGGAAAACATTGCAAAGGAAGCAAACTTTGCTAGCTTGCAAATTGCATGGAGAAAGAAGTGCTAGCTTGTATATTTCATGAAGATGCAAAAATATGCTATCTTGCACATTGCAAAGAAAAGCAAATTGTTAACTTGCATATCGTAAAAATGCTAGTTTGCATGATGTAAAACTTAAGATTGTGTTTATTATGCAATGAGTTGAACTTGTATATCCTAAACACTTGATAGTTGGACTGCTCCTTTTTGTTGATGACAAAGGGGGAGAAGTATGATGTTATACATAAGTTTATGATAACATGTTGCTTGGATTTTTAAATCCAAGAGTTCTATCAATATGCCATATTGATAGGGGGAGTTAAGGTTAACTCCGTCATCAATTGGTTGTCATCATCAAAAAGGGAGAGATGGATGAATCTTGGATTTTGATGATGAAACCAATTAATAGAGTTTATGATTTGATCTACATTTTGAGTGACATAGGAAGCTTTGATCAGGAACAAACAATTAAAGCAGGAAGAATCATATTGGGCCAGAGAAAAATATGCCACAAGAGAGGACGATGTGCCGAAGAATCAAACGAAGCATCGATGGACCAATGCTGTGCTAGACAATATGATTCATGCTTAGTGATAATTGTCTAGATTGAAGTATGTTTTATGTGTGCAGGATTAACTATGATAGCAAGGCATAAAGCAAAATGAAGTCCCAGAGTCAAGAATGAGATTTCGTTGGGAGTTCGAGAGTTCATCGGAAGTCCGGACATTCATTGGAAGTTCTACCGGAATTGACTAAGAAGTCTAGGAGCTTACCAAAGAAGCTCATCGAAACTCACTAAGAAGATTGTCGTGAAGTCCAGGAGCTTGTCGGGAGTCCACTGGAACATTACCAAGAGATCGTTGGAAGTTCGTCGGATGATCGTCAGAAACTCGCGGGAAGAAACCTAGACTTATAGACTTGATTAGCTTGGTAAATATTTTAAATTTTATAGTTAGCATATAATTGGGATTAGAATTGGGCCAACCCAATTATGGGCTAACCCAATTAGGGGCCAGTTGGGCCCATGTATGGACTATGTTGGGCCAAGTGACAGACCCAAAAAGTAACCCAATAGGTGGTACCATCATGGTATAATCTCCGAGACTATGTCAGGCAGTGGTACCGCTAGTCTAGGTGGTGGTACCACCCAATGGAAGTGTCAAGAGATGGTACCACCAGTCTGGGCAATGGTACCACCCAAACACAGTCTTTCAGGCGGTGGTACCACAAGACTGGGCGGTGGTATCGCCTAGTGTCAATGTTGCAGGCGGTGGTACCGCTAGGACATGGGAAACCCTGGATGAGACATTTTTAGGCTCCAAGTTTGAATCAACTTGAGGCCTATAAATACCCCTCTATCCCTAGTTAAAAAACATAAGAATTGAGAGTGAAAAAGAAAAAAACACTATTGTAATCTTGTGTAAACTCCTCTCCTTCTTTTAAGTGTTAGAATAGTTTGAGAGACGAGTGAGTGGGGGTGTAAGGGTTATCTCCTAAACCTGATAAAAGGAGAAAGAGCTGTAAAAGGTGGTTGGTCTTCGCCTATTGAAGGAAGACTAATAGTGGATGCCAGTGGCCTCGATGGAAGAGGAATCGGCGGAGTGGATGTAGGTCACGACGACCAAACCACTATAAAACTTTGGTTTGCATTTCTTTGTGTAATTTACCTTTACTGCAAACTTACTTGCTTTACATCCACTACACTCTTCTGTACACTTTCATTTTAAGCATCTTTATGAAACAAGTTTAATTGAAACGAAAGATTTTTGAAATCAACGTAATTTTATCACTGCACTTATTCATCCCCCTCCCCTCTTAGTGCCGACTCATTCCTAACTAGTACCACCCAGACTCGGTCTCTGAGACTATCAAGCGGTGGTACCACTAGTCTGGGCAGTGGTACCACCCAAACACAATCTCCTAAGTGGTGGTACTACTAGATTGGGCAGTGGTACCGCCCAGTGTCAGTGCTGCAGGTGGTAGTACTACCTAGCACTAACGATAGAGCCTATAAATACCCCTCTCATCTCTGGTTAATATACACAAGAATTAAGAGTAAAAAAGGAAGAAAATGCTATTGTAATTTTGTGAGAACTCCTCTCAAACTCTAAAGTGTTAATGAAGTTTAAGAGAGGAGGTAGTGGGGGTGTAAAGGTTCTTTCTTGAGCCTGTCAAAAGGAGAATAGAATTATAAGAAGATGTTGGTCTTCGCCTATTGAAGAAAGACTATTAGTGGATGTCGGTGGCCTTGACGGAAGAGGAATCGGGAGTGGATATAGGTAACGATAATCAAACCACTATAAAACTTGGTTTGCATTTCTATTCTTGCTATTTACCTTCACTATACTTGCTTTATTTCCACTATGCTTACAAATACATTTTCAAAGTTAATTATTTCCTATACGGGCTTTGTCAAAATATTTTTTATCGAATAAGATTTTTAAACTGACGTGATTTATCCACTACACTAATTCACCCCCCCTCTTTGTGCCAACTCGATCCTAACAAGACCCACTAATTTAAAAGGCATAGGCAATTGAATGGAGATCCAGTATCTAATTGGACAGGATCCATTAGGGTTAACTAGGGACCTCTATAAATAGGAGGGAACTAAAGGCCCATAGGTTGGGGCTTCTTGGTGGCCACCTCGTATTCTCCTCTCCCCTTCTCCTCCTTGGATAATAGGCATGGAGATTTGAGAAGCGTCGTCGTAGCCCTGTTGTGTGGATCACCACTAGAGAGGAGGATGCTTGACCTCCTTCGTCCTTTCCAATAGATTTATAGGGATTCAGAGATATATAATCTCCCTAGGTAACATAACCATCTTACATGTGGTTTTCTGTGTCGTTGGTTTTTGTATACCAATCTTCACACAACGATGAATACCTTTCATGAAATTTAAGATTTTTATTTTATGTTCTTCTACTGTGCATGTGATGTCATCCCTAAATTTCCCTACATAAACTACCTATCATACCCCTATAAGTCTTTTGATCAAAATATTTTCCTTCATGGTCCATATCTAACTTTGTGGAAGTGCTCACTAGTATGTTAATAGCCTTAGAACTATCCATATTGAATCGTTTTAATAGATCTAAAGTATATTTAGTTTGACTAATAAAAATTTCATTACTTAGTTGTTTAATTTATAATTATAAGAGAAAAGTTAATTCGCCTATTAAGCTCACTTCGAATTCTTGGATATACTTTTGGCAAAATATTCAGATAAAAACTTATTTGTAAAACCAAAAATAATATCATCAATAGAAATCTAAACTATAAAAAATTATTTTTAAAATATTTAATAAACAATGTAGTATCAACCTTGTCTTTTAAAAAATCATTCTTAATTAGAAAGAAACTAAGTCTCTCGTACCAAGCCCTTAGGACTTGTTTCAAAGCATAGAGAGCCTTAGATAACTTAAAAACATGATTTAAAAAAATAGCATTCTCAAATCTAGGTGGTTTAACTTAAAATTCTTTAGAAATAAAGTCACTTAGAATAGTACTTTTAACATCCATTTGAAATAACTTTAAATTATTACAACTAGCAAAGCAAGGAGAATCCTTATGGCTTAAAGTATAGGAAAATCTAGGGGTAACATCACATGTATAGTGAAAGAATAGAAAACAAAATCCCTAAATTTTCCAACGATATGTTCATCGTCGTGCGAAGATTGGTGCGCAAAAGTCACAAAACTGAAAACCACACGTGAGATAGTTATGTTACCTAGGGAGATCATAAATCCCTGAAAACCTGCAGATCTATGTGAGAAGATGAAGGAGGTCAACTGTTCTCCTCTAAACCGATGATCCACAAGGTAGGGGTGGCGAAGATTCTCCTCAAATTGCTACCAAAAACTCTTTCTCGCGCACACCATGCAATCAAGAAGGGGCTACCTCTTCTTGCTTTCCACACGCCCTAAATAGGGGTTGTAGTATGAAAAGAAGAGGGTGTTAGGATCAAGAGCGGCACTAAGAAGGGGGAGTGAATTAGTACAATGGAAAACTTTCCTGATTTCAAAAGTCTTTGTTTCGATTAAAACCGATCTTGACGAAAATAGTTCTGATTCAATTCGTTTCGAAGAGAAATTGAACTTGAAAGCTTTCATAAAAGTGCAAGAGAAGATTAAGGAGATTTGTAGTAATGTCTTCATTAAGGTCCTCATTACTTGAGTTTTCTTTCAAGTGGTCTTCTTGGGTTCTTAGTGTCATATCCTTCTTGTTCTTTGGAAGGGTGTCCTCAAGCTCTTCATGAGCTTTACAAGTCATTTTATAGGTCATTAGTGACCTAATTAGTTCTTCAAGACGAAAATTATTTAGATCTTTGGCCTCTTGAATGACCGTTACTTTAGGGTCCCAACTCTTTGGAAGGGATCTTAAAATTTTATTAACAAGTTCAAAATCCGAGAAACTTTTACCAAGTCCTTTTAGACCATTATTGACATCTGTAAATCGGGTATACATGTCTCCAATAGTCTCACTCGGTTTTATTCGAAATAACTCATAAGTATGCACTAAAAGATTAATTTTTGACTCCTTCACTCTACTAATGCCTTCATGAGTCACTTCTAGTGTGTGCCAAATATCAAAAGCCGATTTACAAATAGACACATGATTAAACTCGTTTTTATCTAAGATACAAAACAAGGCATTCATAACCTTGGCGTTTAAGGCAAAAATCTTCTTCTCCAACTCATTCCAATTGTTCATTGGAAGAGAAGACTTTTAAAACCCATTTTCTACAATATTCCATAATTCAAAATCCATTGAAATTATGAAGATCCTCATTCTAGTCTTCCAATATGTGTAATCCATCCTATTGAATATGAGCAGATGTGTAATTGAATGACCCTCTTGGTTGCTGGTAAATGTCATCTCTCTTGGGTTTTAAACCAAATGAGAGTGAACCTTGCTCTGATACCAATTGTTAGGATCAAGAACGGTACTAAAAGAGAGGGGGGGGAGGTGAATTAGTGTGGTGGAAAACTTCTCCGATTTCAAAAGTCTTTGTTTCGATTAAAACTGATTCCAACGAAAATGGTTCCGATTCAATCCGTTTCGAAGAGAAATTGAACTTGAAAGCTTTTGTAAAAGTGCAAGAGAAGATTAAGGAGATTTGTAGTAATGTAAATTGCACAATTGAAAAGCAAACCAGAATTTAGAGTGGTTCGATCAATGTGACCTACATCCACTTTTGGATTCCTCCTCCAACGAGGTCACTAGTGTCCACTAAAGGCCTTCCTTCAATAGGTGAAGACCAACCACCTCTTTATAGCGCTTTTCTCCTTTTCATGGGTTTAGAAGAGAACCCTTATAAGTCTTACACCTCTCTTGAATGATCTCAACACTTAGAAAGGGACGAGGAGAACTCTAGCACTTTTACAACTCTTTAACACTTCAAAGACTCAAGATTATGCCAATACTTTCGTGCCCTTTCATGTTGAAAATGGTGGGGATTTTATACACTTAATAGCTTCAAAAATGGATCCAAAAAGTGTCTCTCCCGGATTTTCGAGGTACTGGTGGTACCACAGCCATTATTGGGCGATACCATTGCCTAGTAAAGCTCGGAGACCGAGCTCTGGCAATACCACCGCTTGATAGGGGTAGTACCACCGTTGGCAGCAATAACTGCTAGCGGTGCCACCACCCAGATAACTTGGGGCACTGCTTTCCAAGCGATACCACCACCGACCTTGTGTTTAGGGGCTAAATTGGCTGCTCAATTCGGCCCAATTTTGCCCTATTATGGGCCCAGTTGGCCCCTAATTAAGCTAGTGGGATTACCTCCCAATCCTAACTTAATTTACTCTCTAACTATGATAATTAAGACATGATCACAGCACTTATTGTTCCGGTGCATTAATTGCTCTTCCGGAGAGCTTCCGGCGAACATCCGACGAATTCTTAGCAATGCTCCGACGGACTCCCGGCAAGCTCCCGAACTTTACTATGATCTTCATGGTGAGCTCCGATGAGTTTCTTTGGCAAGCTCCTGGACTTCTCGGTTGGTTCCGGTAGAACATCCGATAAACTTTTGAACTCTAAACGAGATCTCGACCTTGACTCTGATACAACACCTGCTTTATGTCTTACAGTTATCGTAGTTAATCCTGCACACTTTTCTCATTATATAGATTAGATCAAATAATTTATAATTAATTTTATTATTAAAATCTGAGATTCAACAATCTCCTCCTTTTTTATGATGACAATCAATTGATGACAGAGTTAACCTTAACTCCCCCTATCTATATGCCATAATTGAGAAAAGACACTCTTGAATTCAAGGCATTTGAATTCAAGTATCAAATTGATAAGTTAAGTTCATTTAAACTTATCAATATACACATCATAATACTTATCATGATTTTCCAAATCTAAATACGATCCCACATATTTGTCAAAATGATGTCAAGGCATGACATCCATTTTCAAGTATGATATTTCAAATATGAGAAATGACAAAGATAGCAATTCATCATTCTATGGCAAGATATCAATTGTAAAATAGCAGGTTAAGCTCTAGATTTTTTTATGAAAAACATTTATCAATTTGATACACTAGGATATGTTTTTGCCATATTTCAATATGTTTCAAATGACAAGCACATAAGTATTTATGATAAGATAACATTGCATGCATTGTCATCAATTTACCACATTTTGGTATTATTTCTCCTCCTTTGTCATCAACAAAAAGGAGGATAATTCAACAATGCAAGCATGATAAAAATTCATACCATTTTTCAATTTCTATTTAACGATACCAATCATATTTCAAGCATTCATGATATGGTATCATTCAAAAGTTCTCAACATTAAAATTTATACACATTAAAGAGATAGCTTCCATCAACTTCTCCCCTTTCTTCATCAAATTTTTACGTGAAGAAGGAAAGTAAAGAGGAAATCCATTAAAAACCAATTTTATGAAATGATTTGAATCAAGTCAAAAATGATAAAAGAGTTTTATTAAATCATGCTTCAATTTTTACAAGGATCAAGATATTCATGAAATCAAATCCTCACTCTTGCAAGTATTCATCTTATACTAAAAATTTCATAAAAATTCTTCCTTCATTAAGAAAGAATTTAAGTGAAAGAATCATCATATGAAGGATAAAAGAAATTCCATGAATGATCACATCAAATCCATTTCTCATTAAAACCTCATAAGAGTGAAATCCGTGAGGGATGCATTTGTCAATGAATTCCATGTATCAAACATCATTAAGTGATGGAGCAATGATATGAGATAAACTTGATATCAAGGGAGAAAAAATAAATTCATGAAAGCTCCATTTATGAAATACAGAAAGATAGTCCAGAAAAGATATACATCAAATTCATGCATTTGGACAAATTAACATTCCTAACTCTCTTCTAGTAAAATTATGTTGTTCTTCACTTAAAGGTTTTATAAAGATATCGGCTAATTGATGTTTTGTATTAATAAACTCTAAGATTACATCATGATTATTGACATGATCTCGTATAAAGTGATGTCTAATATCAATATATTTAGTTCTACAGTATTGAATGAGATTTTTTGTTAAACGTATTGCACTTGTGTTATCACATTTTATTGAAATATTTTTAAGATGAATCTTATAATCCTCTAAAGTATTTTTCATCCACACAAATTGTGCACAACATGCACTAGCTGCAATGTACTCAACTTCTATTATAGATAGTGCAACCGAGTTTTGTTTCTTAGAAGATGAAGAAGCAAGTGTATGTCCTAAAAATTCACATGTTCCGGATATACTTTTTCTATCTAATCTACATCCAGCAAAATCCGCATTAGCATATGCAATCAATTCAAAGTTCTCGGATTTTGGATACCATAATCCTATATTAGTGGTACTTTTAAGATATCTAAGAATTCACTTAACTGTTTTAAGATGAGATATCTTAGGATTAGATTAAAACCTAGCACAAAGTTCTACACTAAATATGATATCTGGTCTAGTTGCGGTGAGGTATAGTAAACTTCCTACCATACCCCTATAAGCTTTTTTATTAAAGCTTTCTCTATTTTCATCAATGTCTAACTTAGTGAAGGTACTCATGGGAGTATTGATAACGTTTGAGCTATTCATATTAAACCTTTTTAGCAAATGTAAATCATATTTTGTTTGACTAAAAAAAATGTCATTACTTAGTTGTTTGATTTGTAAGTCTAAAAAGAAGGTTAATTCCCCCATCAAACTCATTTCAAATTCAAGACTTATACTTTTAGCAAATGATTCATATAGATATTCATTAGTGGAACCGAAAATAATATCATCAACATAAATTTGAACAATAAGAAAATTACAATGAAATGTGTTTTTCGGTTTTGAATAATGATACTTGGCTTTGGCATAGGAGATTAGGTCATGCTAGCATGAAACTAATCTCTCAAATCTCATCTAAAGAACTTGTGAGAGAAATTTCTCATATTAAGTTTGTTAAAGATAATGTGTGTAATGCATGTCAACTAGGAAAATAAATAAAAGGTAGTTTCAAATTTAAGAACTAAATAAGCACCTCTAGACCTTTGCAATTGATCCATATGAACTTGTTCGGACCAATTGCTATATCAAGCCTATGAGGTAGCAAATATGCATTTGTCATTATTGATGATTTTAGTAGATACACATGGACTTACTTCTTAGCACACAAAAATGATTGCTTTAGGTATTTCTCTAAGTTTTGTAAACTTGTTCAAAATGAAAAGGTTTTATGATTTCGTCAATTCGAAGTGATCACGATGGTGAATTTCAAAACTGTGATTTCTAAGAATTTTGTGAATCTAATGGATACAACCATAACTTCTCTACTCCAAGAAATCCTTAACAAAATGGAGTAGTAGAAAGCAAGAATTTAAACTTATAGAAATGGCTAGAATTATGTTAAACGAACGTAGTCTACCCAAATATTTTTGGGTCGAAGTCGTAAATATGGCATACTATGTCATGAATAGGGTTCTAGTAAGACCATTACTTTCCAAAACTCCTTATGAGTTGTGGAATAACAAAAAGTCCAACATTTCATACTTTAAAGTTTTCGGGTGTAAATATTTTATTTTGAATAAAAAAGATACCTTAGGAAAGTTTGATGCAAAATCTGATGAAGAAATTTTTTCTTAGTTATTCTTCTATTTAAAATTGAACCTAAATGCATTAACGAGGCCTTGAAAGATGATTCATGGGTCATCGCAATGCAAGAAGAGTTAAATCAATTTGAGAGAAATGTGTGGAAGCTTGTTCCGAGGCCAAATGACCATTTAGTTATTAGTACTAAATGGGCCTTTAGAAACAAGTAAGATGAACTTAGTATTGTCATTAGAAATAAGGCTGGATTAGTGGCCAAAGGTTTTAACCAAAAAGAAGGTATCGATTATGAATAAACCTTCGCTCCTATGACATGATTAGAAGCCATAAGGATGCTCCTTGCCGATGCTAGTAGTAATAATTTTAAGTTATTTCAAATGGATGTTAAAAGTGCTTTTCTTAATTGCTTTATTTCTGAAGAAGTTTATGTTGAACAACCTCCAAGATTTGAGAATTATAATCTCTCTAATCATGTGTTTAAATTGACTAAAGCTCTTTATGGATTGAAACAAGCCCCAAGGGCTTAATATGAGAGACTTAGCTTATTTCTTATCAAAAATAATTTCTCTAAAGGCAAGGTCGATACTACATTATTTATCAAAAATTTTGAAAGTAATTTTCTTATTGTTCAAATTTATGTTGATGACATTATTTTCGGTTCTACGAATAAATCTCCATGCAAATTATTTGCTAAAAGTATGAGTCTTGAATTTGAAATGAGTTTGATGGGGGAATTAAATTTCTTTTTAGGCTTACAAATCAAACAACTAAGTAATGACATTTTTCTTAGTCAAACAAAATATGCTTTAGATTTGCTAAGAAGGTTTAATATGGATAGCTCAAAGGCTATCAATACTTTCATGAGTATCTCCACTAAGTTAGACATTGATAAAAGTGGTGAAAGCTTTGATCAAAAAGCTTATAGGGGTATGATAGGAAGTTTACTATATCTTACCGCAACCAGACTGGATATCATGTTTAGTGTAGGTCTTTGTGCTAGGTTTTAATCTAATCATAAGATATCTCATCTTAAAGCAATTAAGAAAATTCTTAGATATCTTAAAGGTACCACTAATCTAGGATTATGGTATCCAAAATTTGAGAACTTTTAACTAATTGCATATACTGATGTAGATTTTGTTGGATGTAGATTAGATAGAAAAAGTACATCCGGAACATGTCAATTTTCAGAATACGTACTTGTTTCTTGGTCTTCCAAGAAACAAAACTCAATTGCACTATCTACAACCGAAGTTGAGTACATTGCAGCTAGTATATATTGTGCATAAGTTGTGTGGATGAAAAACACTTTAGAGAATTACAAGATTTATCTTAAAAATATTCCCATAAAATGTGATAACACAAGTGTAATATGTTTAACAAAAAATCTCATTCAATACTCTAGAACAAAACATATTAATATTAGGCATCACTTTATACGAGATCATGTCAATAATCATGATGTAATCTTAGAGTTTATTGATACGAAACATCAATTAGCCGATATCTTTACGAAACCTTTAAGTGAAGAACAATATAATTTTATTAGAAAAGAATTAGGAATGTTAATTTGTCCAAATGCATGAATTTGATGTATATCTTTTTCGGACTATCTTTGTGAATTTCTTGAATGGAGCTTTCATGAGTTTATGCCATATCAAGTTTATTTCATATCCTTGCTTCATCACGTAATGATGTTTCATACATGGAATTCATTGACAAATGCATCTCTCATGGATTTCACTCTTATGAATTTTTTAATGAGAAATGGATTTGATGTGATCATTTATGGAATTTCTTTTATCATTCTTTCACATGAATTCTTTCTTGATGAAGGAAGAATTTTTATGAATTTTTATGAGATGAATAGTTGCAAGAGTGAGGATTTGATTTCACATGAGTATCTTGATCCTTGTGAAAATTGAAGCATGATTTAATGAAACTCTTTTATTGCTTTTGACTTGATTCAAATCATTTCACAAAGTTGGATCTTATTGGATTTCCTTCCTACTTTCCTTCTTCATGCAAAGTTTTGATTAAAAAAAAAAAAGAAAGAAGTTGATAGAAGCTATCTTATTAATGTGTATAACTTTGAGAACTTTTGAATGATACCATGTCATGAATGCTTGCAATATGATTAGTATCATCAAATACAAATTGAAATGTGGCATGAATATTTACCATGCTTGCATTGTTGAATTGTTTTCCTTTTTATTGATGACAAAGGAGGAGAAATGATACCAAAATATGATAAATTGATGACAATATATGTAATGTATCTTATCATAAATGCTTATGTGCTTGTCATTTGAAACATATTGAAATATGGCAAAAACATATCCTATCGTATCAAATTGATAAATGTCTTTATAAGATATCATGAGCTTAACTTGCTATTTTACAACTTGATAACTTGTTATCTTGTCATAGAACGATGAATTGTTATCTTTGTCATTTCTCATATTTGAAATACCATACTTGAAAATGGATGTCATGCCTTGACATCATTTTAACAAATACGTGGGATCCTATTTAGAATTGGAAAATCATGATAAGTATCATGATGTACATATTGATAAGTTTAAATAAACTTAACTTATTAGTTTGATACTTGAATTCAAGAATGTCTTTTCTCAAGTATGACATATAGATAGGGGGAGTTAAGGTTAACTCCGTCATCAATTGATTGTCATCATCAAAAAGAGGGAGATTGTTGAATCTCGAATTTTGATGATAAAATCAATTGTAAATTATTTGATCTAATCTATATGTTGAGAAAAGTTTGTAGTATTAACTACGACAGCAGTAAGACATAAAGCAGGTATTGTACCGGAGTTAAGATCAAGATCTCATTGGGAGTTTGAGAGTTCGTAGGAAGTTTTGTCGGAACCAATCGAGAAGTCCAGGAGCTTGCCAAAGAAGTTCATTGGAACTTGCCAAGAAGATCGTCGTAAAATCTAGGAGCATGCCGGGATTCCGCTGGAGCATTGTCGAGAATTCATCGGATGTTCGCCATAAGTATGTCGGAAGCTCACCGAAAGAGCAATTGATGCACCGGAACAAAAAGTGTTGTGATTATGTCTTAATTCTCGTAATTAGAGCATAAATTAAGTTAGGATTGAGAGGTAATCCCATTAACTTAATTAGGGGCCAACTGGGCCCTTAATAGGGCTGAATTGAGCTGAATTGAGCAGCTAATTTAGCCCCTAAAAACATGGCCGGCGATGGCACCGTGTGGAAAGCAGTGCCCCAAGTTATTTGGGCGGTGGTACCACCCAGACTGGGCGATAGTACCATCGGCAGTTAATGCTGTTAGGCGGTGGTACCGCCTAGATTGAGCGGTAGTACTGCCCAATGTCAAGTGTCAGGCGGTGGTACCACCCAGTAATGGCGGTAGTACCGCTAGTATCCCGAAAAATCAGGATGAGACACTTTTTGGCTCCATTTTTGAAGCCATTGGAGCCTATAAAAACCACACCCTTTTTTGCATAAAAGGGCACGAAATGTATTGGCATAATCTTGAGTCTTTGAAGTGTTAAAAAGTTATAAAAGTACTAGAGTTCTCCTCCTCCCTTTCTAAGTATTGAGATCATTCAAGAGAGGTATGAGACTTGTAAGGGTTCTCTCCTAAACCCATGAAAAGGAGAAAGCGTTGTAAAGAGGTGGTTGGTTTTCACCTTTTGAAGGAAGGCCTTTAGTGGACGCTGGTGACCTCATCAGAGGAGGAATCCGAAAATAGATGTAGATCACATTGATCGAACCACTCTAAATTTTGGTTTGCTTTTCATTTGTGTAATTTATATTACTGCAAATCTCTTTAATCTTCTCTTGCACTTTTACGAAAGCTCTCAAGTTTAATTTCTCTTCGAAACAGATTGAATTGAAACCATTTTCATCGAAATCAGTTTTAATCGAAACAAAGACTTTTGAAATCGTGAAAGTTTTTCGTTGCACTAATTTACTCGCCCCTCTTAGTGTTGCTCTTGTTCCTAACAGTAGCCTATCTTCAGGAGCCTTTAAAGACAAACTCCTAGAAAGCGATATCCCATGTCTCATCGGTATGAGTCCTCTCTTGGAATTTTTCATGCCAAACCTTTTGACAATGGTGTCTACGTACCTAGACTAGGACAAGTCAAATATCCTCTTAGATCTATCTCTATAGATCTGAATCCCCAAGATATAGGATGCTTCCCCTACGTCCTTCATATAGAAGTGTCTAGATAACCAAACCTTTACTATGAATAGCTCTTTTGTCAA
This sequence comes from Musa balbisiana, assembly GCA_004837865.1. Lineage (NCBI taxonomy): Eukaryota > Viridiplantae > Streptophyta > Magnoliopsida > Zingiberales > Musaceae > Musa > Musa balbisiana. The sequence continues at coordinate 27,860,706 of CM017192.1, read as the reverse complement.
TAATTTTATCCTTGTTGTTGTCTCCAAAGATGACATATCCTTCGTCTAGACTAGTGAGCTTAGATAATTAAGATGGATCTCCGGTCATATGTCTTGAGCATCTACTATCAAAGTACTATCTCTTGCTCCTAACTTGTGATGGTATATGTTTCTACAAAAGAGAATGACTTTTAGGTACCCATTTGACCTTGGGTGCCTCAAAAACCAATCGGCTTAACTTATTATTTTGCATGGAGTTCTGTACGGTTCCTTTAGGAACCCAAATCAATTTGTGTGGACTACACTTTTTAAATGGATAATGATAAGCTATATGTCCAACTTTGTAATAAAAGTTGTATTTGTTTTAAGGTGAAATATGCAAGATAGGGCCTTTAACAAAGGTGGTTGGATTTTGGTGAGAGTTACTCACAAATCCAGTTCTACTTCTTTTATGAACGTGACCTTTATTGGCAAGGATCATGTTCAAGGACTTGCTACCAACCTCAATTTTTTCTAAGGTATTTTTGAGTAGCAAGTTTTCCTTTCTAAGTGTTTCTACTTCATGGCATTTCGTACATGGAGCTAAACTATCATTATGCTCAATTTTTAATTTATCGAAATCACTAACAAGAGAATCATGCTCCTTTTTTTAATAATTTATATTTTTTACTAATTGATTTGCATTCATCAAATAAATTATGAAAAGTATTTAATAGTTCATCAAATGATAAATTTGTATCAATTGAACTTGTTACCTCATCTCCAATGGACATTAGTGCATAGTGAGCAACTTGCTCGGTGTTAGTTGGCTCCTCTTCTTCGGATGCACTTGAGTCGTCCCATGTTGCTTTGAGAACCTTTTTCTTTGGTGTCCTCTTCTTGGTTTGAGGACATTCACTCTTGTAGTGTCCCGGCTTCTTGCATTTGTAGCATATTACTTGATCTTTCTTGGGTTCAAATTTATTTTTTATGTCATTTTTAAATTTATTTCTTCTTATGAATTTTTTAAATTTTCTTATTAAAAGTGTCAAGTCATCATCAAGGTCCTCATCACTTGTGTTTTCTTTCAAGTAGTCTTCTTATGTTCTTAGTGCCATATCTTTCCTATTCTTTGGATGGGTATCCTCAAACTCTTCATGAGCTTTACATGTCATTTCATAGGTCATTAGTGACCCAATTAGTTCTTCAAGAGGAAAATTATTTAGATCTTTGGCCTCTTGAATAGTCGTTACTTTAGGGTCCCAACTTTTGGAAGGGATCTTAAAACTTTATTAACGAGTTCAAAATCTGAGAAACCTTTACCAAGTCCTTTTAGACCATTGACGACATCCGTAAATCGGGTATACATGTTTCCAATAATCTCACTTGGTTTCATTCGAAATAACTTATAAGAATGCACTAAAAGATTAATTTTTGACTCTTTCACTCTACAAGTGCCTTCATGAGTCACTTCGAGTGTGTGCCAAATATCAAAAGTCATTTCACAAATCGACATTCGATTAAACTCATTTTTATCTAATGCATAAAACAAGACATTCATAGCCTTGGCATTTAAAGTGAAAGTCTTTTTTTCCAACTCATTCCAATCATTCATTGGAAGAGAAGACTTTTGAAAACCATTTTCAACAACATTCTAAAGCTGAAAATCCATTGAAATTAGGAAGATCCTCATTCTAGTTTTCCAATATGTGTAATGCATCCCATTGAACATGGACGGATGTATAATTGAATGACCCTCTTGGTTGCCGGTAAATGCCATCTTTCTTGGATTTTAAACCAAACGAGAGTGAACCTTACTCTGATACCAATTGTTAGAATCAAGAGCGGCACTAAGAGGGGGGGTGAATTAGTGCAGCGGAAAACTTTCGCTATTTCAAATTTCTTATTTCGATTAAAACCGATTCCGATGAGAATGGTTTCGATTCAATCCATTTTGGAAAGAATTTAAACTTGAAAGCTTTCATAAAAGTACAAGAGAAGACTAAGGTGATTTGCAGTAATGTAAATTGCACAGATGAAAAGCGTCGATTTCGTAAAGTCTTCGTACGATTAAAGTCGATCTCGGAAGGTGTTACGTGAAAGCGTATGTAGACGTAGTTAAATCACAATAAGGAGGAGAGGCAGTTCGCTATAAAAGAAAGTTGCTCAAAGTAAATGCAAACCTAGTTTAGAGTGGTTTGGTCAATGTGCCCTATATCCACTTTTGGATTCCTCCGACGACGAGGTCACCGACATTCACTAAAGCTATTAAGAAAAGTACTTTTAACATCCATCTGAAACAACTTAAAATTATTACTACTAGCGAAAGGAAGGAGCATCCTTATGGCTTCTAATCGAGCCATAGGAGCGAAGGTTTCTTCGTAAACGATACCTTCTTCTTGGTTGAAATCTTTGGCCACTAATCTAACCTTGTTTCTAACCACGATACCATATTCATCTTGCTTATTTCTAAAGACCGTTTAGTACCAATAACTAAATGGTTATTTGGCCTAGGAACAAGCTTTCATACCTCATTTCTCTCAAATTGATTTAACTCATCTTGCATTGTGAAGATCCATGAATCATCTTTCATGGCCTCGTCAATGCATTTAGGTTCAATTTGGGAGAGAAAAGTAACGTTGGCACAAAAAAATTTAAGAGAAGAACATGTTTGAACCCCTTTAGATGTGTCTCCTATGATTAGCTCCTTAAGATGAGCATCTACATACTTCCAATCCTTGGGTAAGGATATTTCGGAAGTAGATGCATCCAAGTTGCTAGATGGAGAAAGAGTTTCATTTCAATTCAAAACTTCAAAATTAATATCATCAACAAAATCATTTTTCTTAATATCGGAAACCTCATTAAAAATAACATGAATGGATTCTTATATAATCAAAGTTTTTTTATTAAAGATACGAAATGCTTTAGAAATAGAAGAATAGCCAAAAAAAATTCCTTCATCGGATTTAGCATCAAATTTTCCTAAGGCATCTTTTTCATTCAAGATAAAACACTTACACCCAAAAACTTTAAAATATGAAACATTGGGTTTTTTGTTGTTTCACAACTTATAAGGAGTTTTGGTAAGTAAGGGTCTTACTAGAACTCTATTCATGAATAGCAAGCCATGTTTACGGCTTCGGCCCAAAAATATTTGGATAGGCTATGTTCATTTAACATGGTTCTTGTTATTTCTTGTAAGTTTCTATTTTTTCTTTCTACTACTTCATTTTGTTGAGGATTTCTTAAAGTAGAAAAGTTGTGGTTATATCCATTAGATTCATAAAATTCTTGGAAATCATAGTTTTAAAATTCACCACCGTGATCACTTCGAATGGAAGAAATCATAAAACCCTTTTCATTTTGAACAAGTTTGCAAAACTTAGAGAAATACCTAAAGCATTCACTTTTGTGAGCCAAAAAATAATTCAATGTGTATCTACTATAATCATCCACGATGACAAATACGTATTTGCTACCTCCTAGGCTTGATGTAGAAATTGGTCCGAACAAGTCCATATGGATTAATTGCAAAGGTCTAGAGGTGCTTATTTGGTTCTTAGGTTTGAAGCTACACTTTATTTGTTTTCCTAGTTGACATGCATCACACACATTATCTTTGACGAACTTGATATGAGGAATTCCTCTTACAAGTTCTTTAAATGAAATTTGAGAGATTAGTTTCATGCTAGCATGACCTAATCTCTATGTCAAAGCCAAGCATTGTCATTTAAAATCAAAAAACATATTTCATTACAAAGATCATTAGTGTCGATAGTGTATGCATTATTTTGTTTTAGAGCAATCATAGATGTGTTTTTGTATAGTTTTTCAATAATACAAGCATTAGATTCAAATCTAACAATATATCCTTTATCACACAATTGACTAATGCTCAAAAGGTTATGCTTTAAGCCATCAACTAACAACACATCTCCAATAAAAGAGTTGGATGTGTTACCTATAGTTCTTTTGTCAATGATTTTACCCTTGTTGTTATCTCCGAAGGTGACATATCCTTCGTCTAGGCTAGTGAGATTAGAGAATTGAGATGGATCTCCGATCATATGCATTGAGCATCCACTATAAAGGTACCATCTCTTGCTCCTAGCTTGTGATAGTATACGTTTCTATAGAAGAAGATGATTTTTAGGTACCCATTTGACATTGGGTGCCTCATACACTGATCGGCTTAACTTATTATTTTGCATGGAGTTATTTATGCTTACATTAGGAACCCAATTCAATTTGTGTTGACTACACTTTTTAAATGGACAATGATAAGCTATATGTCCAAGTTTGCAACAAAAGTTGCATATTTGTTTTGGGGTGAAATATGCAAGATAAGGCCTTTAACAAAGGTGGTTGGATTTTGGTGAGAGTTACTCACAAATCCGATTCCACTTCTTTTATGAACGTGACTCTTATTGGCAAGGATCATGTTCAAGGACTTGCTACCAATCTCAAAATTTTCTAAGGTATCTTTGAGTAGCAAGTTTTCCTTTCTAAGTGTTTCTACTTCATGGCATTTCGTACATGGAGCTAAACTATCATTGTGCTCAATTTTTAATTTATCGAAATCACTAACAAGAGAATCATGCTCCTTTTTTAATAATTTATATTTTTTACTAATTGATTTGCATTCATCAAATAAATCATTAAAAACATTTAATAGTTCATCAAATGATAAATTTGCATCAATTGAACTTATTACCTCATCTCCAATGGCCATTGGTGCATAGTGAGCAACTTGCTCGGTGTTGGTTGGCTCCTCTTCTTCTGATGCACTTGAGTCGTCCCATGTTGCTTTGAGAGCATTCTTCTTTGGTGTCCTTTTCTTGGCTTGAGGACATTCACTCTTGTAGTGTCCTAGCTTCTTGCATTTGTAGTATATTATTTGATCTTTCTTAGGTTCAAATTTATTTTTAGTGTCATTTTTAAATTTATTTCTTCTTATGATTTTTTTAATTTTCTTGTTAAAAGTGCCAAGTCTTCATCAAGGTCCTCATCAGTTATGTTTTCTTTCAAGTAGTCTTCTTGTGTTCTCAATGCCATATCGTTCCTATTCTTTGGAAGGGTGTCCTCAAGCTCTTCATGAGCTTTACATATCATTTCATAGGTCATTAGTGACCCAATTAGTTCTTTTAGACCATCGACGACATCCGTAAATCGGGTGTACATGTCTCCATTGGTCTCACTCGGTTTCATTCGAAATAACTCATAATAATACACTAAAAGATTAATTTTTGACTCCTTCACTCAACTAGTGCCTTCATGAGTCACTTCAAGTGTGTGTCAAATATGAAAAGTCGTTTCACAAATCGACCCTTGATTAAACTCATTTTTATCTAATGCACAAAACAAGGCATTCATAGCCTTGGAATTTAAAGTGGAAGTCTTCTTTTCTAACTCATTCCAATCATTCATAGGAAGAGAAGACTTGTGAAAACTATTTTCGACAATGTTCCAAAGCTCAAAATCCATTGAAATTAGGAAGATCCTCATTCTAGTTTTTCAATATGTGTAATCCATCCCATTGAACATGGGCGGACGTGTAATTGAATGACCCTCTTGGTTGCCGACAAATGTCATCTCTCTTGGGTTTTAAACCAAACGAGAGTGAACCTTACTCTAATACAAATTGTTAGGATCAAGAGCGGCACTAAGAGGGGGGGTGAATTAGTGCAACGAAAAACTTTCACTATTTCAAATTACTTGTTTCGATTAAAACCGATTCCGAGGAGAATAGTTTTGATTCAATCCGTTTTGGAAAGAATTTGAACATGAAAGCTTTCATGAAAGTGCAAGAGAAGACTGTGGTGATTTACAATAATATAAATTACATAAATGAAAAGCATCAATTTCGTAAAGTCTTCATACGATTAAAGCCGATCTCGAAAGGTGTTTACGTGAAAGCGTATGTAGACGTAATTAAAACACAATAAAGAGGAGAGGCAGTTTGCTATGAAAAAAAGTTGCTCATAGTAAATGCAAACCGAGTTTTAGAGTGGTTCGATCAATGTGACCTACATCCACTTTCGGATTCCTCCTCCAATGAGATCACCGGCATCCACTAAAGGCCTTCCTTCAATAAGCGAAGGCCAACCACCTTTTATAGCTTTTCTCCTTTTGCCGAGTTTAGGAGATAACCCTTACAAGTATCACTCCTCATTCTTGGATGGTTACAAGGCTAAAAGATGAAGGAGAATTCTTCACTTTTACAATACTTTAAGGCTCAAGAACTCAAGATTATACCAATAGGTTTCGTACCCTTTCATGTAAGAAATGGTGGGGTTTTTATAGGCCCTAATGACTTCAAAAATAGAGTCAAAAAGTGTCTAATCCTAGATTTTCGATGTACTAGCGGTACCACCACCATTATTGGATGGTAATACCGCCTGACATCTGACACTGGGTGGTACTACCGCCTAACAGAGCTCAAAGACCGAGCTCTGGCGGTACCATCGCTTGATAGGGGTGGTACCACCGTTGGCAGTAATAACTACCGGCGGTGCCACCGCATGATAGGGGCGGTACCATCGCCCAAAATTCTTGGGAGACCGAGTCTCCCAAGCGGTGCCACCATCAGCCAGGAATTTAGGGTCTTGGTTGGGCCTTGAATCCGGCCCAAACCAGCCCAACTTAGGGTTAGTTGGCCCTTAATTAAATTAGTGGGATTACCTCCCAATCCTAACTTAATTTACACTCTAACTATGATAATTAAGACATGATTACTGCATTTCATGTTCTGGGCATCAATCGCTTTTCTAGCGTACTTCCAGCGAACATCCGACGAACTCTCGATAATGCTTCGGCGAACTCCCGGCAAGCTCTTAGACTTTGTGACGATCTTCTTGGCGAGTTCCGACAAGCTTCTATGGCAAGCTCCTATACTTCTCGATTAGTTCCCGCAGAACTTCCGACGAACTCTCGAACTCCCAACGTGATCTCGATCTTGACTCTGGCACAACACCTGCTTTATGTCTTACTGCCATCGTAGTTAATCCTGCACACTTTTCTCAACATATAGATTAGATCAAACAAATTACAATTGACTTCATCATCAAAATCCGTGATTCAACATATATGTGGTGATTTCAATTATATCCTCTCGATTTTTTAAAAATATGATGGTAAATAATTTTTTTGAGTTCTTTTGTGATCTTTTTTAAAGGTTTCATTTACAACAATAACCTTACTTATATCTACTTTTCTGAGTTCTTGATTTACTAGTGTAACAATTGTTATAGTCACTCTCGTGTTTCTACTCGCTTAGACAGGGTTTTGGCTTCTAATGCTTAGATCGCCTCTTATTCACATACTCACGTTAAGCATCTTTTTATGTATTTTTTTCATATCACAACCCCTTCTCATCTCCCTCTACCACTGTAACAAGCCTAATTACCCTGAAGCAGGTTGTATCATTTGTTATCACTGGTTTGCTTTGAACTTCAATAGGAATCTCATGTCTAACACCCACAAGATTCTCCTTACTCTCAAACATAAACTCTTACATGGGAGCAAAAATCGCTTAGGTAGTGTTGACAACTCCTTACACCAAATTGAGCTCAAGATTAAGGCCTTTGAGATTAAGGAAAGCTTTGCTCCCCCACTCCATGAAGGACCTCACCTCCTTATGTTACCTTCAAAACAAATACACTCTTTCCAAACATATACACCTCAAATGGAGCATGAGGGCTAAAGCAAAGTTGCTCCTTGATGCAGATAAAATTACTAAATACTTTCATCACGTAGTTAAAAGAAGAAAGAGAACCAATTACATCCATTTCATCCATTTTGACAATGGTGCTTCAGTGGAAGACATGAGGCCAAGCCTTCACAGATTAATACTCTAGCTTTTGGGCCTCTCATAAATCTATCTCCTTGCACCTTTTGTATTGGCCCACTCTTCCTATCATACCTTCTCCCTGCCATCCCTCCCTGATCTCACCTTTAAACTAACCAAAATCTCCATGACACTCAAATAGTATGGATCGGGACAAAAGTATAGGGCTCGACCACCCTATTCTGAATTTTATTCCTCCATACTTCTGTCACTTAACTAAACTCATCTGATTTTCATTCTTAAGAAATCAAAACCTTTTATTATTGGCGATATTAGGCCCATCTCACTCTATAATGTCCCATACAAGCTTCTTGTTATGGTTGAAAAAATTTATTGTGTAATTTGAAAGCCTAGAATCAATATCTTTATCCTTGATCACTCTATCTATGATATGTTGAATTTTAGATTTTTATGATGAAATCAATTGATGAGTTTGTAATCTAATTAACGTTCGAGAAAAGTGATGTAAGACTAATTTCGATCATGAAAAGGTAAAACAATTGAAATAGAAGAATTAGACATTAGGCCGGAGTCAAAGATCAGGCATCAAGCAAGAAGAATTGGACATTATATCAAGATCAGATGTTGCGAGAGTCAATATGCCAAAAGATCGGACAGTATACTAACGAAAAGCACGATACGTTAGGAGTTTGGATGAACCATTAACATGCTAGATAATATAGAATTTCTATCTTGTAATCGTTTATGTCTTGATCATCATAGTTTAGGTCTAAATTGAGTTAGTTTTAGATGTAACCATACTTACTCAATTAGGGGCTCATTGGGCTTGAATTGGGACTAATTTGGGCCCATTGGGAGGCCCGTTTAGTGACTCACAATTCGGTCAGGTAATGGTACCGTTAGACTAGGCGGTGGAACCACCTATGAGTTGGAACGTACAAAGTGTATGTTTTCCAAAAGACTCGACAGTGATACCGCCAAGACTGGCGATAGTACCGCCAGTACAAGATCTCCCATATTATCAGGTGATAGTACCACCCAAACTAGGTAGTGGTACCGCTAGTGGTTAATGCTGCAAGCGATGGTATTGCCCAACACTAGCGATAGTACCGCTAGGATCTCGAAAAACCGAGGATGAGATTTTTTGGTTCTATTTTTGAAGTCATTTGTGGCCTATAAATACCCCACTTATTCTTGTTTAAGACAGCAAGAAAAGTGAATAAAGAGGCTTATAATTCTAAGTTGTAAACTCTTGAAAAGTGTTGAGTGTTCCCCTCCTCATATTTAAAGTTTAGAGTTCATTGTAAGAGAATTGTGAGACTTGTAAAGGTTCTCTCCTAAACCTATATAAAAAAAAAAAGAGTTAAAACAAGAGTGGTTGGTCTTTGCCCATTGAAATAAGATCATTAGTGAATGCTAGTGGTCTCGACGAAAGAAGAATTGGGAGTGGACATAGGTCGTGATAATCGAACCACTATAAATTCAGTGTGCATTTCCCTTCTACTCTTTATTGCTATTGTTTTCTAATTTAGTTGCTTATTACACTTACTCTAAGTCAAGCATACTTTCGATATTAGTTTTCATTGAATGAAATTTTTAAAATTATAATTTTATAACACTATTAATTCACTCCCCGTCCTAGTCCCTCCCTAGTGCCGTTATGGTCCTAACATGATAATATCACCATTGCGGATGAGTTTACTCACTCCATGTTCAACTTCAATGATAAATCTGTCCTCATTCTTATAAAGTTAGATCTTAGGAAATTCTTTGATTTTCTTATCATGGGAGGCTTTCAATTTTACAACAATACTAATTCACTCCCTCTCCTCATAATATCGTTACGGTCCTAACATGATAATATCACCATTGCATATGAGCTTGCTCACTCCATGTTCAACTCTAATGATAAATCTCTCCTCATTCGTTAGATCTTACAAAATTCTTTGATTTAGTATCCTGGGAGGCTATCGCTGGTGTTATGGACCACATGAACTTTTCCCCTAGCTTCACAAAATGGATCAACTCCATTTCTTCCCCTTCATTTTTGTGTATCATCAAAAATTCTTCCTCTTAGTGATTTTTTTCTAGCAAGGGGATCAGATTGGGTGACCCTTTGTCCCCTCTCCTATATGTCTTTCTTCAACAAATTATCAATGGTACTGTGATGATTTGGTAAATAGAAATAAGCTTACCCCTTTTAATATTTATGACTTCAAAATCACCCACCTCATGTTCGTAGACGACATCATCCTTTCCATTAGGGCCAACAACAAATTTTGCACTAACCTCTTGAAAGCTCTGGACTCCAACATTATCATCACCGGCCTCCATGTTAAGAAGAACAAATATAAAATCCTATTTCACAAAAACTGTAATCCTACAATTAAGGATAGAATTTATAGCTCCCTTGGTACAAAAGAAGGGTCTTAGTCTCTTCACTACTTGGGTTCTTCCTCCACCATTACAGATTACCCAACAAATATCAAGACCTCATTACTGAAAAACTCTTATAAAGACTCCATGGTTGGAACTGGGCTTTTATCTCTAAGCTAATAAATCCATCATCATCAACTCAGTGATAAATACCATTTCCTTTTATACACTATTAATATATAGATCTTTGAAAGAAAACACTAATAGAATCATCAGATTTTCTAAAGACTTTTCGGAACTATAGTCTATTGTATCATAAAATCTCTCTTATCAGTTGCAAACACATTAACCAACTCAGAGTGCGAGGGCTGTTTAGGGATCTATGACCTCCACTTGGTCAAGTCCATAACTGCAGCTAGAAAACTCATGCTCCATAATCAAGATGATCTTTGGGTTAATCTTTTCTCTTCCAAATATGATTGTATTCACCCATAGGACCGGTAAAACCTCTTGCACCTTGAAAGGTCTATGTAACCTTCTCGATCTTGTCAAGATTACCTTTAGGAAGATTATTAGTAATGGTCATAGCTCTTTTATTTGGAATAATCCTTGGCCTAGTAACATCACTTCCTCCAAGCATGCCTATATCGACTTAATCCCAAACTTCTATATGGTCATATGCTCTTTAATTATAGCCAATAGAATATAAATACCCTTCATACTCTCTTTATACCTGACCTTGCTCAATCCATCTTCATGATTTAGATCTTGAGGATCCCTATGATAATATATTATATTTGTTTGGGCTCTTTATCCCTTAGGGATGACTATCTCAAGGAGTGCTTATAAATTTGTTAGAGAGGAGTCCTTAATGGAAACAAATAATTGGAGTGGATGGATAACGGTGTGACAATTTTTGATAATTTCTATATTCCAAATTTTTTTTATGAATACTTCTTTGAAAATGCTTGCCTTCTTCCAAATGGACTTTTACCATTCTTCCATAACTATATATTAGTTTACCCAATTTATAACTCAAACTAGGATTTAATTAAATATATCTTTTTCGACTATCTAATTGCTCAAAACTATTGACATATGGCTTAAAGCAATCTCCAATATATTTTTCAAATCTTTGATTTTTGATTTTATGGCTCTGGATTGGAAGAAGGGTTAAACCTAGACTCTTCTTCTCTTATCTTTGAATTTTTTACCAACAATCTTAGATTTTTAAAGAACATAACAATAATTATTATTTTCTCAAACTTCACTATCCAATTGGCTCATGCGGTATAAAGCAATCACTCTTACTAATGATGATCTTATCTCCATCACTTGCCTTAAGGGGGACCAGAGGGAATCGTTACCAAGAACCAAGGAACCCCTCCCAAGAACCCTCATCCACTAACTACTAAGTCTCTGATTACTCCCAATATTATTATTTTAACTTATTCTGCAATAGCTCATTCAACCCTTACCTTGCTTTCGTAGATTTCGATTTCATTATAATCGATGCAAGGAACAATTAGATTTTGACAGGCTGCGATACACACCCTCCCTCCTCTCCCCTATAAGTAGAGGGCTTATTATCCTAAAAGTTTTTACTGATTCCAAGAATATTACCGACATGCTCTCCAACCCTAACAGTATTCTATAACACTTTAAATCCCTCTATAACATCATTTTCTATTATATCAAGACATCAAGATCACACAATGAACCTAGATAAACATAAACCGCCACACTTCTGCTCACAACTTAAATCAATTTTGATAGACAATTTTTTTTTAAAGATGCTCCACCGACTTTTACATCTGTTTTGAGATGTGCCTCACACCCTTTTAACTCTGTTTCTTGTTTTTGTTCGAGAGGTGTGATACCTCCTTCCACCTTCGTCTATGTTTTGAGAGGGGCTTCACCTCCTTGGTACTGTTCGTACTTCATTTAATTTAACGTGTCTTTTTCTTTAAAAAAAAACCTTTGCTTTCACCCTTAGCTTCCTTGGGATGTTACAGAAAACACACCAAAATGAAAACATTTCTGTAGAAGGAGAAAGCATGGAAATGGGCAACAGCCTACAGCTAGCAGCTACCTGTGACATGGGGAAGCGTGGCTTCACCTTACAGCTCCCTGGGGTCTACGAATATGGAGGACCCCGGTGCTGACTTGGTCCAATCGCCAACCGCCCCGTCGCTGTACTCCTCCGCCAGCCGCTTCACGCACCACACGTCCTCCGCCACCGACAGCCGCCGCCACCGCGGGATGCCCTGGCGGAGCGGCTCCGTCTCTGCCACCTCAGCCGCCACCACCGCCGCCGCGCCCATCGCCCCGTTGTGCGCCACTCGCCACACCGCAGCCGCCATCGACGCCGCCTCTGGCCCCTCCCCGCCGATCCCGTACAGGAACCACGCCCTGAAAGGCCGGAACAGGTCCGGCACCGACGGGATCCGCAGCCAAGGCGCAGCCCTGTCAGCCGCCCGCGTGGCTGCTGCGGCGGCCCGCCGCAGCCGCGACGCCCCCCGGACCTCCAGCTGGAACACGCCCCCGCTGTCCCAGACGCTCGCCATCGCCCACGACTCCGGCGGGGCGGCCAGGAAGGCTTCGACACCTGGCCACCGCTCTGCGGCGGCGCAGCCTGCTGGGACGGCTAGGAGGGTGGCCACAGAGAGGGGGTTGGCAAGGACGGCGTCGATGTCGCGGGGGAAGAACTCGGTGGCAGATAAGCGGCGGCGGTAGATGGCTTCGGCGTAGGCGGGTGGGAGGCGGAGGACCGCAGCGCAGCGGGGGAGGGCGAAGCGGTGGGCGAACACCGGGTGGACGAGGATGGATGGCGTGCGGAACTTGGTGTAGCCGCATCGCCCGGTGAACAGTCGAAGGGACGCCGCGTTGCCCTTCTCCGTCGCCATGTACGCATACTCCGCTGCCTTCTCCCGAAACCAGTCCTCCATCCGCTTCACCAGCTCCAATCCAACACCAATCCTCCTTTGGGTCCATCGGATTCATCAGCATCAGAAACAAAGAATACAACCAATCACCACTCCACATCAGACAGCACCAAACTTACCTGTGGGAAGGCAAGACGCGCAGGCCAAGCACGTAGCCGACCTTCGTGTACACCGGAGTGCGGCTCTTCATCGTCCCTCCGCCACCTTGTCGAGGGTTGTTCCTGCTGCAGGCGATCACCTTCACGCTGCCACGGACGACGCCCACGATCTCCTTCACCGGGCCAGTTGTCTCAGCCACCTGAGAACGATCGACACGGATCGTAAACCACCTCACAGAAAGGGATCGAATGATACATATATATACCAGCATGAGGTAGGCGGGGGAGTGGCGGACGCGGGAGAGGGGGTCGCCGAGAAGGTCCATGCACAGCGACGCTTTCCCGCTCGTGCCCACCTCGCACATCCGGTCGACCGCCTCCGCCGCCGACCGGTCTGTTTTCGCGTCGTACTCCCTGACTGTAATCGCCATCTCCCCTCTGTCCAGGGCCTCTACCTTCTTCTACTGAGATATAGTCTCATCCATAGTTATCACTCGTCGCTTATAGTGATACTGTATCAGACACAGATCGAGGAAGCTGAGCTTCCATGAAGCGGCCGCGAAAATTAGCAGACTGACGGAAACGAAAAAGAAAATAACTGATTCATTCTCACACGATCGTGATCCTCCTCCCTGGGTGTAGTAAATTTCCAGTGACCAGAGTGAGACAGCAATGGATGCTATAAATAGGATGGTAGGGGTTTGGTCCAAAACATCTCTAGCTATCCATCTCTATCAATCAATCAATCCATCTTTTCATGACTTAAACAACGACAATAATGGCCATGGGAGTGGGTGGTGTAGGAAAAGAAATGGCGGCTGTGACTGCATGCGTCGATCACGAGCCACCTGATTCATTTATGGCCGTCCAACATTGGAGGCGTGTAACGAATGCATGGCCGCTCACTCAACACGCATGCCACATCGGAAAGGCCAAAGTGTTTGATCGCTGCAATCGGATGTGACATGTCGGCATTTCCATCAAGCTTCACAATTACTCTTATTGTTGTTTTGACAAGATTGCATTTGAACTTTTATGCGTACGTGGATTAGCCGTCTCTGACTAGTGACACTTCACCACTGAAATGTGCGATCAAATGACTTGTATATGGTTTTGTATAATATAAATGCACAAAGAAGCAGTTTATGACGACTCTAAAGAGTAATTAGATGGAAGCCATGGTATAAAATAATCCGAGTGAGACTTGAAAGAGTTTAATGAAACAGTAGAATGATATAGCTTGTGTCCATAGCCAACTTTCCGATGTTAAACTAAGCTCGTGGTACTCAATCAGTTCACAAGAACAGTGAACTGAAGCTTCATGACAGTTCCTCGTGACTAGGGTAGGATGTGACCAAGTCCTAAAATTATGTCCGTCTTATTGATGAACATATTAAACTCAATATTAGGATCATGGTGGTGCAGTTATGTTGTAATCTTCTTCATGTGTCATCATCTTTTGGTTGACCATCATCAGAAATGTTCCAAGTAGAGAAAAAAAATGATGGCTGGCTCCCTAACTTAATCATCGAGCATAGAAAAGTATGATATCATAATCATTGACTTCATGCAAGAGCTTGAGCATGACCCTCGTTAATAATATATTACAATAATTGCCCTATATATGCCTAATGTTAAATGCTGGTGTAACGTAATGGGCATCGACGTCGATAGATTGTGACCACCATGATAGTGATGATGATTGGCTCCATTAATTAACATCACATGAGTTTAAATGAAGGATATGATTCTTCTTATCCATCCTCTCATTGGGAGATGTTATTATTGCTAAACAATTCAATAATTTGACATATTTTTATGAAGCTAAGGAAAGATATTAAAATCCTTACCGATGCATTCCATTTGAAAGTGAATTTAGTGATGGAACATCATCACAAAAACTTTGTTTGATTAGACTTTAACATCCGTAAGTAAAAGAAAATAGTAGAAAGAATTAGGAGTGCTTAGAATTGATCCAAAAGCATCTATTTATATTAGCTAAAAAATAAAGTATAAATTTTTTAAATAATAAAATATTGAATCTTGGATTTTGATGATGAAATCAATTGATAAGTTTATAATCTAGTGTGTGTTTTGAGTAATGTAGGACTAGTTTCGATCATGGAAAGATAATTTGATTAAAGTAAAAAGAATTAATGTTGGGCCAAAGTAAAATATGTTAGAAAATTAGACATCGAACCGAAGGATCGGTCGATGTGTCGACAGAAGGTTTCTTACCATGAGTTTGGGCATCGAGCCAAGAAGATCAGATATTGCTAAGAAGATTGGATGTTGCGGGAAGACAATATGCCGATTAGATAATATGCTGAAGGAGAGGACAATGCGTCGAAGGGTCGGACAAAGCTCCGGATGAGCCAATGACATGTCGGACAATATGTAATTAATGTTTTATAATAATTATCTAGATTGAAGTAATTTTAGTTCTAATTTGGTTAGTTTAGAATGGAATTAGGCCAACTCAATTAGGGGCTAACTAAGCCTGAATTAGGGCTATTTGAGTCAAGTAGGAAACTCATTCAATGACCCAAAAGTTGGGTCAAGCGGTAACGCCGCTAGTCCAAGCGGTGGAACCACCATTGGCTCAAAATCCAAGACACGATCTCCTGGACTGTGTTAGGCAATGGTACTGCTAGACTAAGCGATGGTACTACCCAGTGTCAAGTAATGGTACCGCCAGACTAGATGGTGGTACCGTCTAGTGTTAGAGAGTATTGGTGGTGGTACCGTTAGTACCTCGAAATCCCAGATATTTGAATTTTAGCTCTACTTTTTGAATTTATTTTGGGCCTATAAAAACCTCACTCATCCCTGCTTAGTAAATATATGAATTGAGAATATAAATTGAGGAAAACACTATTGTAATCTTGAGGGTTTCCCTCCTCTTCTTTAAGAGTGTAATACTTGTTTAAGGGAGGGTTGAGTGGTTGTAAAGGTTATCTCTTAAACCTGTAAAAGAAGAAAAGGGTTGTAAGAGGATAGTTGGTCTTCATCCATTAAAAGAAGACTGTTAGTGGATGCCAATGGCCTCAACGGAGGAGGAATCGGGAGTGGACGTAGGTTATGACGACCGAACCACTATAAAATTAGTATACACTTTCTTGTTGCTCTTTATTATTATTGTTTTCTTTCTTAAGTGCTCATCACTCCTATTCTAAGTCAAGCACACTTTCAATATCTTTTTCGATAATTTTTATCTAGCCGAAAGTTTCAAATCGACTTAATTTTTATGATAGCACTAATTCACCCCTCCTCTTAGTGTTGTCATAGTCCTAACAATTTGTATCAAAGCCATGTTTCTCTCATTTGGTTTAACACCTAAGAGAAATGTCTTTTGCCGATAATCAAGAGAGTCTTTCTATTATTTGTCCTCCTATGTTCAATGGGATGGACTACATATATTGGAAAACTCGAATAAGAGTTTTCTTGCTTTCTTTATATTTTAATTTATGGAATATCATTGAAAATAATTTTTAAAAGTCTTTTAATCCAATGAACGAATGGAATGATTTAGAAAAGAAAATGTTTTCTTTGAATGCTAAAGCTATGAATGCTCTATTTTGTGCTTTGAACAAAAATGAGTTTAATCGTATTTCTTTATATGAAACTGTACATAAGATTTAGCACACACTAGAATTAACTTATAAAAGCACAAATAAAGTTAAAAAGTCTAAAAGAAATCTTTTGATGCATGATTTTGAACTATTTCGAATGAAGCCAAGCAAAATTATTGTTGATATGTACACCCGTTTTACGAATGTCGTCAATGGTTTAAAAGCTCTTAGCAAATATTTTTTGAATTTTGAACTTGTTAATAAAGTTTTATAATCACTTTCTAAAAATTGAGATTCGAAAGTAACTACAATACAAGAAGTAAAGGATCTAAATAACTTTTCACTTGAAGAACTTATCGGGTCTTTGATGACCTATGAAATGATATGTATAAAACTTTATAAACTTGAGAACAACCTTCCAAAAAATATGAAGGATTTGATATTAGGATCAAGAGCGGCACTAGGAGGGGGGGGGGGGGGGTGAATTAGTGTAGCGGAAAAATCGTTGATTTCAAAAAATACTCGTTCCATTTAAATCCGTTTCGGAAAGATATTGAACTTGAATGCGTTCGTAAGAGAAAGTTAAGGAAGATTGCAGTAATATAAATTGCTCAAATAGAAATGCAAACCAGTATTTAGAGTGGTTCGTCGTTGTGACCTACATCTACTTCGGCCTCCTCTGTCGAGGTCACGGGCGTCCACTAATGTCCTTCCTTCAATAGGTGAATATCAACCACATTTTACAGCTCTTTCTCCTTTTACTGGGTTTAGGAGATAACCTTTACAAGCCTCACTCCTCTCTTCTTGGATGATTACAAAGTTAAGAGAGAGAGGGGAGGACTGTTCTCACTTTTACAACACTTTAACACTGTAGGAATTCAAGATTAACACTTTTCATGCACTTTCAAGCAGAAAATGATAGGGTATTATTGGGCGGTACTAGCGGTATCACCGCTAATGGCCTTCCTTCCTCGGATTTGGTGGTATTAGTGGTACCACCGCTATTATTGGGCGGTACTACCACCTGTAGACTGACACTACTCAATCTGGGTGGTACCACTATTCAATTTGGGCAATACGATTGCTTGACAAAGCTCGAAGATTGAGCTCTCGCGGTACCATCGCCTAATAGCATTAACTGTCGGTGGTACCATCATCTAGTCTAGGTGGTACCACCACCCAGAATACTTGGGAGATCGAGTCTTAGGAGGTGCCACTGCCGGCCCTAGCGGTGCCACCACCGACTATGATTTCAGGTGCTGAATGAGCTATTCAATCCGACCTAATTCAGCCCTATTTAGGGCCCAATTAGCTCCTAACTAAGTTAATGGGATCACCTCCTAATCCTAACTCAATTTATGGTCTAACTATGATAATTAAGACATTTAACAAAATATTCTAGTTCTGGAACGTCAATTGTTCTTCCGACGAGCTTCCAGCGATCTTTCAGCGAACTTCCGACGATCTCTCGGTTATGTTCTGACGGACTTCCGGCAAGCTCTTGGACTTCACAATGATCTTCTTAGTAAGTTACGATGAGCTTCTTTGGTAAGCTCTTGGACTTCTCGGTTGGTTTCGTCTGAACTTCTGACGAACTCTCAAACTCCCAACGAAATCTCGATCTTGACTCCGGCACAACATTTGCTTTATGTTTTACTACTATCGTAGTTAATCCTATACACTTTTCTTAACATATAGATTAGATCAAACAATTTACTAATTGATTTCATTAATAAAATCCGAGATTCAACATTTGACACTTAAAACAAATGTAGACCACTTGAGTGAAAGCTCAAGTGATGATAACTTTGAACTCCTCACAAGTAAATTTAAAAGGTTCATAAAACAAGAATCAAATAATAAATATAAACTTTTAAAAGATAAAACAACTTGCTATGAATGCAATCAGCCCAAGCACTTCAAAAGTGAATATTTACAAGTGAAGACGAAGCTACAAAAGAAGAAGAAAACACTAAAGGTGATTTAGGACAATTCGAATGCATCCGAAGACGAGGAGCAAACTGACAAAGAAGAGATGGTGAACTATGCCTTAGTGGCTTTCGACAACGAGGTAAGTGACTCAACTAAAACCCTTTTACTTTACTATGAAATCGTTTGATGCATTTCATGAGTTATTTTTAAATTAGTATATAAAACATAAAAAAAAAGTGGGATCATGCTTCTCTTTCTAGTGATTTGAAAAAATAATCATGATAATTACATATTTTATGAAAAAGGAACAAAATGTTAGATTTAATATAATGCTTGTACACCTAATAAGATTAATTCTATGTATGTTTTAAGAAGCAATAATGTGTATCTTTATGATTTTCATATTACTTTTCAATTTTAAATAATGATGTATGGCTTTTGTAAGGAAGACTAGAGCATGAAATCAATCACAAAATTTGGAACTAAAAGAACTTTTGCTACTTTTAATCTTATAGGAATTAATCTACATTACTTTCAATAAATATTTCGAATGAAAAAAAAGTGATTTTGATGATGATTTTAGATTTGACAATTTGTTTTCATATTTATCCAAGCACTTGATTTATTTGACATGAGATGTATTTTATATGAATCACTTCGTTCTCATATGATTTGATCTTCTGAGAGAAGATTTATCTAAATGAATCTTGATTTTCGATATTAATGATTTGAGATTTTTATGTGAATCAAGATCTCTTATTTGATCTCCTATGATTCTATTCACTATTTACTAAAGAGAATATCGTTTTTGAAATTCATGACTTAAGATTACCCTTACTATTTGATTTCTTAAGATTTCTTTTCGATTATTTAAGAGGATATTTGTTAAAATGATCATGTCTTTTAGTATTCACATGATCTTTGATATTATCTTTCATGACATGATTTTGATTATGAATAATTCCTTTGTTTTTAATGGTTGTAAAGTAAACCTTTTGTTATGAGTAGAGTATTGATGTAAAGGAAAATGAATTGCACCATTATATAATTCCCCTCTTCTTATTTCTTATTTACAATGACAAAGGAGAGAAAGAAAATCACTAGCATATCAAGAGATTGATAAATCTATTTATGTCATTTTGAATCTCTTGAAAGTGATTTTGATTATGAATAATTCCTTTGTTTTTATGGTTGTAAACCTTTTGTTATGAGTAGAGTATTGATGTAAAGGAAAATGAATTGCACCATTATATAATTCCCCTCTTCTTATTTCTTATTTACAATGACAAAGGAGAGAAAGAAAATCACTAGCATATCAAGAGATTGATAAATCTATTTATGTCATTTTGAATCTCTTGAAAGTGATTTTGATGATATGACGATTTGAATTTAAATGAGTTATTAATCAAAATCATGATATTGATTTCTCAAACTTATAACTTGATATTTTCTTTATATGAATCACTTCGTTCTCATATGATTTGATTTTTATGTGAATCAAGATCTCTTATTTGATCTCCTATGATTCTATTCACTATTTACTAAAGAGAATATCGTTTTTGAAATTCATGACTTAAGATTACCCTTACTATTTGATTTCTTAAGATTTCTTTTCGATTATTTAAGAGGATATTTGTTAAAATGAATCATGTCTTTTAGTATTCACATGATCTTTGATATTATCTTTCATGACATGATTTTGATTATGAATAATTCCTTTGTTTTTATGGTTGTAAACCTTTTGTTATGAGTAGAGTATTGATGTAAAGGAAAATGAATTGCACCATTATATAATTCCCCTCTTCTTATTTCTTATTTACAATGACAAAGGAGAGAAAGAAAATCACTAGCATATCAAGAGATTGATAAATCTATTTATGTCATTTTGAATCTCTTGAAAGTGATTTTGATGATATGACGATTTGAATTTAAATGAGTTATTAATCAAAATCATGATATTGATTTCTCAAACTTATAACTTGATATTTTCTTTATATGAATCAAGATCGTTTATATGATTATACTTTTCGCTATTTGATTTATCCAAATAAATCATAAATTTTCTTTTGATTTTTTTTCGATATTTGATTCACAATTTGAAAGTCATTTTAGTACTCTTGTATTCATGAAGTGTATATCTCATCATCAAATTAATTTTTCTTGATGTTCTTCATATGATGATTTGATAATTGATGTAAAGGGAAATGAACTATAATATTGTATTCTTCCATTCTTTTTGACAATGACAAAGGGGGAGAAAGTAGTGCTAGCTTACATATTTTAAGGAGAAAAACTTACTAGCTTGCACATTTTAAGGAGAAGAATTTGCTAGCTTACATATCTCAAGAGAAGCAAAAGTGCAAACTTATACATATCAAGAAGCAAAATTCAACTCAAAATTGTTGCTAGCTTGTATGTTATAAAACTTGTATATCTAAATAATTGCTAAATGCACTTCTCCTTTTTGTTGATGACAAAGGGGAGAAGATATAATGATGAGTTGAATCATGCATGGTAGGATATACTTTTATATTTAAAAACATTGCATGATTTTTTGAATTTAAATATTCTATCAAAATGACATATTGATAGGCGAAGTTTAGTTAAATTCCATTATTAATTGGTTGTCATCATAAAAAGGGAGAGATTGTTGAATCTCAGATTTTGATGATAAAATCAATTGATAAGTTTATGATCTAATATGCATTTTGAATGATGCAAGACTAGCTTTGATCATGAAAAGATAATTTGATTAAAACAGGAAGAATCAATGTTGGGCTGTGGAACATATCAAAAGATTGGACATCGAGCTGAAGGATCGGTCGATGTGTCAGTAGAAGGTTTCGTGCCATGAGTTCGGGCATCGAGCCAAGGAGATCAAACATTATGCTAAGGATATCAAATATTGTGGGAAGACAACATGCCAATGGGCAATATGTCGAAAAAGAGGACGATGCATCGAAGGATCGGACGAAGCACCGGATAAACTAATGATATGTCGGACAACATGTGATTAGTGCTTTATAATAATTGTCTAGATTGAAGTGGTTTTAGTTCTAATTGGGTTGGTTAAGAATTTAATTAGGCCAACTCAATTAGGGAATAATTAGGCTCAAATTGGGCCTATTTTGAATCAATGGAAGACCCATTCAGCGACCCAAAAGTAGGGTCAAGCGGTGGAACCGCCAACGACTCAGTCTCCAATATACAGTCTTTAAGACTATGTCATGCGGTGGTACCATTAGACTGAGCGATGGTATCGCTAGTACCCTGAAATCCTTGGGATTTAAATTTTGGCTCCACTTTTTGAATCTATTTGGGGCCTATAAAAGCCTTACTCATCCCTGCTCAGTAAATATACGAATTGAGAATATAAATTGGGAAAAACGCTGTTATAATCTTGAGAGTTCCTGCCTCTTTTCTAAGAGTGTAATTTCTGTTTAAGGGAGAGTTGAGTGGTTGTAAAGGTTATCTCCTAAACCTGTGAAAAGGAAAACGGATTGTAAGAGGGTAGTTGGTCTTCACCTATTGAAAAAAGATTATTATTGAACACCGGTGGCCTCAACAGACGAGGAATTGGGAGTGGACGTAGGTCATGACGGCCGAACCACTATAAAATTGGTGTGCACTTTCTTGTTACTTTTCATTACTCTTGTTTTCTAGCTTAATTGCTTATCACTTTTATTCTATGTTAAGCACACTTTCAATATCTTTTCCGATATATTTTTATCTAGCTGAAAGTTTCGAATCGACTTAATTTTTATGATAGCACTAATTCACCTCCCCCTCTTATTGTTGTCATGGTCCTAACATAAAAAATATACTATATCCCAATAAATATTTTCACCCTCATCTATTTATTTTTTTTTATTTTATCTAGTCTTAACTATTTAAATTAATCTTATCACATCCCTTTAATTCAAAATAGTTGTAACTTGAAGTTGTTCTGAGAAAAAATAATTTTGTTTTTTGCTATAGCTTTTGTAAAGATATCAATAAGATGATCTTTGGTACCACAGTAGTCCAATTTAATTTCTCTATTATTAATCAGTTCACAAATGAAATGTCATCAAACTTCAATGTGTTTTGTGTGCTTGTGTAAGAAGGATTCTTCATCATTGTAATAATAGGCTTGTTGTTATGGTAGATTTTAATTGGTTTAACTTACTTTTTTTTTAGAGATCTGCTAAAATTCTTTGAAGCCAAATTGTTTAACATGTTGTACTTATAGCCGTAACATACTCCACCTCAAGGCTTAAGAGAGCAATATATTTTTGTTTTTTTATTATCCATGAAGTCACACCAGAGCCAAAGTTGAGCAAAAATCTTGAAGTGTTTTTTCTATTATCCACACAACTAGTTTTGAGAGTTTCCTTAATGTATCTAAGAAATCTTTTAGCTATTGAATCTCGGATTTTGATGATGAAACCAATTAATAAGTATTTATTATTTAATCTGTGTTTTGAGTGATGCATGATGCTTCGATTTGGATGAGACAATTAAAGCAGGAAGAATCATGTTGAGCCGGGGGAAAACATATCAAAAGATTGGACATCGGGCCGGAGGATCGGTCGACGTATTGACAAAAGGCTTCGGGCCATGGATTTAGGCATCAGGGCAAGAAGAGCGGATATTGTGCCAAGGATATCGGAGTTGTGGAGTCAACTGGCCGATTGGGCAATAGGCCACAAGAGAGGACGATGCGCCGAAGAATCGAACGAAGCATCGAGGGACCAATGACATGCCGGACAACATGATTAATGCTTAGTATTAATTGTCTAGATCGAAGTGTGTTTTACATGTGCAGGATTAACTACGATAGCAAGGCATGAAGCAAAATAAAGTCCCGGAGTTAAGGACGCGATTTCGTTAGGAGTTCGAGAGTTTGTCGGAAGTTCGGACGTTCGTCGGAAGTTCTGGCGGAATCAGCCAAGAAGTCTCGAAGTTTGCCAGAGAAACTCATCGGAACTCGCTAAGGAGATCATCAAGAAGTCAAGGAGCTTGCCAGGAGTCCGCCGAAACATTACCGAGAGATCATTGGAAGTTCGCCGGAAGAAACCAAGACATAGGGACTTGTTTGCTTAAGTATGTCTTAGATTTCATAGTTAGCACGTAATTGAGGTTGGATTTGGGCCAACCCAATTATGGATCAATTGGGCCCATGTAAGGACTATGTTGGGCCTAATGAGAGGCCCAAACAATGCCCCAAGAGGTGACACCGTCGTGGCATAGTCTCCGAGACTGTGTCAGGTGATGGTACCACAGCCTCCGAAGGTTGCAGGTGGTGGTACTTGTTAGGATCAGAGCGGCACTAAGAGGGGGGGGTGAATTAGTGCAGCGGATTAAAACTTGTAAGTTTGAAATTGATTTCGTAAATGTGTAGAGATTTCGATGCAACAAGGAATGACTTAGTAAAAGTAGCTCAAGTAAAGTAAGGAGATGAAAACCAAAAGCTTGCTGCTATGTAAATAAAGGTTTCAGAAAGTTAAACACTCACACATTTAAGGAACACACCAATTTAAAGTGGTTCGGTCAAATGACCTATATCCACCTGTGAAGCTTTCTTTGATGAGGCTCCCAACTTCCACTAGCAAATCACTTTGAAGGGGAAGGACCAAATACCCTTCTTACAACCTTTTTACAAGTGGTTCACACTCTTACAGATTTTTCAAAAAGAAAGAGGGAGGTGAACACTTAAGCGATTGAAAACAAGACTTTGCTAAGGACTTGGCTAAAGCTTTTTCTCAATTTCTAACTTCTCAAAAGGTGTATTCTCTACTGAGAATTGATGGGTATTTATAGACCCCAAGAGGTGTCAAATTTGGGCTCCAAATTTTGAATTCCTTTGGGTTCTCGGAGCTAGCGATGCTACCGCCTGTCGGTGGCGGTGCCATCGCCTAACCTTTCGGGTGCTAGGCGGTGCCACCGCCCAGTCCGGTGGTACCATCGCTCAACCTTTCGGGTTCTGGGTGGTGTCATTGCCCGACCTTACGGGTCACTAGTTGGGCTCCAAATTTAGCCCAAACCAGTTCATATTCGGGCCTAATTGGCCCCTAACCAGGTTATAGGATTAACTCTTAATCCTAACCCTAATTACATGCAACCTACGAAGTTAAGACATAATCCTAAGCAGGTTTTTAATCGGCAACGTCGAGTTTCCTTCCGATAAGCTTTCCGATGAACTTCCGGCGAACTTTCGATACACCCTCGGATTTCTTCCGGCGGACTCCCAACAGGCTCCCAGTCTTGTAGCGAGTTCAATGAGTCTTTGGCAAGTAACTGAACCTTCTCAGTGATCTCCGCAAACCTCCGACGATCTTTCCAATGGATTTTCAAAAACTTCGGCAAGTCCCCGATTTCTTCTCGGTTGGTTCTGGCAGCACTTCTGATAAATTTTTGGACTCTCAGCAGACTCTCGAACATCCATCGATCTTGACTCCGGTAGACTTGCTTTATGTCTTCAAGCTATTATAGTTAATCCTGCACACTTAACTCAATAATATGGATTAGATCAATTAACCCATCAATTGATTTCATCATCAAAATATGAGATTCAACAATCTCTCCCTTTTCGATGATGACAATCAATTGATGATGGAGTTAAACATAACTCCCCCTATCTAAATGCCATATAATGAGAAGATAAAAACATTTGAATTCAATCTCTTTGAATTCAAGTCTAAACCGATAAGTTTTATCCGTTGAACTTATCGTTATTCTCTATAAGCATGAGCAAATACGAAACTTCGTATTTCTCATAATTTCAAGCCATGAAAATTATTTTCAAGTCGAATGATAAAAGGCAATTATCATTTCGACAAGAGATATGAACTTTCAACATAAATCTCATGATATAAATGTAAGGCATGATTTCATATTATCATGAGATGAAACGACAACCAATCTAAAAACTTTCATATTGCGATATTCTCAAAAAGTTTTGCGATACAAATAAGACATTTTTACGATGCATATAAGACATTTGCCTTATACTACATATTAGCTTTTGTAATTCATATAAGTCATGCTATCACATTGGCACAAGTCATCAATCTTTTGCTCATTCTTCTCCCCCTTTATCATCAACAAAAAGGAGATGAGACTTTAAGCGTACAATTTGTGATTATAAAAACATTAGAAAAGGAATTCAGCATTAAGATCGATCATACAAAATTCATCTCATTAGAAAAATTCAGCATTCATACAAAAAGAAGATGGCAAAAGAAAATGACAAAGCTTCAACTTGGCATTAAGATTAATCATACAAGGATCATATGTCAAGGTAGCAGAATAAGAAGGTATTTCGATTAATCCTTAGGAGGAGATCCATAGTTCCTATACATGATATCTATCTTTTGATTCATTTGTCGTAGTTCCCTTAAAATTTCAACTTGCTATAATTGAATTTGCTCTTGTTGTGATTTGAGTTGCTCTTGTTGTGATTTGATCTGATATAATTCTGCCATAATGAGATCTTCAGAAGATAAAGCAGGAGCTGATTCTGAAGGTGTTGCACCAAATGGACTAGGAGGAGGAGATTTATTTCCCCTAAAAATTGGTGTTTCGGGGTGTTCTACTGGTGGGGGAATTGGATCAGTCCTTCTAGGTTGCCTAACCCATATACCATTACTAAAAGTGCACCTAAGTCTTTTGAGTAGGTTTATATTAATAGTGATAAATCTATCAACTTGAATTATTTCTTCATCGGGTGAGACACAAATATTATGGGTAAGTATTAATCGAGTGACTAAACTCCCATATGGTAACATTGTGTCTTTAGCTATTATGTTCTACATATGTTGCCGGATTAAGTATCCAAAACAATTATGTTTGCCGGTCATAATCTAATACATAGTGCTTAGCTCTATTTGACTAATATCATCATGATGAAATTGTTTGGGAAGTAGTATGCTAGTCATGATGTGATGAAGAAATTTAGAGTTGAAGGGAAATAATTGCTCGTAACTTTTGGGAATCATGCCTAGGTTCGGATTTGCAAATATAGTTTCTAAGACTTCGGAGTAGGTTGCTCCTATTGCATTGATATCCCATTTATTTCTAAAATAACATTCCCTATCCTTTTCGGTAATTCCAAATAATTTGCATATAGTGTTATCAAAGATTTGAATTTGTGTTCCTAAGAGGTAGGTAGTTAATCTGTCATTGTCCACACATAAGTTTGCATAAAATAACCTAGCTAACCTAGGATAAATTAGTTCATTGATTTGTAGGAGAGGTAAGGCATCTAAATATGTAAACCATCTAATGGGTTCTAGGTTTCCAAGTTCATCTAGATCAACATGTTTGCCCTTATGTATTATTCTTGTTTTGAAATTAGGAAACCTAAGAGCTACTTCATTGAATCTAAAAAGGTTTTGGTCATAGGAATCTCCTTCCACCCTCTTCCCTTTTGTTCTTGATGATCTCTTAGGAGCTATATCTAATCAAGATGATAGATCAAGAAAAAGCTGTAAAGAATAGGCCAAATAATAAGAGAAAGAAAGAAACATTTCAGATTTTACCTTATAGAGATTACCTTGGGAGGTAGAGAGCTTGATCCAACAATAATCCCTCTCTTAGGCTTCTAGAGGTTAGAATGAGGGTGAGAGAGGTTTAGAGGGTTTTGTGGGAGTTCTAGGGAGGGTTCTCATGGGTTGGGGGCGGTTCCACCGCCGACCCTAACTTTTCTACTTATATGAGTATTCTTGGGCAATGCCACCGCCAATCCGAGCGGTGCCACTGCCTTGGGACCGAGTGCTCAAGCGGTGCCATCGCTGGCGTGCCAAAAAAAATTTTTCTTCCCTCCTTTTTTTTGTTTTCAGAGGTGTTTAATTCAAGATGGGGTAGGGTCTTGGATTGCTCTTTAAGATATCATTTGAAATCAAAAAAAAGAAGTTAAATCCACGAGAAACAAAAAGAGGATGAAAAATTTCAGAAAATACATACAATCAAGCTCATTCACAAGGTCAATTTAACGTGCCTAGTTCCTTTCTAATAAAGTCAAATTGATCCTCATTTAAGGCTTTTGTAAAAATATCTGCTAATTGATACTTTGTGTCAATGAACTCTAGAATGACATTATTGTTAAGGGCATGATCGCGTATAAAATGATGCCTAATGTCGATATGCTTAGTTCTAGAGTGTTAAATTAGATTTTTGGTCAGATAAATGACACTTATATCATCACATTTTATGAGAATGTTCTTCAAGTAAATTCTATAGTCATCTATTGTATTCTTCATCCAAATAACTTGTGCACAGCATGCACTTACAGCTATGTATTCGGCTTTCGCCGTAGATAGTGCAACTGAATTTTGTTTCTTGGAAGTCCAAGAAACAAGTGCATGTCCTAAAAATTGGCATGTTCCGGATGTGCTTTTTCTATCTATCCTGCATCCGCCAAAGTCGGCATCTGCATAAGCTATTAAATCGAATTTATTGGATTTCAGATACCATAATCCTAAATTAGGAGTTCCTTTAAGATATCTAAAATTTTTTTTAACACTTTTAAGATGAGATAATTTAGGATTAGATTGAAACCTAACGCAAAGTTATACACTAAACATGATATCCGGTCTAGTCACGCTGAGGTAAAGTAGACTACCTATCATTCCCCTATACGTTTTTTGATCAAAGTTTTCACCATTTTCATCCATATCTAACTTAGTGGAAGTACTCATAGGAGTGTTTATCGCTTTTGAACCATCCATGTTAAATCGTTTTAACAATTCTAATATATATTTAGATTGATTAAGAAATATACTATCACTAAGTTGTTTAATTTGCAATCCCAAAAAGAAGGTTAATTCACCCATTAGACTCATTTCAAATTCATGACTCATACACTTGGCAAATGATTCACATAGTGATTTATCCGAAGAACCAAAAATAATATCATCAACATAAATTTGCACAATAAGAAAATTATTTTCAAAATGTTTGATAAACAATGTAGTATCAACCTTGCCTTTGGTAAAATTATTTAAAATAAGAAAGGAACTAAGCCTTTCATACCAAGCTCTAGGAGCTTGTTTCAAGCCATAGAAAGCCTTAGTCAATTTGAATACATGATTAGGAAGAAGAGAATTTTTAAATCCGAGAGGTTGTTCGACGTATACTTCTTTGGAAATAAAACCATTCAAGAAGGCACTTTTGACATCCATTTGAAATAGTTTAAAATAATTACAACTAGCATAGGCAAGGAGCATCCTAATGGCTTCTAACCTTGCCACAGGAGCAAAGGTTTCTTCATAGTCGATACCTTCTTCTTGGTTGAAACCTTTGGCCACTAGTCTAGCCTTGTTTCTAACCACGATACTACATTCGTCTTGCTTATTTCTAAAGACCCATTTAGTACCAATGGCTAAATGGTTACTAGGTCTAGGAACAAGCTTCCATACCTCATTCCTCTCAAATTGGTTCAATTCCTCTTACATTGCAATAACCCATGAATCATCTTTCAAGGCTTCGTCAATGCATTTAGATTCAATTTAAGAAAGGAAGGCAGCATTAGCACAAAAATTCTTGAAAGAAGAACGAGTTTGAAGCCCTTTTGATGTATCTCCTATAATTAGCTCATTTGGATGAGCATCCACATACTTCTATTCCTTAAGTAAGGAAGAAGATGCATCCAAGTTGATATTTTGAGGAGGGGGTTCATTTAAATTTAAATTATCAAAACCAAGATCATCATCAAAATCATTTTTATTTAACTTGAAAATTTTATTAAAAATTATATGAATAGACTCTTCTATAACTAAGGTTCTTTTGTTAAAAACATGAAAAACCTTAGAAACAGAAGAGTAACAAAGAAAGATGCCTTCATCGGATTTGGCATCAAATTTCTCTAAGGCATTCTTTTCATTCAAAATAAGCATTTGCAACCGAAAACTTTTAAATAAGAAACATTTGGTTTTTTGTTATTCCATAATTCATAGGGAGTTTTTGATAGAGATGGTCTTATTAGAACCCTATTCATGATGTAGCAAGCCATATTAATGGCTTCGGCCCAAAAATACTTAGGTAGACTATGTTCATTCAATATAGTTCTTGCCATTTCTTGTATATTTCATTTTTTTCTTTCAACTACTCTATTTTGTTGAGGATGTCTTGGAGTGGAGAAGTTGTTGTTATATCCATTAGATTCACAAAAACTTTGGAAGTCATGGTTTCGAAATTCGCCACCGTGATCACTCTGAATTGATGAAATTATGAAGCCTTTTTCGTTTTGAGTAAGTTTACAAAATTTAGCGAAACATTTGAAACAATCACTTTTGTGAGTCAAGAAATAGGTCCAAGTATATCTACTATAGTCATCTACAATTACAAAGGTATATTTGCTTCTTCCTAGACTCGTCGTGTCAATTGGTCCAAATAAGTCCAAATGGATCAATTGTAATAGTCTAGTGGTACTAATTTGATTTTTTGGTTTGAAACTAGTTTTTATTTATTTACCTAGTTGACACGCATCACATACTTTGTCCTTAACAAACTTCATATTGAAAATCCCTCGTACTAATTCTCTAGATGAGATCTTAGATACTAGTTTCATATTTGCATAGCCTAATCTCCTATGCCAAAGCCAAGCATCATCAGTTAAAGCGGAGAAGCACATTTCATTACTCAGTTCATCAAGGTTGATGGTGTAGACATTATTTTGTTTTAAAGCAATCATTGACAGATTATTGTTTGGTTTTTCAATAATGTACACATTAGATTCAAATCTAACGATGTAACCTTTATCGCATAATTGACTAATACTTAAGAGATTATGTTTTAATCCATCAACTAGCAATACATCATTAATTGAAAAACTTAATTTGTTACCTATGGTTCCCTTGCCAATGATTTTGCCTTTGTTGTTGTCTCCGAAGGTGACGTACCCTTCTTCTTTGCTAGTGAGCATAGAGAAATAAGATGGATCTCCAATCATGTGTCTTAAGCATCCACTATCAAGATACCATCTCTTACTCTTAGCTTGTGGGTTTGTCTACAAAAGAGGATGGTTTTTAGGTACCCATTTGATTTTGGGTGCCTAAAAAATTGATCTACAATTTTGTTATTCATCATTGAACTATTTATAGTTCCTTTAGGAACGAACCCATATCAACTTATGTGGACTAATTTTCCTAAATGGACATTTGTAAACAGCATGTCCGGATTTACAACAAAAGTTACATTTCAAATGAGGTGAAACATGTAATGTGGGTCCTTTAATGAAAGTGGTAGGATTTTGGTGAGATCCTCTCACGAAACCAATTTCACTTCTATTTGCGACGCAACCCTTATTTGTAAGGATCATGTCTAAGACCTTGCTACCGACCTTAAACTTGTTTAAGGTCTCTTTAAGTAGCAAATTTTTTTAGGGTCTCTTTAAGTAGCAAATTTTTATTTTTTATTGCTTCTAGGTGTTCACACTTAGAGCAAGGAGGAGTTTGAAGACTCTCAAGCTTATTTTGTAGTAAGACATGCTCTTTCTTTAACAGATTAAACTTCTTACTAAGAGTTCTACACTCATCAAATAATTCATGAAAAGCGATAGAAAGTTCATCGAAAGATAAATCTTCATTAATTAAATCACATACCTCTTCTCCTAACACCATTAGCGTGAAGTTTGCCTCCTCTTTGTTGCTAGCTTCTTCACTTTTGGAATCACTTGAATCGTCCCAAGTCGCTTTTAACACTTTCTTCTTCTTCGGTTGCTTCTTCTTGGCTTGGGGGCATTCATTTTTGAAGTGCCTCGACTTCTTGCATTCGTAGCATATTACTTGGTCATTTTTATGTTCAAGTTTGTTTTTGGTGTTATTTTTAAATTTGTTCTTTCTTATGAATTTTTTAAAATTTTGAGTTAAAAGTGCAATGTCATCGTCACTGTTCTCATCACTTGATGTTCCTTTCAAGTGGTCTTCTTGTGATGTAAGTGCCATATCCATCCTGTTCTTCGGAAGGGGGTTCTCGAGCTCTTCATGAGCATGACACGTCATTTCGTAGGTCATTAGAGACCTAATAAGTTCTTCGAGAGGAAATGTTTTAAGGTCCTTGGCCTCTTGAATGGCCGTAACTTTTGGATCCCAACTCTTTGAAAGGAATCTTAAGATCTTATTACTAGTTCAAAGTTAGAAAAACCTTTACTAAGAGCTTTGAGTCCATTAATGACATCCGTGAAACAGGTGTACATGTCTCCGATGGACTCACTTGGTTTCATTCGGAAAAGTTCGTAAGAGTGCACAAGATTATTGATTTTGGATTCTTTCACTCAGCTAGTGTCTTCATGAGTGACCTCAAGAGTTCTCCAAATATCAAAAGCCGAATCACAAATTGAAACACGATTAATTTCATTTTTGTCCAATGCACAAAACAAGGCATTCATAGCCTTTGCGTTTAAAGCAAAAACCTTCTTCTCCGATTCATCCCATTCGTTCATCGGAAGAGAAGATTTTTGAAATCCATTTTCGACAATAGTCAAAAGCTTGAAATCCATGGAAATGAGGAAGATCCTCATTCGAGTCTTCCAATACGTGTAATCTGACCTATTAAATATAGGCAGACGTGTAATAGAATGACCCTCATGCATGCTGAGAGTGAGCCTAGCTCTGATACCAATTTTTAGGATCAGAGCGACACTAAGAGGGGGGGGGGGGGGTGAATTAGTGTAGTGGATTAAAACTTGTAAGTTTGAAAATGATTTCGTAAATATGTAGAGATTTCAATTCGACAAGGAATGACTTAGTAAAAGTAGCTCGAGTAAAGTAAGGAGATGAAAACCAAAAGCTTGCTACTATATAAATAAAGGTTTCAGAAAGTTAAACACTCACACATTCAAGGAACACACCAATTTAAAGTGGTTCGGTCAAATGACCTACATTCACTTGCGAAGCCTTCTTTGATGAGGCTCCCAACTTCCACTAGCAAATCACTTTGAAGGGGAAGGACCAAATACCCCTCTTACAACCTTCTTACAAGTGGTTCATACTCTTACAGATTTTTCAAAGAGAAAGAGGGAGGTGAACACTTAAGCAATTGAAAATAAGACTTTGCTAAGGACTTGGCTAAAGCTTTTTCTCAATTTCTAACTTCTCAAAAGGTGTATTCTCTGCTGAGAATTGAGGGGTATTTAAAGACCCTAAGAGGATTCAAATTTGGGCTCCAAATTTTGAATTTCTTTGGGTTCCCGGAGCTGGCGGTGCCACCGCTTGTCGGTGGCGATGCTACCGCTTGTCAATGTCACATTGACCATGTATTGGCGATGCCACCTCCTGACCATTCGAGTTTGGGCGATGCCACCGCCCAGTCCAATGATACCACCACCTGACCTTTTGGGTTATGGGCGGTGCCATCGCCCGACCTTATGGGTCATTGGTTTAGCTCCAAATTTGGCCCAAACTAGTTCATATTCGGGCCCAGTTGGCCCCTAACCAGGTTATAGGATTAACTCTTAATCCTAACCCTAATTATATGCAAACTATGAAGTTAAGACATAGTCCTAAGTAGGTTTTTAACCGGTAACGTCAAGTTTCCTTCCGGTGAGCTTTCTAGTGAACTTTTGGCGGACTTCTGATACACCCTCGGATTTCTTCCAACAGACTCCCAACAGGATCCTGGTCTTGTGGCGAGTTCAACGAGTCTTTGGCAAGTAACCAATCCTTCTCGGTGATCTCTGCGAACCTCTGATGATCATTCTGGTGGATTTTCAAAAATTTCGGCAAGTCCCCGATTTCTTCTCGGTTGGTTCTAATAGCACTTCCGACGAATCTTCGGACTCTCAGCGGACTCTCAAACACCCATCGAACTTGACTTCAGTAGACTTATTTTATGTCTTCAAGCTATAGTAGTTAATCCTACACACTTAACTCAATAATATGGATTAGATCAATTAACCCATCAATTGATTTCATCATCAAAATCTGAGATTCAACAGTACCGCCTAGTGTTAGGTGGCGGTACCACCAGACTGGGCGGTGGTACCACCCAGTGTTAGAACTGTTGGGCGATGGTACCGCCTACACTCGGGAAACCCGGGATGAGATATTTTTAGGCTCCAAGTTTGAATCCACTTGAAGCCTATAAATACCCCTCTCATCCCCGGGTAAAATAGATAAGCACAGAGAATTCAAAAGTGAGAAAACGCTGCTACAATCTCTTGATAATCCTCCTCTTCTACTCTAAGTTTAGATTTCTATTTAAGAGAGGAGTAAGTACTTGTAAGGGTTGTCTCCTAAACCTGTAAAAATGAGAAGGGGGGTGTAAAAGGGTAGTTGATCTTTGCCCGTTGAAAGAAGATCGATAGTGGGTGCTTGTGGCCTCGACAGAAGAGGAATCGGCGAAGTCACAATGACCAAACCACTCTAAAATCTGGTTTGCATTTCTTTGAGCAATTTATCTTTACTGCAAACCTCTTTAATAGCTCATTGTTTTTAATACATTTATGAACGTGTTTCAAGTTAAGATATTTACGAAACGGTTTTACATCAAAAATTGATTTTATCGAAACGAAGTTTTAAAACGACGTTATTTTACCGCTACACTAATTCACCCCCCCTCTTAGTGCCGACCCCATTCCTAACAATTGGTATTAGAGCCTCATTTTCTATTATTAGTTAACACCTAATAGAAATGACTCTTTTCAGCTTTCAAGAGGGTCACTCTCTCATTCGTCCTCCCTTGTTTAATGGGACAGACTACACATATTGAAAAACTCGAATGAGAGGTTTCTTGCTTTCGTTGAATCTCAGTGTTTCAAGTTAAGATATTTACGAAACGGTTTTACATCAAAAATTGATTTTATCGAAACGAAGTTTTAAAACGACGTTATTTTACCGCTACACTAATTCACCCCCCCTCTTAGTGCCGACCCCATTCCTAACAATTGGTATTAGAGCCTCATTTTCTAATTTAGTTTAACACCTAAATAGAAATGACTCTTTTCAGCTTTCAAGAGGGTCACTCTCTCATTCGTCCTCCCTTGTTTAATGGGACAGACTACACATATTGAAAACTCGAATGAGAGGTTTCTGCTTCGTGAATCTCGATTATGGCACATAGTTAAATTTGGTTTTCAAATGTCTTCTCTTCCAATAAACCATTGGAATGATTTGGAGAAGAAGAAGTTTTCTTTAAATGCTAGAGCTATGAATACTCTATTTTACACCTTAGATAAAAATGAATTCAATCGGGTTTATTTGTGCAAAATGACTTTTGATATTTGGCACATTCTCGAAACCACACACGAAGGCACGAATAGTGTTATGGATTCTAAAGTTAATTTTTTAATGCACAATTTTGAACTGTTTCATATGAAACCAAGTGAAACCATTGGAGACATGTACACCCATTTTACGGATATCGTCAATTATTTAAAATCACTTGGTAAAAGTTTTTCGGATTTTAAATTTATAAACAAGATTTTATGATCACTTTATAAAACTTGGGACTCTAAAGTAACGACCATAGAAGAGGCTAAAAACCTAAACAACCTTCTACTCGAAGAACTAATTGGGTCTTTAAAGACCTACAAAATGAACAATGTAGCAAAAAGGAAACTCGAGAACAACCTTCCAAAGAACAGGAAGGATTTGGGACTTAGAACAATTGAAGACCACTCGAGCATAAGCTCAAGTGATGGTGAACTTGAACTCCTCACTATGAAATTTAAAATATTCATGAAACAAGAATTAAATTACAAACTTAAAAAGAATAGGACTACTTGCTATGAATGCAAAAAGAAGGAAGCACTTTGGGATGAATCAAGCTCCTCTAAAGATAAGGAGAAAATCAACAAAGGCGAGGTGGCAAACTACTGTTAGAACCCTTATAGATTCTAAGCTTGGGGTTGATCTCTTTAGGGGATCGGCCTCCTGGAACTCTATAGGGGTTCCTTTCTCCAAGTTGCTACTCAAAGGCTGCAGAAAAGATTCATCTATTGCTTATCAAAAGAGGATGAATACATGACTATTTATAGGGTTTCTAAACCCTAACTCCTAACAGGACTCCTACTCAAGACTCCTAATAGGACTCCTACTCAAGACTCCTATTCCTTTACAACTTCTAATTCTTCTTTAAGAAATAACCTCCAAACCTTAGCTGGCCTCTTCACCTCTTTAATAAGGGCCGACTTAGGTAGGTTTTACAGGAATGCCCCTATCAATTAGGACTCTCCTACCTAGAGTCCTACCAGACCCGCCCTCTTCAAATTAGCCTTGTCCTCGAGGCTGACAATCCATGAATTTTGGGAATTTGATCTTTAAGTCGTCATAGTTCTCCTAAGTGGCACCTTCTACTAGTAAGTTCGCCCATTGTATTAGCACTTCAGTAATAGGTCATCGTCGTTGAGTCACGATCCGTCGATCAATAATGGCACTCAACTAGGTCTGGAGTACTCCTTGGGTAGTCATATTTAGTGAGTGGCTTTGGGTTATCTCCAAGCACCTATTTACCATTTCCGTTTGGTCGTTGGTTTGTGGGTGACACGTTGTACTCCTTTTCAATTTAGCGCCCTGCATATAGAATAACTCTATCCAAAATCTACTCGTGATGATGCAAGTAGAATTTGGCACAAGCATAATGTGTCTCTTATAGCGTAATTCTTTTAAGTCTCAATTGTAATGAGCCATGGAGTTTGGTGCTTCATCCAATTTTTTTATAATCTTACTGGTCTCTGGATCTTTCTACCGTTCCCTCTTAATATCCTTAAGGAAGTCACATGTCGAAATGGAAATGGCTGAAAATTCAGCTTGCTTGGGTAGCCATGAAAGCGCATCTGCAACAACTTTCTCTTTCCCCTTTTTGTAAGTTATTTCATAATCATATCCAAGAAGCTTTGTTATCCATTTTTGCTGCTCAGGAGAAGATATCTTCTGTTCCAAGAAATATTTTACGCTTTTATGGTCGGTTTTGATTTGAAAGCATCGCCCGATCAAGTACAATCTCCATTTGGCCACTGCATGCACAATCACAAGCATCTTCTTGTCATAAATAGTCATTTTGAGATTGGAAGGAGATAATGCCTTACTAGTATAAGCGAGGGGGTGGCCATCTTATATTAGTAAAACACCAATTCCGACTCCGAAGGCATCGGCTTCAATAACAAAAGTCTTGCCAATGTCGAGCGTTGTCGTCACTACGGCTTTATGTTCATTGAAGGCAGTGGTGGCTTTGTTTAACCATTGGAACGCATCTTTTTTCAGCAAGGAAGTAAGTGGTTAATTGATCTTTCCATAGTTTTTCATGAACTTACGATTGTAGCCTATTAAACCGAGAAAGCCACGTAGCAATTTTATGTTCCTCGAGGTCGGCCAGTTCTGCATTGCTCCAATTTTGGAGGGGTCCACTGCCACACCTTTCTCTGATATGATATGCCCAAGATATTCTACCTTCTGATGAAGAAAGTAAAAATTTATAGTAGCCGTTGTGTGTTCGAAAGGCGGTTTTCGGTATGTCTTCTTTACACACTCATATTTGATGATACCCGGATCGAAGGTCCAACTTTGTGAAGATTTCTGCTCCCTTTCATCTAGCAATTCATCTGCTATTGGAATAGGGTATTTGTCCTTGACGATAATGCCGTTGAGGGTTCGGTAATCAATATACATTCGCCATGTTTCGTCCTTCTTTCTTATGAAGAGCACCGGTGAAGAGTAGGGGTTGCAACTTGGTCAAATAACTCCTATTTCGGGCATCTCTTTTACAATACTTTCTATTTCATCCTTCTGCATATATGAATGTTGATATAGCCAAGTATTTGCAAGAGGTTTGCCCAGAAGAATCGGTATACAATGATCATGCCGACGGGCAAGAGGTAGGTTGCGCGGCTCGTCAAATATATCTGAAAATTCAGTAAGCAAAGGAAGTAGGTTTGGATCTTCAAATTCTATTGGCTCTCCCTTAGTTTGTTACTCAAGTTGTACCAAAAAGCCGCTACATGCTTTATACAAAACCTTCTCCATTTATTGTGTGCAAATCGTCATTATGTCGCCTCCACGTTTCCCGTGTAGAATCACCTGCTTCCCTTTACTGTAAAAATCTCAAAATTAGTTTCATAAAATTCCAGGAAACATCACCTAATGTCATCAACCATTCAATTCTGAGCATGGCCTTATGATCATCAAGAGGGAGGAGGAAGAAATCTACAATTATCTCTTATTCCTATAGTAATAGTTTCTCCCGCGGGCGCCTACGATCACACATCAAAATCCGTTCGTCAGTGAACTTGACGTCAAACCTACTGAAATACTAAATAGGTAAGGCCATCTGGACAGCAACTTTACTATCTAGGAAGTTATTAGTGCTGCCCGTGTCGATGTGAATAGTGATCGATTGTTGTTTGAGAAGGCCTTCAACTTTCATCGTTTGCGGGTTTGAGTAGCCGGCTAGTACATGTACCATAACTTCAGTCAGTTGTGGCTCTTCTTCTGCATCTTCTTCTTCATTATTAAGGCTCTTTTCTAGATGTTCAATAATCTCTTCTTCTACTGGTTTAATCATAAGAAGTCTCCCTTTTCTACAGTGATGCTCACGGCTTCACGGCTCGTCGCGGTGACAACATAACTCCTTCGTAGATCGCTCCTGAAGCTCTTCTCTTGTTATCATTTTTAGTGCAGGGACTCGGTTGATAGTAGGGGGGGCTAAGGACTTCTGCATTGCAGGTCGAGAAGCGATCCTAGTTCTCCGAGCTTCATGGTTCAATAGCTCCTCTTGATGTCTGCGAAAGAGATGGCTGCCATAAGCATGTACGGCTATCGTGCTTTAACTTCTCCCCGGATCTCTGGCTTCAAGCCCTCAATGAAGGTCCCTAATAGCTATTTTTGAGACCAATCACAAGTTTTATTAGATAAAATTTCAAACCTGGTTTGGTACTCCTGAACGGTAGAGGTTTGTCGGATCTTTGCTAGTTGTTCGTCAATGTTCTCGTAATCGGTTGGTCCGAAGCGAATCAATAGTCCTTCTTTGAATTATCGCCATGAGAGGACTCTATGAGTATATTTAAACTAGTGAAACTACTATATGACATCCCCTTCAAGATGTATAGCTGTAATTTCTACCATAGATGAATCCGCAGTTTTATGATATCGAAAATATCGCTTTGTACGCGAGATCCAACCAATCGGGTCTCCTTCTTCCCATCTAGGGAAGCCCACCCTCATGCGTGGATAGTTGGGGTTAATCATAGAGCCTCCCCTCTCTTGGAAATCATCTCTTTGGGCTTGGTGTGATTAGTTAGAGCTCTCTTCTTGATATGATTTCTTCGGGCTTGGTAGTCGGCCCAAATTGAGTTTGGTAAAGAGAGTCTGAATCTTATCCTCCATTCGCGCCTTCAAGGCTTCAAATTTAGCATTGATTGCCTCCTTAGATGCCATAGTATATGCCTCCAAATCTGTGATATTAAGATCTCTCTTTTGTTGTCGGGTTAAAGGCAAATATGGGTTGAGAGAAGTGATGATCGAAAGGGTTAGTGGATTGGTGGATGTAGGCTACGGTTTAGGCTTGTTTTGTCGCTGTTTTGGGTGCAGTTTGAGGGTGTGGTTTGGTGGAGTTTTAGGGCTGTAGATGAAAGTTTTAGATCTGTAGTAGATGACAACAAAGGTTTAATAGAAATCAGTGGAAGTTTGCTGCAGAATTGTGTTGTCTTGTAAGAGTAGAATTGTCGTCGAAGAAACAGCGGTTTCTCGACGAAATTTCCACCAAAAACTTGAGAGATTTGAGGAGAGAATTGATAGTAAAATCTCAGTTTATATGGCAGCAAGGATGTCCAATTTAATCAAGAAAATTTTGGCAGTATAACAGTAAGGAAATTGGTGTAAGTTGCGATAGCAGAATTCTCGTCGAAAAATTTCAGCGATTTGCGATGAAAATTTGCAGCAACACAAAATTGTTTTTAGAGATGAATTCCTCAATAGATCAAGCTTAGGTGGAAGCCAAGATGATTTATAAAGTGTAAAAAAAATTTCGTTCAAAAAAGATTACAAATGGATCGGTTAAGGCAATAATATGCGGCTGAAATTTTCTGCAGCACAGATTTTCAAGTGTAGCAGATTGGACATAAAAGAATAGTGGTTTATATTGAGAATTTTTTGATAAAACCAAAAGGAAATCCACTGTTAGGAAGTATTAAAGCTATCATAAAATTTTATAGAGATTTGGATAGAAAAAATGCAGTAGCAAGATCAAACAAACTATGCTATACGATTGGAATTTTATAGTGCAGATTTTTAAGTATAGTAGATTAGACGTAAAAGATCAATGGTCTATATTGAGAATTTTTGGATAAAACCAAAGAGACATCTGCTATTAGCAAGTGTCAAAGCTGTCATAAAAATTTTGTGGAGATTTGGATAGAAAAAACGTAGTAGCAAGATCAAATAGACTGTGCTATGCAGCCGAAATTCTGCAATGTATCTTTTGTCGTAGAGATGAAAAATTTGCGACGAAAAGTTTATGCAGCAATATAGGAACAATTATTTTTTGGATTTTTGAATAAGGATAACTAAATTGCAGCAGCAGTAATGTAGGAAACCAGAACCTGTTGCAATTCACGGGGAGATCAAAAGATGATCTGCAGTGGTGGAGATGATGGCGAAATTTGGTGACAATTTTTTAAGCAATTGTGGGAATTACTTTGGGCAGCTGTGGAGGGATGATGGATGGCTGTGGAAGGGCAGCGAGATGCCAAGAACGCTGCTCTGATACAAGTGTGGCAGCGAGATGCCAAGAACGCTGCTCTGATACAAGTGTTAGAACCCTTGCAGATTCTAAGCTTGGGGTTGATCTCTATAGGGGATCGGCCTCTTGGAACTCTATAAGGGTTCCTTCCTCCAAGTTGCTGCTCAAAGGCTGCAGAAAAGATTCATCTATTGCTTATCAAAAGAGGTTGAATACATGACTATTTATAGGGTTTCTAAACCCTAACTCCTAATAGGACTCTTACTCAAGACTCCTACTCAATTAAGACTTCTACTCAAGACTCCTAATAGGACTCCTACTCAAGACTCCTATTCCTTACAACTCCTAATTCTTCTTTAAGAAATAACCTCCAAACCCTAGCCGGTCTCTTCACCTCTTTAATAGGGGTTGGCTTAGGTTGGTTTACATGAATGCCCCTATCAATTAGGACTCTCCTAGCTAGAGTCCTAACAAGAACCCTTGCAGATTCTAAGCTTGGGGTTGATCTCTTTAGGGGATCGGCCTCTTGGAACTCTATAGGCGCCTCTTGGAACTCTATAGGGGTTCCTTCCTCCAAATTGCTGCTCACAGAAAAGATTCATCTATTGCTTATCAAAAGAGAATGAATACATGACTATTTATAGGGTTTCTAAACCCTAATTCCTAATAAGACTCCTACTCAAGACTACTACTCAATTAAGATTTCTACTCAGGACTCCTACTCAAGACTCCTATTCCTTTATAATTTCTAATTCTTTTTTAAGAAATAACCTCCAAACCCTAGTCGGCCTCTTTACCTCTTTAATATGGGTCGGCTTAGGTAGGTTTTACATGAATGCCCCTATCAATTAGGACTCTCCTAGCTAGAGTCCTAACAACTACGCCTTAACGGCTTTCGACGATGAGGTAATCAAAATGACTTTAATTTATTTCGAAATTACATAATGATTTTTCATGAGTTATTTTAGTTTAGAAAAATTTATTTTTCTTGAAAATTGCATGTTTAATAATGTAATGAAATTGCAAAAAATTAGGAATCATGTTTATCTTTCTAGTAATTTTTGATAATAATCATAAAAATTATATGTTTTATGAAATAAAATAAAATGTAAATCTAATACTTGTATACCTAATAAGAATAATCGTATGTATGTTTTTAAGAAGCAATAATATGTAATCATATTGATTTTCATATTGCTTTTCGATTTTGATTGAAGATGCCTTATGATTAATGAAACCATGCTTGATGTTTTAATATGTAATGATGATTTGAGATCATGCTTAATTAGTTTATCTTTCGAAATTATGCATGATGATTCTAGCGATTTATGGACTATCGATTTTACCGTAATGAAAGTGGCTTTTCGGTTTTAAAAATGATTTGATGATTTTATATTTTAATAATGTGCATTATGAGTTGTAGTGATGATTGATTTATTTTTGGTATCATGCATGAAAAATGAAATGTAAGATTTTAAAATTATGCATATTTCAAGTTGAAACCATAATGATGCACAAACATATTGAAATAAGGTTGATTCTTTACCTTTGTCATAATTTGAAAATTAATGTAAAAGGTCTTCCCTTCTTTTTGACAATGACAAAGGGGGAGAAATATTGCTAGCTCAAACATTACAAAGGAAGCAAAAATTTGCTAACTTGCAACTTGAATATTTTAAGAAGCAATAATATGTAATCATATTGATTTTCATATTGCTTTTCGATTTTGATTGAAGATGCCTTATGATTAATGAAACCATGCTTGATGTTTTAATATGTAATGATGATTTGAGATCATGCTTAATTAGTTTATCTTTCGAAATTATGCATGATGATTCTAGCGATTTATGGACTATCGATTTTTACCGTAATGAAAGTGGCTTTTCGGTTTAAAAATGATGCATGTTTTGGTTGGTAAAAAGATAAAAGCATACTTGTATGAAACCAACATCTTAAAATGAAACATCTCTATCTTATTGATTTTGATGAATCTATGTGTATCATTTTTATGAATCACTTAAAATGACTTTGTTGATTTAACAAGTTGAATGATTTGAAGATAAATGATGATTTTTCTTTTGATTATAACTTGTGATATTTTTTTTATATGAATCATCATCTTGATTTCTCTATGAATCAAGATCTAGTTTTTGAACTCATATGTTTCTTCTTACCATTTTTCTAAAAATGAGATATTAATGAATCTATTTATGTCCTTTTTATGAATCTCTTGAAAATTATTTTGATTTGACGATTTAAATTTGAATGAGCTTAATCTT
This sequence comes from Musa balbisiana, assembly GCA_004837865.1. Taxonomy (NCBI): domain Eukaryota; kingdom Viridiplantae; phylum Streptophyta; class Magnoliopsida; order Zingiberales; family Musaceae; genus Musa; species Musa balbisiana. The sequence goes on along the minus strand of CM017192.1, from coordinate 27,818,082 downwards.
GATTTTTTGAGATTTATAACTTGAGATTTCTGATGCTTAAATCAAGATTTTATATGCATGAATTGAAATCTTTTTCATCTAAGTTTCTTTTATGATTTACTAAAGAGAATATCTTTTTCAAAATTCATGACTAAAAAATTCTCTTGAATATCTTTTATTTTATGATCTCCTAAGAATTCTTTTTATCATTTTATTTAAGAGGAGATTTGTTAAAATGAATCATATTATTCTCTTGATTTCTTTGAATTATAACTTGAGAATTCTTTTTATAATCAAAATTGTTTACTATGATTCATTCTTTTCACTATTTGAGTTATCTAAAAAGAATCATAATATGTCTCTTGTTATTCACAATTTGTCTTCATGATTTGTATATCTCAACACCAATTTTTATTGTTAATTTTCATGTGATGATATGAAATCATGCAATACTCATGATATTATACAAATGAGAAGTTATGATCATGCATGATAGGATATAATAACATTTAGATATCATCATGATTTGAAATACTATGATTTGTTGCTAAAATGATGTATTATGAATGTCTTAGTATCATGTATGATATGCTCAAAAAATGATGAATATTTTGAAAATAAATATTTGTATCATGTTTGATGATTTTATATTTTAATAATGTGCATTATGAGTTGTAGTGATGATTGATTTATTTTTGGTATCATGCATGAAAAATGAAATGTAAGATTTTAAAATTATGCATATTTCAAGTTGAAACCATAATGATGCACAAACATATTGAAATAAGGTTGATTCTTTACCTTTGTCATAATTTGAAAATTAATGTAAAAGGTCTTCCCTTCTTTTTGACAATGACAAAGGGGGAGAAATATTGCTAGCTCAAACATTACAAAGGAAGCAAAAATTTGCTAACTTGCAACTTGAATATTTTAAGAAGCAAGAGTTGCTTTCTTGAACATCTCAATTTGCTAGCTTGCATGATGTAGAACTTGCTATCTTGAACATTACAAAGAAGTGTTATCTTGCCTATCTCAAGAAGCAAAAATGCTAAACTTACACATCTTTAATTATTGCTATCTTGCATAATGATCAAATTGAAAATTATGTTTAATATGCAATGATTTGAACTTGTACTTCTAAACACATGAGAATTGGACTTCTCCTTTTTGTTGATGACAACGGAGGATAAGTATGATCATGTTATGCATGATGATGTGTTACAAATATTCATGATGAAATTTGTAATAACTTGAATTTGGCTTGAATTCAAGGTTCTATCAATATTGCATATTGATAGGGGGAGTTTGTTCAAACTCCGAGAGTTAAGATTAACTCCGTCATCGATTAGTTGTTATCATCAAAAAGGGAGAGATTATTGAATCTCATATTTTAATGATGAAACCAATTGATAAGTGTTTATGATTTAATCTATGTTTTGAGTGACGCAGGATGCTTCGATCAGGATGAGACAATTAAAGCAGGAAGAATCATGTTGGGCCGGGAGAAAACATGTCAGAAGATTGGATGTCGGGCCGGAGGATCTATCGATGTATCGACAGAAGGCTTCGTGCCATTGGGCCAAGAAGAGCGGATATTACGCCAAGGATATTAGAGTTGCACAGTCAATTGACTGATTGGGCAATAGGCCGTAAGAGAAGACGATGCGCTGAAGAATCAGACGAAGCGTCGAGGGACCAATGACATGCTAGACAATATGATTAATGCTTAGTATTAATTGTCTAGATCGAAGTGTATTTTACATGTGCAGGATTAACTACGATAGCAAGGCATGAAGCAAAATGAAGTCCCGGAGTCAATGACGCGATTTCGTTGGGAGTTCAAGAGTTCGTCGAAAGTTCCGATGTTCATCAGAAGTTCTGGCAGAACTAGTCGAGAAGTCTCAGAGCTTGCTAGAGAAGCTCATCGAAACTCGCTAAAGAGATTATCGAGAAGTCCAGGAACTTGCCAGGAGTCCGCCGGAACATTACCGAGAGATCGTCGGAAGTTCGCTGGAAGAAACCAAGACATAGGGACTTGTTTAGCTTAAGTATATCTTAGATTTCGTATTTAGCACGTAATTGGGATTAGATTTGGGCCAACCCAATTATGGGCCAATTGGGCTCATGTAAGGATTGTGTTGGGCCCAATGAGAGGCCCAAATAGTGCTCCAAGAGGTGACACCGTCACGGCACAGTCTCTGAGACTATGTCTGATAGTGGTATTACCGATCTGGGCGGTGGTACCGCCCAAACATAGCCTCCAAGTGGCTGTAGGTGGTGGTATTGCCAGTCTAGGCGGTGGTACCACCTAGTGTCTGAACTACTAGGTAGTGGTATTGCTTGCACCCGGGAAACTCGGGATGAAATGTTTTTAGGCTCTAAGTTTAAATCCACTTGAAGCCTATAAATACCCCTCTTATCCCTGGGTAAAATAGACAAGCACAGGGAATTCAAAAGTGAGAAATTGCTACTGCAATCTCTTGAGAATCCTCCTCTTCTACTCTAAGTTTAGATTTCTGTTTAAGAGAGGAGTGAGTGCTTATAAGGGTTGTCTCCTAAACCCATAAAAAGGAGAAGAGGGGTGTAAAAGGGTAGTTGATCTTCACCTGTTGAAAGAAGATTGATAGTGGATGTCGGTGGCTTCGACGGAAGAAGAATTGGTGAAGTGGATGTAGGTCACGACGACTGAACCACTCTAAAATCTAGTTTGCATTTCTTTGAGTAAATCTTTATTGTAAACCTCTTTAATAGCTCATTACTTTCAATACATTTATGAACGTATTTCAAGTTAAGATATTTACAAAACGGTTTTACGTCGGAAACCAGTTTTATCGAAATGAAGTTTTAAACCGATGTTATTTTACCACTGCAGTAATTCACCCCCCCCCCCTCTTAGTGCCGACCTCGTTCCTAACATTAGCTACCTTTAAGAATTTATTAATGCTTAATAATTTTTTACTTCATTTATCATGATTAGTGTTTTCTATCTTTTTCCCTAAATTCTTGTTAGAACCTAACTTAATGAAGATAAGGTCATTTTCTTTTTTTTTAGATAGTTGATAGTAATTTCTTATCAATTTTGACCTTTCTCTCCTTAGACTTCATTGTAATTAATGCTTTCTATTTCTCTTTATTAATCTTTTCATATTCTTCTAAAGTCATCTTCCTATTCTCTTCCTTTTCTTCTGAGTCAAATTGCACATTCTTTATTATCTCTTCCTTTTCTTCTGAGTCAAATTGCACATTCTTTATTATCATTAGTCTTTTCAGATAATGCTGACTTTTTCTATTCTTGTGGCTTCTTAGTTGCAAGCTTATTATCATCGGAGTTTATAGTCTCATCATTTTTTAGTGCATGTCTCATCAACAATAGTTCTCCAATTATCATGACCTATGTCATGACATTTCATCTCATAACCGTCATGTGAGATAGTTGTTAGGAATAAGTTGACATTACGAGGGGCGAGTAAATTAGTGCAGTAGATAAAAACACATCAGTTCCAAAATTTTCATTTCGATTAAACTCGTTTCGAAAATGCTTAACTTTGAAACTAAAAGCTTATTCATAATGGTAGTAAAAGAAGAGTAATATGACAATTTGCAGTAAAGGTAAATTGCTCAAAGTAAATGCAAACCGAGTTTATAGTGGTTCAGTCGTCATGACCTACATCCATTCTCGATTCCTCCTCTGTTGAGGCCACCAGCATCCACTAATGGTCTTCCTTCAATAGACGAAGACCAACTACCCTTTTACACCCCTCTTCTCCTTTTCACATGTTTAGGAGATAACCTTTTACAGCTCTCTTTTACAAGGTATCCCTCTTATACCTCCCTTAGAACTCTCTTTATGCTTTAGGAGGAGGGAAGTCAACTTTCTAATAGGGTCTACAATTTTGGAATCACAGAGTTTTGCTCAATCTTTCTTACTACTCTATGCAGGAATAGTTGGGGTATTTATAGACCCCAATTGGCTTCAAAATTAGAGCCAAAAAAGGTCTCATCCCGGGTTTCTTGGGTCCTGGTGGTAGCATCGCCTACAGCACTGAAACTGGGCAGTACCACTATCCAAACTGGTGGTACCACCACTTGACAATCTCGGAGACTGAGTCTGGGCGGTGGTATGATACCATCGCTTGACACAGTCTCGGAGATTGTACCATGACGATGCCACCCGTTGAGTCACTGTTTGGGCCTCTCACTTGGCTCAACATAGCCCAAACTTGGGCTCAATTGGCCCCTAATTAAATTATTTTAAGTACATTCTAAACTAACTCAATTAGACTCTAACCTAACTCGATATAGACATAATCGATTACAAGCGAATCCTTGTCGTCCGGCAAGTCATTGGTTCATCCAGCGCTTCGTTTGATCCTTCCACACATCATCATCTTTTGCAGTCTTTTGCCCAATCGACATGTTGACTCCGTAACTCCGAACTCCTTGATGCAATGTCAGCTCTTCTAGGCCCGATGCTCGAATTCTCAACCCGAAGACTTGTGCCGACATGTTGAGCGATCCTCTGGCCCGACGTCCAATCTACTAACATGTTTGCTCCGGCCCAATGTCTGATTCCTCCTGCTTTAATCAATTTGCCTCTCCTTGATCGACATTAGTCCTGCATCACTCAAAATGCAAATCAAATTATAAACACTATCAATTGATTTTATCATCAAAATTCAAGATTCAACAATCTCCCCCTTTTCGATGATGACAACTAATTGATGACGGAGTTAACCTTAACTCCCCTTATCGATATGCTATATTGATATAATCTTGAATTCTAATTGAATTCAAGTCAAAGACAAATTTAATCATGAATATTTGTAACATTATCATCATAAAATTATGCATAATCAAAAATTCAAAATAACATTCAATGCACTTTATTTGAGTTGTTTGAGTTATATCATGATCATAAACAAAGATATTTGTAAAAATATATTTTTATGATCATGATATCATAAACAAAGATGTCATCATAAATTTTTTACAATTTCAAAACAAAACTCCACGTCTTTGTTTATGATCATGAAAATATATTTGAGTTGTTTACCTCATTGTCGAAAGCTGTTAAGGCGTAGTTTGCCACATTGTTTTCATCGGTTTGCTCCTCGTCTTCGGATGCACTCATTTTGTCCCAATTTGTGCTCTTTATAAGTTTATTTTTATTTTTTGATTTTTGTTTTAAGAACTTTCTTGTCAAGAGTGCAAAGTCATCATCATAGTCCTCATCACCTAAATTTTCTTTCAAGTGATCTTCATGAGTTCTTAATGTCATATCCTTCTTATTTTTTAGAAGATTGTTCTCAAGCTCTTCATGAGCATTGCAAGTCATTTCATATGTTAACAATAAATCATTAAGTTCTTCAAATAAAAAATATTTTAAATTCTTTGATTCTTGTATTGTCGTTACTTTCGAATTCTAATATTTAGAAAGTGATCGTAAAATTTTATTAACAAGTTCAAAATTTAAAAAACTTTTACCAAGTGTTATTAAAATATTACTGATATCCGTAAAATGAGTGTACAGGTCTCCAATAGTCTCGTTTGGTTTCATTCAAAATAGTTTAAAATTATGCATTAAAAGATTGATCTTCGAATATTTTACTCTATTAGTGCCTTCGTATGTGGTTTCAAGAGTATGCCAAATATCGAAAGCCGCTTCACAAATAGAAACACGATTAAACTCATTTTTGCTCAAAGCACAAAATAGAGCGTTCATAGCTCTAGCATTCAAAGAAAAAGTTTTCTTCTCCAAATCATTCCATTCATTTATTAGAGTAGAAGAGTTTTGACATCTATAGAAAACAAGAAAACTCTTATTCGAGTTTTCCAATAAGTGTAGTCTATCCCATTGAACATAACAGGACCAATGATTGAAAAACTCTCTTGAAATTCAAAAAGAGCCATTTCTCTTAGGTGTTAAACCAAATGAGAAAGAACATGGCTCTGATACCAACTGTTAGGAACTAGTCGACACTAGGGGGGGGGGGTGAATTAGTGCAGCGGATAAAAACACGTCGGCTCCAAAATTTGCATTTCAATTAAACCCATTTCAGAAATGCTTAACTTTGAAACTGAAAGCTAATTTGTAAGGGTAGTAAAAGAAGAGTAATATGGTAGTTTGTAGTAAAGGTAAATTATTCAAAGTAAATGCAAACCGAGTTTATAGTGGTTCGATCATCATGACCTACATCCACTCTCGATTCCTCCTCCGTTGAGGCCACCAACATCTACTAACGGTTTTCCTTTAATGGGCGAAGATCAACTACCCTTTTACACCCCTCTTCTCCATTTCACAGGTTTATAAGATAACCTTTCACAACCCTCTTTTACAAAATATCCCTCTCACACCTCCCTTAAAACTCTCTCTAAGCTTTAGGAGGAGAGAACTCAACTTTCTAATATGGTTTACAACTTTGGAATCACAGAGTTTTGCTCAATTTTTCCTACTACTCCATGCAGGAATAGCTAGGGTATTTATAGACCCTAATTGGCTTTAAAATTTGAGCAAAAAAAGGTCTCATCCTAGGTTTCTCAGGTCCTGGCAGTACCACCACATGTGTTGGGCGGTACCACCACCTATAGCACTGACATTGGGCGGTACCATCACCTGGGAGACTATGTTTGAGCGGTACCACTGCCCAGAGACTAGCAGTACCACTTCCTAACAATCTCAGAGACTGAGTTTGGGTGATAACACCGGTTGACACAATCTCGGAGACTGTGCCACGACGGTACCACTTGTTGGGTTACTATTTGAGCCTCTCACTTGGCCCAACATAGCCCAAACTTGGGCCCAATTGGAATTGAGTTGGCTTAATTATATTCTAAACAGACTCAATTAGACTCTAACCTAACTCGATCTAGACATAATCGATTATAAGTGAATCCTTGTTGTCCGGCACGTTATTGGTTCATCTGACGCTTCGTTCGATCCTTCCGCACATCATCATCTTTTACGGCCTTTTGCCCAATCGGCATGTTTACTCCGCAACTCCGATCTCCTTTGTGCAATGTTCGCTCTTCTAGGCTCGATGCTCGAATTCTCGACCCGAAGCCTTCTGCCGACACGTCGACCGATCCTCCGGCCCGACGTCCAATCTATTGACATGTTTGCTCCTGCCTAATATCTGATTCCTCCTGCTTTAATCAAGTTGCCTCTCCTTGATTGACGTTAGTCCTATGTCACTCAAAACGTAAATCAAATCATAAATACTATCAATTGGTTTCATCATATAAATCCGAGATTTAACAATAGTTTACATAGATCCATAAAAATTCAAATGATTATAGCTTTTATGTCATACTATCAATTCATAAATAATAGTAGTAGGAAATGCATGTAAGGAGAAATCTGAAAACAATAAGGAAAATACTTTGTTTTTTGTTATCCTATAATTACTATTAATTTTTTAATTTTATTATAAATCAAATATTTTTCATAGAGCATAATATCCCTTTTTTATTAATTGCCCTATGCTAATGAGATTTTATTTTAAATCAAGAATAAATATCACATCATCAATAAATTTTTTATTAGATTTGGTATTCAAAGTAACTATTCCTTTTTTTTAATCTGAATCTTACTATCATTTCCATCTACATTATAGATCTTAATGAATCATCAAGCATTTGAAATAAACTTTTGACCTTTGTTGATTACCAAATCTACTATTTAGAAACTAAATAGATCATAAATATTCTTCATCAAATGTCAAAAAAAAAATCTTCATCCTTTCTTTCACTATTATTTTTTATGATAATTTAATTGATTTTTGTTTTAATAATCTCTTTCAAGATAGTTATATTTTTTATAGTGAAAATAGAGAGGAACATTTGGATTTTTATTTTTGTACCAATAATCCTTTCTAATATATCTATTTTTTTTTAGAGTAAAAACATTGACAAATTTCTTTGTTACCTTCAGGGTTCTTTTGACCCTTATTTGATCAACTTTGTCCCTTATCTCGAATGCTAGATCATCTGTGACCTCTACCATTTTGATCTCTCCCTTGAGATTTGATTTCTAAATCTTTTTTGATCTTTATTTTCATCTATCTTTATTTGAAGAATATATTCTGAAGTTTTATTCAAATATCTATTTATTTTTTATTCATAGATTAAAAATGAGTTCATTAATTTATCAACAGATAATATACTTGTCTCTTTAGCTTTTCTATATTAGTAGAAATCATATCAAAATTTGGAGATAGACTCTATAAAAATTTTTACTATAATTTGATTTCTTAGATTTTTACCATAAGACCTCATTTAGTTTATAATAGAAGAGACATTTGAGAAAAAATCAACGAATGATTCAAAATCTTTCATCATTAAAGTTTCAAATTTACTCAAAGAATTTAAAGTTTTAAAAATTTTATCTTATTTGTACCTCCAAACATACTTTTTAATATTTTTCAAGATTCTGTTAATGATATCATTATGATTAAAAAAAATAGAGACTCATCTATTACTTGTTATATCATGTAGAAGGCTCTTGCATCTTTCTACATGTTCTTATTTATTTAATTTTTTATCTTCAGTAATATTAGGATCCTATATATTATACAATAAAATTATCTTCTCCAAAATTTCATAATTTTTGTGAAATAAAATAGAGTTTTCATTTTAACAATCCAAAATTGTTAATTCTTGTCTTTGAAGATAAGAAGAAGTTAATTAGAAATACTTATTCCAATGTCTATCATCTTCTTATTCAAATGGAGCACTGATATCATACTTGTTTTTTTTATAAAATTAAAAAAAGAAGAAACTATGAGTATTTTTAATATGTTATGTATTGGATTGATTCAAGAACACTTATTTATATTAACTAAAAATAAAATATAATTTTTTAAATAATAAAAAATATTATATTCTAATAAAATTTTTTGCTTCTTTTATTTATTTTAATTTTAAACTTTTATTTTATTTAATTTCAACTATTTGAATTATATCACATTTAAGATCGTGCCGCTTGAGGAGAGTTCCAAGAAATATATTTACACAAGGTTTTCAGCTGTTCTTTTTTCTTCCCCATCGATCACCATCACTTGTCCTTCTCTTAGGTAGACAAAGGCGTCATCAATGACTTTGACGTCCAACTACTATAATTTCTTACAATCTTCTTTGGACTTTGACTCACTTTATCAAGATGGGAATTAATTGATCGACGTCAGTATGAGAACTCCATTTTTATTATATTCTTCATCCATTTGTTCTTTCAAATGTCTTGTCTTAATCTTGTTAAATATTGATGTGAGGGAAAGGCTGATCCGGATGACAAAGATCTTCAAACTACAACTCTATTATTTTATTTTTTAATTGATAGATCCTTTTCTATTACCAGTTCGATGATGGGAGTCGACCTACTTCTTTCTGTCGATAAATAAGTCAGCATTGTTATGACAATTTGCCTAGTTAAATTTGATGACATGAATAAAATCATAATCATGCAAAAAAGAGTAAGAAATATATCCAATAGGATTCTAGAATGCAGTGTTTCAACTTTGTGTTTGGAGGAAGCTCTTTTAATAACACCAAAACAACTAATGGCTCAATGAATCATTAGGCAAACAAGTTCATATTTAGGTTATGTTGAATAATCACTTATTGCATCATTTAGATTTGAGGATGATGTGATAATGAATGATAGGCCATGATAAAATTTATTAAATATTTTAACTTGATATGTCGAATCGACACTAATTAATTGGTGCTTGTTTTTTTTCTGCATCAATTATCTTTGTTGGCACTTCCTAGAATATTTTTTTTTAAAAAAAAGAAGAAAACTATAGATACCCAAAAAAAATACGGTGCTGCATAAATCGATGATCGGAGTTTGAGTTGGATGGACAAGGTTATATACATTAATTTTTCCTCTGATTCTATTACTAAAAGTATTAGATTTTTTTCTAAAATAAAAAACCTCACATTCTCCTCTTCTAGAGAACGAATTTGGGTATATCCAAAACATCATTATTTCATGTAAAGAACCCGTGATTTCTTATGTTATTAATGTCAAAAATTACATTACAGGTGTGGCCGCTCTTAATTATACGTGTGCACGAGAATAGACGAGGACGTTCATGTGCCAATAGTTTGTCCAAGAAGAGTGGGAAGATAAAAGAAGGTACCATTAATTGTCATTCCCATTCCAGCGTAAAGGTACAAAGCTTGGTGCATTATTGCATCTAACCATGCTTCACTGTACTCACTCTCCAGGGCTACATCAAAGTTAGTGAGAGAGAGAGTAGAAATGTGAAAATTGGAAGCGGAAGAGAGGATACTGTCGACATTACGGACGTTAGTCATGTATTTATGTGTTAGGATCTTAATGGCTTAGTGATTTCAAAAAGTTAAATGATTTTAAAAATTTTATTTTCGTATCGAAAATATATTTAACTTAAAATATAGGTAAAAATAATGAGCAACTAAATCAGTAAGTAATAAGAATGAAAAATATAAAAAAATATATATATTGGATTTATAGTGGTTCGATTGTTGTCACCGATGTCCACTCTCGATTCCTCCTCCGTCAAGACCACTGGTTTTCGTTAACGATCATCTTTCAATGGACAAAAATCAACTATCCTTATTACAACTCTTTTCTTATTTTTATAGGTTTAGGAGAGAACCTTTATAATTCTTTTTATAGTAGTTCTCACAACTCCCCTGTAAAGATTGAGGAATGAACTCAAGAGTTTTAATAAAGTTTGGACACTTGAAATCATAAGTTTTTCGTACTTTTTTCTTGTAATCTTAAGCAAAAATGAGTACTTTTTTCTTGTAATCTTGTAATCATAAGTTTTTAATAGGTCCTAAATAGCTTCAAAAATAAAACCAAAAAGTCTCATTCCTAGGTTTTTGGGATATCAGTGATACTACCGTCAATCCTGGGCGATACCACCGTCTGTAGCATTTAGCACTAGTGGTACAACCGTCAGTTTGGGCGGTACCACCACCTGACACAGTCTTGAAGACTATGTTTTAGTGGTATCATCACCTGACACAATCTTGAAGACTATGTTTTAGCAGTACCACGGTGTAACACTAGTGGTACCATCGCTTGACACTAGTGGTACCACCGTCGGGTCTTTCAGAAAAGTATACTTCATACTTTCTAACTCATAGATAGTTCCACTGCTTGGTCTGCCAGTGCTACTGCCTAACCCCAACTGTAGATTACTGAATAGGCCTTCTAATAGATCCAAATCAGCCTTGATTCAGGCCCAATGAGCCCTTAATTGAGTTGGCATGGTTACACCCAAAACTTACTCAATTAAAACCTAAATTACGACTATCAAGACATAAATGATTACAAAATATAAATCCTATATTGTCCGGCATGTCATTGGTTCATCCGAACTCTCGACGCGTTGTGCTTTCCTTTGGCATATTGCCCGATCCATTGGTATGTTGACTCCCGCAATATCTGATCTTGATGCAATGTCTGATCCTTCCAACTCGATGTTCGATCTCTGACTCCGACCTAACGTTTGATCCTTCTACTTTAATTGATTTGCCCTTTCATGATCCAAATTAGTCTTGTGTCATATTTTTCAAACACTCATTAGTTCATAACTTCATCAATTAATTTTATCATCAAAATTCGTGATTCAACAATCTCCCCTTTTTTATGATGACAATTAATTAATAATGACGTTTTAACTAAACTCCCTCATCTATATGCCATATCAAAATAAACTTGACTTAAAAAATGATAACTTTAGAATTCAAGTCGAAATGATTTTAATCATCAATTATAGTGATCACATCATTGCATACATTATATGCATCATTTATAATATCAAAATATGAGTTAAGATAGTATAAGTTAAGATTCCAAATTATCAAGGTGCATGATTAAAATTTTAGATTATCATAACTTTGGCTATAACTTCAAATCATCAAGGTACATTATAACATGCATGAATCCATAAAAAAAAATAAATTATTATAACTTCTCCCCCTTTGTCATGAGAAAAGTACAAGTGTTTTACTTCTTTTTGAAGTATGCAAGCTAGTAATTTTTTTAGATGTACAAGTTAGTAATTTTTACTTCTCTTAAGATATGTAGGTTAGCAATTTTTACTTCTCTTGTGATATGCAAGTTATTAATTTTGCTTCTCTTTCTCCCCTTTGTCATTATCAAAAAAAAAAAAGAAGAAAAGATATAATGGTGCAAAAATTTACATCAATGTTCCAATCATCACATGAAAGATATCAAAGATCATGAAAGATCAAGTCATAAAAAGACCATGAATTATTTTAACAAATCTCTTCTTTTGTAAATAGCAAAAAGAAGGAATCATAGGAAATGATCTTGATTAAAAAAAAACTCAAGTCATGAAAATCGAGAAATCAAAATAATAATCCATAAAAAAATATATGAGAAGAATTCATATATTTGAAAGATTCAATATGCCTAATTCTCTTCTAATAAAATCAAATTATTCCTTATTCAATGGTTTAGTAAAAAATATATTAATTGATGTTTTTGTTAGGATCAAGAGCGGCACTAAGAGGGGGGGGTGAATTAGTACAATGAAAAATTTTCGATTTCGTACAAAGTTCATCTCGATTCAAATCGTTTTGGAAAGATGTTGAACTTAAAATTTTCGTAAGAATGTAAGGAGAAGCTCAAGGAAATTTACAGTAAAGTAAATTACACAAAGAAAAAGCAAACCAGAATTTAGAGTGGTTCTTTCAATGAGACCTACATCCACTTCAGATTCTTCCTCCATCGAGGTCACCGACGTCCACTAAATGCCTTCCTTCAATAGGCAAAGACCAACTACCTTTTACAGCTCTTTCTCCTTTTGCCATGTTTAGGAGACAACCCTTACAAGCCTTACTAATCTTTCTTGGGTGGTTACAAAGCTAAGAGAGGGAGGAGGAGAACTCTTCTTACTTTTACAAAACTTTTCACACCCCAAAGACTTAGAATTTTTTACACATATAATAGCACTTTGTTACCTTTTCATGCAGAAAAGTGTGGGATATTTATAGGCTCCAATAACAAAAATGGAGCCAAAAAGTGTCTCATCTCAGATTTCCGGGGTACTGGCGGTACCACTACCATTACTGGGTGGTACTACTGCCTAACAAGGGTGATACTATCGTTAGTAGCATTAACTATCGGCGGTACCATCGCCCAGTCTGGGCAGAACCACCGCTCAGGCCACCTGGGGGACTTTGTCCCAGGCGGTGCCATCGCTAACAGCGATTTCAGATGTTGAATGGGCTTGTTCAATTAGCCTAATCCAGCCCTATTAAGGGCTTAGTTGGCCTCCTAATTGAGTTAGTGGGATTACCTCCCAATCCTAACCCAGCTAATGTGCTAACTACAATTAAGACATGAGATTAAGTCTGGTATGTCAATTTTTCTATCGACGAACTTCCAATGAACTTCTCGACGAGTCTTTAAGCGAACTTTCGGTGAACTCCCGATGAACTCTCAACGAACTCCTGATGAACTCTCAGCGATCTTTCGACGAATTCTCAATGATCTTCCAATAAACTCTCGGTGATCTTCTGACGAACTCTCGGCGATCTTTCGACGAACTCTCGGCGAGCTCTCGACATACTTCTGGTACTTTATCTGAATCTTCGACTATGGGTCATCATCTATTTTATGCCTTACGACTATTGTAATTAATCCTGCACACTTATCTCAACACATAGATTAGGTTATAATAATTTACCAATTGATTTCATCATCAAAATTTGAGATTCAACAATCTCCCCCTTTTTGATAATGACAACCAATTGGTGAATGAGTTAATCTTAACTCTCCCTATCTATATGCCATACTTGAGAACATATAAACTTGAATTCACAATCGAAATTGGAAGTCACATGTATTGTGCATTATTGTATGATAACATGCTTATCATTTGAAGTGATAACATACTCATCATTTAAAGAGATAATGGAAATTTTCAGCATCAAAGCACAGAATTTCAACATCAAAGTAAACAGCATTTTAAGTTTACAACATCAAGGTAAACAATATAGGATTACAACATCAAAGTAAATAGAATAAAAGAGAGGGATTTCATTTACTTCTCCCCCTTTGTCATCAGCAAAAAGACACACACAACTATTCAGATGGGGGCAAGTCAAAATGTCTAAACGAGGTATTAAGTTGTTGATGAATATATTGCAACTCAGATAAAATTTGATCTTGATATTGTTCAAGTCGATCTTGACATTATTCAAATCGATCCATTCGAGTCCCTATGTCATCGATAGATGAGAGAGGTGCTTGCTCTGCTAGAGGTATTGCCTCAAAGGGACTAGTTGGAGGAGATTGATTACCCCTAAAAATTGGTGTTTCAAGTTGTGGTTCAAGTGGGAGGGGATTAGTGCTTCTAGGTAGTCTAGTCCATATCCCATTTCTGAATATACATCTCAACCGTCGAAGTAAGTTTCTATTTATGATATTAAATCTATCTAGTTTCATAACTTCTTCATTAGGTGGGATAGCTATATCATAAGTATAGATTAGTCTTATGATCAGGCCACCATATGGAAGCATTATATCCTTTTTTGATAGTTTAATCATGTTCTGTTGGATTAGGTAACCAAAACAGTTGTTATGTCCCTTCATAATCCAATATATGATACCTAATTCCATTTGACTTACTTCATCATGATGATATTATTTTGGGAGAATCATACTTATCAGGATGTGATGAAGTATTTTAGTGCTTAAAGGTAGTAAGTGTTCATAGCTTTTTGGAAGAATAGTTAAGTTAGGATTACCAAAAATTATTCCTAAGGCATCAGTGTAAGTAGTCCCAACTGATTCTTGATCCCATTGTCCTCTAAAATAGCATCTTTTTTCTTTTTTTTAATTCCTATAATGTTGCAAATTGTGCTATCCGTAATGGGTATATAATATCCTAAAAGATAGGTAGATACCCTTTCATTTTTATCTACATGTAAATTGTTATAAAATAGCCTAACAAGCCTAGGGTAGATGGGTTCACTTATTTGAAGGATTGGGAGAATGTCAAGATTAGTAAACTATTGAATGGGTTCTAAATTACTTAATTCCTCTAAATCAACATATTTACCCTTATGAACATTCCTAGACTTTATGGATGAAAATTTAAGGGCATGTTGATTAGAATCGAAAAGTAAGGAGTCATAGTTTTCATCTAATCTCCTCTTCCCTTTATCCCTAGACGATCTTCTAGAACTCATGAAGATTACAATTATGAAGACAAATAAGGAGCAAAAATAAGTAATACAAAGGGGGAATCAATTTGGTTTAGAGATTTACTTTAGTAGTTTTTCCTTCTAGTGATCTCCAAAAGGATGTCGGAGATTGATCCTTATTTTAGGAGGAAGTGGGGATGAAGTAAAGATTTTTTGAGTTGCTAGAGGGAGATCAAGATATTTAAGAGGTTTGGTGCTGTTTGGAGAAGTGCAGAATGGGTTGGGGTCAGTTCTACCACCGACCCTAACTTGTTGTTTATAAAGGGCAGGTTGCGGGCGGTGGCACTGCTAACTGGGTGGTGCTACCGCCAGCTAGGCGGTGCCACCGCCTATAGGCAATGAGCATTACTCGTATTGTGGTGTGGTGCTGACATGGGGTGATTCCAACTTGCAAGATTTTTATCATTGTGAAGTACACACACTTATTTACACACACATCATCATGTAAAATTCGCATCATAAGAGGAGAAGATTAGTACTCAAACATCATATAAAACTCATATTGAAAAATGTATACCATAAGTTCATGATTCGTCATATAAAATTTATATGCAAACATCGGAAAAAACTTGTATGGAAAAATGGATATGGCTCATTGTGCACACTATAAGTTCATGATTCAAGTAAGTGAAAAAAAAAAATCAAGAAAGTCCAAAAATGAAATTTAACAAATTCATGTATTCAGACAATTTAACATCCCTAATTCTCTTCTAATGAAATCAAATTGTTCTTCATTTAAGGGTTTTGTAAAGATATCGGCCAATTGATGTTTTATATCAATAAACTCTAATATTACATTATGATTATTAACAAGATCTCATATAAAGTGATGCCTAATATCAATGTATTTAATTCTAGAGTGTTGAATATGATTTTTTGTTAAACATATTGCACTTGTATTGTCACATTTTATAGGAATATTCTTAAGATAAATTTTATAATCTTCTAATATATTTTTTATCCATACAACTTATGTATAATATGCACTAGCCACAATGTATTCGGCTTTGGTTGTGGATAGTGTAACCAAGTTTTGTTTCTTGGAGGACCAAGAGACAAGTACGTGTCTTAAAAATTGACACGTTCTGGCTGTGCTCTTTCTATCTATTCGGCACTTAGCAAATTCAGCATTAACATAACCAAGCAATTCAAAAATTTTAGATTTTGGATACCATAATCCTAATTTAGGAGTTTCTTTTAGGTATCTAAAAATCCTTTTAATAGCTTTTACGTGAGATTACTTAGGGTTAGATTGAAATCTAGCACAAAGTCTTACACTAAATATGATATTCGGTCTAGTTATGGTGAGGTATAGTAAACTACTTATCATACCCCTATAGGCTTTTTAATCAAAGCTTTCTCCACCTTTGTCAATGTCTAACTTAGTGGAGGTACTTATAGGAGTATAGATAGCCTTTGAACTATCCATATTAAACCATTTTAGTAAGTCTAATGCATATTTTGTTTGACTACTAAAAATACCATCCTTAAGCTATTTGATTTATATGCCTAAATAGAAGGTTAGTTCCCTCATTAGACTTATTTCAAACTCTAGACTCATACTTTTGGTAAACGATTCACATAAGGATTCATTTGTTGAACCAAAAATAATGTCATCAACATAAATATGAACAATAAGAAAATTATTTTTAAAATTTTTGATAAACAATATACTATCGACCTTTCCTTTAGAGAAATTATTTTGAATAAGAAAAGAGCTAAGTCTCTCATACCAAGCCCTTAGGGCTTGTTTTAAACTATAGAGAGCTTTAGTCAATTTATACACATGATTGGGGAACTTATCATTCTCAATTTTGGGAGGTTGTTTAACATAAACTTCTTCATAAATAAAACCATTAAGAAAAGCACTTTTAACATCCATTTGAAACAACTTTAAATTATTACTACTAGCATAGGCAAGGAGCATCCTTATGGCTTCTAATCGTGCCACAAGAGCAAAGGTTTCTTTATAATCGATTTATTCTTCTTGGTTAAAACCCTTGGCTACTAATTTAGCCTTGTTTTTAACCATAATACCAAATTCATCTTGCTTGTTTCTAAAGACCCATTTAATAACAATAACTAAATGGTCATTTGGCCTTGGAACAAGTTTCAACAACTCATTTCTATTAAATTGATTCAACTCTTCTTGCATTGCGATAACCCATGAATCATCTTTCAAAGCTTCGTCAATATATTTAGGTTCAATTTGGGAGAGAAAAGTGACGTTGACACAAAAATTCTTAAGAAAAGAATGAGTTTGAACTCCTTTCGATGTGTCATCTATAATTAGTTTCTTAGGATGAGCATCTACGTACTTTCATTCCTTCGGTAAAGAAGGTTCGGAAGAAGATACATCCAAGTTGCTAGATGGAGAATGTGTTTCATTTAAATTCAAAGTATCAAACTTAAGATCATCATCAAAATCATTTTTCTTAGCTTTGAAAACTTTATTAAAAACAACATGAATAGATTCTTTTATAACTAAAGTTCTTTTATTAAAGATGCGAAAAACCTTTGAAATAAAAGAATAACTAAGAAAAATTCCTTCATCGGATTATGCATCAAACTTTCTTAATGTATCTTTTTTATTCAAAATAAAATATTTACACGCGAAAATTTTAAAGTATGAAACGTTAAGTTTTTTATTATTCCACAACTCATAAGGAGTTTTGGAGAGTAATGGTCTTATTAGAACCCTATTCATAACATAGCATGTCGTATTTACGGCTTCGGCTCAAAAATATTTGGGTAGACTATGTTGATTTAACATGGTTCTTGCCATTTCTTGTAAGTTTCTATTTTTTTCTTTCTACTACTCTATTTTATTGAGGATTTCTCAAAGTAGAGAAATTATGGTTGTATCCATTAGATTAACAAAAGTCTTGAAAGTCACAATTTTGAAATTCACCACTGTGATCACTTCGAATTGATGAAATCATAAAACCATTTTCATTTTGAACAAGTTTATAAAACTTAGAGAAATACCTAAAGCAATCATTTTTATGTGCTAAGAAGTAAGTCCAAGTATATCTACTATAATCGTCAATAATAACAAAGGCGTATTTGCTACCTCCTAGGCTTGATGTAGCAATTAGTCCAAACAAGTCCATATAGATCAATTGCAATGGTTTGAAGGTGCTTATTTGGTTCTTTGGTTTGAAACTACCTTTTATTTGTTTTCTAGTTGACATGCATCACACACATTGTCTTTAACGAACTTAATGTGAGGAATTCCGCTTACAAGTTCTTTAGATAAGATTTGAGAGATTAGTTTCATGCTAGCATAACCTAATCTCCTATGCCAAAGCCAAGCATTGTCATTTAAAACTGAAAAACATATTTCATTGCAAAGATCATTAATGTCGATAGTGTATAAATTATTTTATTTTAGGGCAATCATAGATATGTTTTTGTATGGTTTTTCAATAATACAAGCATTAGATTCAAATTTAACAATATATCCTTTATCACATAATTGACTAATGCTCAAAAGGTTATGCTTTAAGTCATCAACCAACAACACATCTTCAACAAAAAGGTTAGATTTGTTACCTATGGTTCCTTTGCCAATGATTTTACCCTTATTATTGTCTCCGAAGGTGATATATCCTTCATCTAGGCTAGTGAGCTTAGAGAATTGAGATGGATCTCCGATCATATACCTTGAGCATCTACTATCAAGGTATCATTTTTTGCTCTTAGCTTGTGATGGTATATTTTTTATAAAAAAGGATGATTTTTGGGTACCCATTTGACCTTGGGTGACTCAAAAACCAATTTACAAAGCTTATTATGTTGCATTGAGTCATTTGAGGTTCTCTCAGGAACCCAAATCAATTTATGTAGACTATATTTCTTAAATGGACATTTGTACACAACATGTCCAAGTTTGCAACAAAAGTTACATTTGGTGTGAGGTGATACATGCAACGTAGGACCTTTAACAAAGGTGGTCAGATTTTGGTGAGAGTTACTCACAAATCCAATTCTGCCTCTCCTATGAACATGACCCTTATTGACAAGGATCATGTTTGAGGACTTGCTACCAACCACAAATTTTTCTAAGGTTTCTTTTATTAGTAAGTTTTTCTTTTGAAGTATTTCTAGTTCATCACATTTTATACATAGAGTTAAATTATCATTGTGTTCAACTTTTAATCTATCGAAATCACTAACAAGAGAAGCATGCTCTTTTTTCAATAGTTTATATTTTTTACTAATTAATTTATATTCATCAAATAAATCATGAAAAGCATTTAATAGTTCATCAAAAGATAAATTTGTATCAAATGGACTACTTACCTCATCTCTAATAGCCATTAGCACAGAGTGAGCAACTTGTTCTGTGTTGGTTGGCTCCTCTTATTCGGATGCACTTGAGTCATCCCAAGTTGCTTTAAGAGCCTTCTTCTTCTTTGGTTACTTCCTCTTTGCTTAGGGACATTCACTCTTAAAGTGTCTTGGCTTCTTGCATTCATAGCATATCACTTGTTCTTTTTTAGGTTTAACTTTATTTTTAGTATCATTTTTAAATTTATTTATTTTTATGAATTTTTTGAACTTTTTGTCAAGAGTGTCAAGTCTTCATCAAAGTCTTAATCACTTGAATTTTCTTTCAAGTGGTATTCTTGAGTTCTTAGTGTCATATCCTTCTTGTTCTTTAGAAGGTTGTTCTCAAGCTCTTCATGAGTAATACAAATCATCTTATAGGTAATTAGTGACCTGATTAGTTCTTCGAGAGGAAAGTTATTTAAATCTTTGGCCTCTTGAATGGTCGTGACTTTAGGATCCCAACTCTTTGGAAGGGATCTTAAGATTTTATTAACAAGTTCAAAATCCGAGAAACCTTTACCAAGTCCTTTTAGACTATTAATGACATTCGTAAATCAGGTGTACATGTCTTCAATGGTCTTACTCGATTTCATTCGAAACAATTCATAAGTATGAATTAAAAGATTAATTTTTGACTCTTTTATTCTACTAGTACCTTCGTGAGTAACTTCGAGTGTATGCCAAATATCAAAAGCTATTTCACAAATCAACACTCGATTGAACTCGTTTTTATCCAAAACATAAAACAAGGCATTCATAGCCTTGGCATTTAGAATGATAGTCTTCTTCTCTAACTCATTCCAATCATTCATTGGAAGAGAAGACTTTTGAAAACCATTTTCGACAATATTCCATAGCTCAAAATCTATAGAAATAAAAAAGATCCTCATTCTAGTCTTCCAATATGTGTAATCCATCCCATTGAACATGGGAGGACGTATGATTGAATGACCCTCTTGGTTATAGGCAAATGCCAGCTCTCTTGGAGTTCAAACCAAATGAGAGTAACCGAGCTCTAATACCAATTGTTGGGATCAAGAGCGGCACTAAGAGGGGGGGTGAATTAGTGCAATGGAAAATTCTTCAACTTCGTACAAAGTTTATCTCGATTCAAATCGTTTTGGAAAGATATTGAACTTAAAACTTTTGTAAGAATGTAAGGAGAAGCTCAAGGAAGTTTGTAGTAAAGTAAATTGCACAAAGGAAAAGCAAACTAGAATTTAGAATTGTTCAGTCAATGAGATCTACATCCACTTTGGATTCCTTCTCCATCGAGGTCACTAGCATCCACTAAAGGCCTTCCTTCAACAGGCGAAGATCAATTACCTTTTATAGCTCTTTCTTCTTTTGTTGGGTTTAGGAGATAACCCTTACAAGTCTAAGAGAGGGAGGAGGAGAACTCTTCTTACTTTTAAAACACTTTTCACATCCCAAAGACTTAAAATTTTTCACACATATAATAGCACTTTATTACCCTTTCATGCAGAAAAGGGTGGGGTGTTTATAGGCCCCAATGGCTTCAAAAATAGAGACAAAAAGTATCTCATCCTGGATTTTCGGGGTACTGGCGGTACTATCGCCATTATTGGGCAATACTACTGCTTGCAGTCTGACACTGGGCAGTACAATTGCTTAGTCTGGGTGGTACTACCACCTGATAGGGGCGGTACCACCTCTGGCAGTATTAACTACCGGTGGTTCCACCGCTCGACCACTTGGGGGACTACGTCCAAGGCGGTGCCACCGCCGGTAGTGATTTTAGATACTGAATGGGCTTATTTAGTCAACCCAATCCAACCCTATTAAGGGCCCAGTTGGCCCCCTAATCGAGTTAGTAGGATTACCTCCTAATCCTAACCCAGCTAATGTGCTAACTACAATTAAGACATGAGATTAAGTTCGGTATGTCGATTTTTCTATCAGCGAACTTCCGACAAACTTCTCGGCGAGTCTTCCGGCGAACTCCTGATGAACTCTCAGTGAACTCCCAATGAACTCTGAGCGATCTTCTGATGAATTCTCAGTGATGTTCCAATAAACTCTCAGCGATCTTCTGATGAACTCTTAGTGATCTTCCGATAAACTCGCAGCGGATCTTTCGACAAATAATCGGAACGATCTTTCGATGACTCTGACGAGGCTCCTGACATAGCTGATCCGGTACTTCATCGATCTCTACTCTGGGTCATCATCTGTTTATGCCTATACTAATATTGTAGTTATATCTTGGCATACGCTTATCTCAATACATAGATTAGGTCATAATCATTTGTTGAATCTGATTTGCACATCAAATTCGAGTTCAATAGTTTATGTATCATAAAATCTAGAAGTATATCATCATGATTATATACATGATCACTAATAAAATAATATTTAATATCAATTATTTAGTTGCTACGAATGTTGAATGAGATTCTTTGTTAAACACGATAAACTCGCAGCGATCTTCTGATGAACTCTTAGTGATCTTCCGATAAACTCGCAGCGATCTTCTGATGAACTCTTAGTGATCTTCCGATAAACTCGCAGCGATCTTCTGATGAACTCTTAGTGATCTTCCGATAAACTCGCAGCGATCTTCTGATGAACTCTTAGTGATCTTCCGATAAACTCGCAGCGATCTTCTGATGAACTCTTAGTGATCTTCCGATAAACTCGCAGCGATCTTCTGATGAACTCTTAGTGATCTTCCGATAAACTCGCAGCGATCTTCTGATGAACTCTTAGTGATCTTCCGATAAACTCGCAGCGATCTTCTGATGAACTCTTAGTGATCTTCCGATAAACTCGCAGCGATCTTCTGATGAACTCTTAGTGATCTTCCGATAAACTCGCAGCGATCTTCTGATGAACTCTTAGTGATCTTCCGATAAACTCGCAGCGATCTTCTGATGAACTCTTAGTGATCTTCCGATAAACTCGCAGCGACAAATAATCGACGATCTTTCGATGAACTCTTGACGAGCTCCTGACATACTTCCGGTACTTCATCCGAATCTTCTACTCTGGGTCATCATCTGTTTTATGCCTTACTACTATTGTAGTTAATCTTGCACACTTATCTCAATACATAGATTAGGTCATAATAATTTGTTAATTGATTTCATCATCAAAATTCGAGATTCAATAGTTTTGTATCAATAAAATCTAAAGATATATCATGATTATAAACATGATCCCTAATAAAATAATATTTAATATCAATATATTTAGTTCTAGAATGTTGAATGAGATTCTTTGTTTGTTAAACAATAGCACTAGTATTATCACATTTTATAGGGATGTTTTTCAAATAAAGTTTATAGTCTTCTAAAGTGTTTTTCATTCAAATAACTTGTACACAACATGCACCAAGTGCTATACATTCAGTCTTGGTTGTAAATAATATAACAAAATTTTACTTCTTGGAAGACCAAGAAATAAGTGCAAGACCTAAGAGTTAACATATTCTAAAAGTGCTTGATCTATCTATGCTACATCTAGCAAAGTCAACATCAGCATAAGCAATCAAATCAAAATTTTTAGATTTTAAATACTAGAATCCTAGATTAGGAGTTCCTTTTAAGTATCTAAAAATTCTTTTAACTGCTTTATAAAGAGATTATTTAGGATTAGATTGAGAGATATGTAGGATTAGATTGAAATCTAGCACAAAGCCCAATACTAAATATTATATCAGGTCTAGTTATTGTGAGGTGTAGTAAATTACCTATCATACCTCTATAAGTCTTTTGATCAAAATATTTTCCTTCAATATCCATATCTAATTTGATAGAAGTGCTCATTGGTGTGTTAATGGCCTTAGCATTATCTAGCTGAAACCGTTTGAGTAGATCTAAAAAATACTTAGTTTGACTAACAAAAGTTCTATCACTTAGTTGCTTAATTTGTAATCCTAAAAAAAATATCAATTTACCCATTAAAATCATTTTGAATTCTTGGCTCATACTTTTGACAAAATTTTCACACAAAGATTTATTTGTAAAACAAAAAATTAATATCATCAACATAAATTTGAATAATAAAAAAATTATTTTTAAAATATTTAATAAATAATGTGGTATCAACCTTACCTTTCAAAAATAATTCTTAATAAGAAATGATCTATCTTTTATACCAAGCCATTGAGGCTTACTTCAATCCATAAAGAGTGTTAGATAATTTAAGAATATAGTTTAGAAAAAAAATATTCTTAAATATGAGTGATTACTCTATATAAACTTCTTTAAAAATAAAGCCATTAAAAAAAGTACTTTTGACATTCATTTGAAATAGCTTAAATTTATTATAATATGTATAAGCACGGAGTGTCCTTAAGGTTTCAAATAAGCAAGACAAACTTAGTATCATGGTTCGAAACAATACTAGATTAGTGGCCGAAGGTTTCAACTAAGAAGAAAGTATAGTCACAGGAGCGAAGGTTTCTTCGTAATCTATACTTTTTTCTTAGTTGAAACCTTCGACCACTAATCTAGCATTATTTCGAACCATGATACTAAGTTTGTCTTGCTTATTCTTAAAGACACATTTAGTACTAATTACAAGATGATCACTAGGTCTAGGAATAAGCGTCCACACCTTATTTCTCTTAAATTGATTTAACTCTTCATGTATTGCAAAAACCCATGAGTTATCTTTTAGAGCATCATCAATACATTTTGATTCAATTTGAGACAAAAAGACAGTATTTGCATAAAAAATTTTAAATAAAGAATGAGTTTGAATACCTTTTGATGTATCTCCAATGATTAACTCTTTAGGATATGTATCTATATACTTTCATTCCTTAGATAAGAATTCTTTGGAAATAAATGCATCAAAGTTGCTTGGGAGAGAAGAATTTTCATTCAAATTCAAAGTGTCAAAATCAAAATCATCATCAAAATTATTTTTCTTAAATTTAAAAAACTTATTAAAAATAATATGGATGGATTCGTCGATAACCAAGGCTCCTTTATTGAAAACTCGATAAGTTTTAAAAATAGAAGAATATTTAAGAAAAATACATTCATCGGATTTTGCATTGAATTTTTCTAAGACATCCTTTTCATTTAAAATAAAACATTTATAACAAAAAAATTAAAATATAAAATATTAAGTTTTTTATTGCTCCATAATTCATAAAGAGTTTTGGATAGTAGTGGTCTTATGAGAGCCCTATTTATGACATAGCATGCCTTGTTAATAGCTTTGGCCCAAAAATATTTAGATAAACTATGTTCATTAAGCATAGTTCTTGCCATCTCTTATAAACTCTTTTTTTTTCTCTCAACAACTCTATTTTGTTATGGATTTCTTAAAGTGGAGAAATTATGGTCCCACCCATTTAAATCACAAAAATCTTTTTCATTTAAAATAAAACATTTATAACAAAAAAATTAATATCATCAACATAAATTTGAATAATAAAAAAATATTTTCCTTCAATATCCATATCTAATTTGATAGAAGTGCTCATTGGTGTGTTAATGGCCTTAGCATTATCTAGCTGAAACCGTTTGAGTAGATCTAAAAAATACTTAGTTTGACTAACAAAAGTTCTATCACTTAGTTGCTTAATTTGTAATTCTAGACATAACTCTTACAAGTTCTTTAGTTATAATTTATGAAATTAATTTCATACTTGCATGACCTATTCTTCTATCCAAAGTCATGCATCATTGTTTAAAATTGAAAAATAAGTTTTATCACAAAAATCACCAAGATCAATAGTATACACATTATTAGTCTTTAAGATAATCATAGATCTATTTTTTTGTGGTATCTCTATAATGCAAGCATTAGATTTAAATTTAATGTTATATCTCTTATCACACAATTGACTAATGCTTAGTAAGTTATGTCCCACCCATTTAATCACAAAAAATCTTAAAAATTATGGTTTTTAAATTCACCACCATATTCATTACAAATAGAGGAAATCATAAACCCTTTTTATTTTGAACTAATTTGCTAAACTTTGAAAAAAATTTAAAGCAATCACTTTTATATGCTAAGGAGTATGTTTACTATAATCATCAACAATCACAAAAGCATATTACTACCTCCTAGACTTATGATATCAATTGGTCAAAATAAATCCATATGAATTAATTGTAGTGGTCTAGATATACTTACTTGATTTTTAGATTTAAAGATACTCTTTAATTATTTATCTAGTTGGAATGCATCATAAATTTTATCTTTGATAAATTTAATTCTAGACATAACTCTTACAAGTTCTTTAGTTATAATTTATGAAATTAATTTCATACTTGCATGACCTATTCTTCTATCCAAAGTCATGCATCATTGTTTAAAATTGAAAAATAAGTTTTATCACAAAAATCACCAAGATCAATAGTATACACATTATTAGTCTTTAAGATAATCATAGATCTATTTTTTTGTGGTATCTCTATAATGCAAGCATTAGATTTAAATTTAATGTTATATCTCTTATCACACAATTGACTAATGCTTAGTAAGTTATGTTTAAAACTATTTACTAATAACACATATTCAATTAAGAGGTTTGATTTGTTACCTATATTTTTTTCACCAATAATTTTTCTTTTATTGTTGTCTCTGAAGGTGACATATCCTTCATCTTGTTAGGATCAAGGTCGCACTAAGAGGGGGGGTGAATTAGTGCAGCAGTAAAATAACGTCGGTTTAAAAAACTTTCGTACGATAAAAACTGTTTCCGACGTAAAACCGATTTCGGAAACTTAACTTTGAAACACGTTCATAAATGAGTAGAAGGCAGTAATCTATTGAAGAGGTTTGTAGTAAAGATAAAAGCAAGAATAAATGCAAACCAGAGAAGACGACAATTTATAGTAGTTCGGTCAATCGTGACCTACATCCACTCCTTCGATTCCTCTTCCGTCAAGGCCACCGGCATCTACTAGAGGACTTCCTTCAATAGGCGAAGACAACTCCTTCTTACACCCCTCTTCTCCTTTTATCGGGTTTAGGAGATAACCCTTACAAGCACTCACTCTCCTCTTAAGCTATTCTAACACTTAGACTCAAGGAGGAGGATTCTAAAAAGATTACAGCAGAGTTTTCTCACTTTTGAATGCTCTGTGCTTATATGCTTTAATCAGGGATAGGAGGTATTTATAGGCTTCATGCTGATTCAAACTTGGAGCCTAAATCTTTCCCATCCCGGGTTCCCCGGGTACGGGCGATACCACCGCCCAGGTCTGGCTAGTGCTGGGCGGTACCACCACCTGGCACCCTGTCAGGGGTGGTACAATTGCCCAGACTGGCGGTACCACCACCTGGCACCCTGTCAGGGGTGGTACAATTGCCCAGACTGGCGGTACCACCACCTGGCACCCTGTCAGGGGTGGTACAATTGCCCAGACTGGCGGTACCACCACCTGGCACCCTGTCAGGGGTGGTACAATTGCCCAGACTGGCGGTACCACCACCTGGCACCCTGTCAGGGGTGGTACAATTGCCCAGACTGGCGGTACCACCACCTGGCACCCTGTCAGGGGTGGTACAATTGCCCAGACTGGCGGTACCACCACCTGGCACCCTGTCAGGGGTGGTACAATTGCCCAGACTGGCGGTACCACCACCTGGCACCCTGTCAGGGGTGGTACAATTGCCCAGACTGGCGGTACCACCACCTGGCACCCTGTCAGGGGTGGTACAATTGCCCAGACTGGCGGTACCACCACCTGGCACCCTGTCAGGGGTGGTACAATTGCCCAGACTGGCGGTACCATGGCCCCGGGTACCACAACCTGACACAATCTTGAAACTGTGCCATGACAGTGAGACTTCTTTGGGCATTATTTGGGCCTCTTATGGGCCCAACACAGTTCTTACATGAGATGAGCCTAGATGGCCCCTAATTGGGTTGGCCCAAATCCAATCTCAATTACGTGCTAATTAAGATTCCTAAGACATATTCTAAGCTAAACAAATCCCTATGTCAATTCTTCCGACGAGCTTCCGACGATCTTCCGTCGAACCTCCAACGAACTCTCAGTAATGTTCCGGCAAGCTCCTAGACTTCACGATGATCTTTTTAGCGAGTTCCATCAAGCTTCTCTGGCAAGCTCCGTGACTTCTCGGTTGGTTCCCACAGAACTTTCGACGAACGTCCGGACTTCCGACGAACTCTCGAACTCCCAACGTGATCGTGTCCTTGACTCCAGGACTTCATTTTGCTTCATGCCTTGCTATCGTAGTTAATCTTGCACATGTAAAACAAACTTCAATCTAGACAATTAATACTAAGCATTAATCAAGTTGTCCGGCATGTCATTGGTCTCTCGATGCTTCGTTTGATTCTTCGGCACATCATCCTATCTTACGTTCTATTGCCCAATCGGCCAGTTGACTCCGCAACTCCGATATTCTTGGCACAATGTCCGCTCTTCTTGGCCCGATGCTCGAATCCATGGCCCAAAGCCTTCTATCGATATGTCGACCGATCTACCGGCCCGACGTCCAATCTTCTAACATGTTCCTCCGGCACAACATGATTTTTCCTGCTTTAATTGTCTCACCCTGATCGAAGCATCCTGCGTCGCTCAAATGCAGATTAAAACATAAACACTATTAATTGGTTTTATCATCAAAATTTGAGATTCAACAATCTCTCCCTTTTTGATGATGATAACCAATCGACGACGGAGTTAACCTTAACTCCGAGAGTTTAAACAAACTCCCCCTATCAATATGCCATATTGATAGAAACTCTTGGATTCAGAAATCTAAGCAACATGTCATGATCAAATCATGCATGACATCAACATACTTCTCCCCCTTTGTCATCAACAAAAAGGAGAACTTCCAACTCTCATGTGTTTAAGATAAGTTCTAGACATTGCATGAAAGACATAATATCCATTTTTATCATCATGTAAGTTTGCTATCATCATAGATATGCAAGGTAGTAAGATAGCATGTTCTACTTCATACAAGCTAGCAATTTTAAAGATGTTCAAGTTGGCATATTTACTTTTCTTTGCGATAGGCAAGATAGCAATGTTGCTTCTCTTGAGATTGGAAGCTAGCAAGTGTAGGTGATGTTCAAGATAGCAAGCTCTTTCTTCTCTTTTGAGAAGTGCCATTTTTGCTTTCTTTGCAAAGTGCATGCTAGCAAAATTTTGCTTCATTCTTGAATTGTGCAAGCTAGCAAAATTCAAGATAACAAGTTAGCAAGAGACAATGTTTTACATGAAGCAAGCAAACAATTTGGCAAGTGTTATGTTTGCATCTTCTCTTTAGATGTGCAAGAAAGTAAGTTTTTGTATTTTCTGATTGGGCTAACATGTCCTATTTACTTTTCTTTGCGAAGCAGATAGCAATGTTTGCTTCTTGAGATGGAAGCTAGCAAGTGTAGGTGATGTTCAGATAGCAGCTCTTTTCTTCTTTTTGAGAAGTGCCATTTTGCTTCTTGCCAAAGGGGGCATGCTAGAAAATTTTGCTTCATTCTGAATTGTTGGCATAGCTAGCAAATTCAAGATAACAAGTTAGCAAAGACAATGGTGACATGAAGCAAGCAACATTGGCAAGGTTAGTGGAATCTTCTCTTTAGATGTGCAAGAAGTAAGTTTTTTGTATTTCTTGACTTGGTGCAAGCTAGCTAATTTGCTTTCTAGCAAGTTTTGCTCCCCCTTTGTCATTGTCAAAAAGAAGGGAAGACCCTTTACGTCAATTTCTAAATCATGATAAAGGTAAATAGCATAGATAAAAATTCAACTCATGAATGTCAAAATAATTATTTTATCATGAATATTTCATCATTGCATGCATTATTATCATAAGTTAAAGTATTGCATGCATAATATCAAATCACCATTCATAATTACATCAATATTTCAATCATTATTTTAATAATAAAAAACTCATCATGCCCATAATGTAAAATCATCAAACATGATACAAACATTTATTTTCAAAATATTCATCATGTATATAAAATATAAAATCATCATTACATGCATGATTCCAAATCATGATTCTAGAGTATTATTTCAGAAAATGATAATTATTGATTTTCACATTATTTCAAAAAATCATAGTGTTGCATGCATCATATCAAATCATTTCAAGCCATGCAACCATAAATACATAGAAATCATGTCATGAAAGATAAGACCACTTAAATACTAAAAGACATGATCCATATAGTAAATCTCCTCTTAAACAAAATACCAAAAGGAATTCTTGGGAGATCATGATATAGATAAAGTTCATTTAATCTTGTAGGAGAACAAGATCTCAATTCATGCATATAAAATCTCTCAATTCATTATGAATCATAAAAATCATAATTCTGAAAAATCATGATTCATTTAGATAGTCGATAGCAAAAAGAAACAAGGAGATAATGATCTTAATTCATAGAAAGATTTCAAGTATCAAATATCGAGAAATCAAGATCATGAATTAAATTATTTTTCTCTTTAGTAAATGTCAAAGAGAAACATAGGAGATCAAATAAGAGATCTTGATTCATAAAAGATTTCATATTATAAATCTTGAAAAACCAAGATAAAGCTCATTCAAATTTAAATCATCGAATCAAAATCATTTTTAAGAGATTCATAAAAGTGATACAAATAGATTCATTGATCTCCTTTTTGGAAAACTCGATAAAGTAGGAAAAATAGATTTTTCAAGGAGAAACCTTTCCTCTTTTTAGTTGTTTCAATTCATGTGATTTATTTCATTCAAGCATGTCCTTTTTCATTTATGTCAAATAAAAATATGCGTCAATTGTTTAAAAAATCGAAAACGAACTTTCATTACGACAAAGATCGATAATCACAAAAATCATCATGCATAATTTCGAAATATAAATTTATTAAGCATTATCATTATGCATCACTACTTTGGGCATGACATCAAAATATGGTTTCAAAACATTTAATTTTTTTATTACAATAATTACATCATTATGCATCATCAAAATTGATTTTATCAAACGTAAAGCATTTTCTATCAAGATCATTTTGTTTGTTGTAGTCATGCATTTTTCTTTTTAGGTGAATCTAACATTTCATGCTTAGTTTTTCATACAAAAGCCATACATCATTAAATCATTAAGCATGATATTAAACTTTTCGATATTTTCATTAAGGCATTAAGCATGGTTTCAATCAAAATCTGAAATTATCAAGACACACATTATTTCTTCTTAAAAAACATTCATAGGATCATCATTAGATTAAATCTAACATTTTATTCCATTAACATAAAACATGCAATTTTCAAAATTACTAGCATGATCATAATTTTTGCATTTTCATTTTTAAACATGTAATTTTCAAGAAAAAATAATTATTCTAAACTAAATAAAAAAGAAAATACATCATGAAAAGCATTATGTAATTTCAAAATAAACTAAAGGCATTTTGATTACCTCATCGTTGAAAGCAGTTAAGGCGTAGTTTGCCACCTCGCCTTTTTTTTATTTTCTCCTCATCTTCGGAGGAGCTCAATTCATCCCAATTTTTGTTCTTCTTCTTGCGTTTAAAGCAAGTAGTTCCATTCTTTTTATTCTTAAAATTTTGTTTTATTAACTTTTTAAATTTCTTTACAAGTTCAAGTTCACCATCACTTGAGCTTATGCTCGAGTGGTCTTCATGAGTTCTATGTCCCAAATCCTTCCTGTTCTTTGGAACGCGGTTCTCAAGTTCTTCATGTGCATTGCACATCATTTCATGGGTCATCAAAGACCCTATGAGTTCTTCGATCAAAAAGGTATTCAAAATTTTTGATTCTTGTATAGCAGTTACTTTTGAATCCCAAGTTTTAGAAAGCGATCGTAAAATCTTGTTAATAAGTTTAAAATTCGAAAAACCTTTACCAAGAGCTTTTAAACCATTGACGACATCCGTAAAACTGGTGTACATGTCTCCAATGGTTTCGCTTGGTTTCATATGAAACATTTCAAAATCGTACATCAAAAATTTACTTTAGAATCTTTTATACTACTTGTGCCTTCGTGTGTGATTTCAAGAGTGCGCCAAATATCAAAAGTCGTTTCACATAAAGAAACCCGATTAAACTCCGTTCTATCTAAAGCACAAAATAGAGCATTCATAGCTCTAGCATTTAAAGAAAATGTCTTTTTCTCCCAATCATTCCAATGGTTCATTGGAAGAGAAGACATTCGTAAACCGTTCTCGATAATATTTTATAAATTTAAATCCAATGAAAGCAAGAAAACTCTCATTCGAGTTTTCCAATAAGTGTAGTCCATCCCATTGAAAAAGGGAGGACGAATGAGAGAGTGACCCTCTTGAAAGCCGAAAAGAGCCATTTCTATTTGGGTGTTAAACCAAATTAGAAAACCATGCCTCTGATACCAATTGTTAGGATCAGGGTCGGCACTAAGGGGGGGGTGAATTAGTGCAGCGGTAAAATAACATCGGTTTAAAAAACTTTCGCACGATAAAAACTGTTTCCGACATAAAACCAATTTTGGAAACTTAACTTTGAAACACGTTTGTAAATGAATAGAAGGCGTAAGCTATTGAAGAGGTTTGCAGTAAAGATAAAAGCAAGAATAAATGCAAACCAGAGAAGATGGCAATTTATAGTGGTTCGGTTAATTGTGACCTACATTCACTCCTCTGATTCCTCTTCCATCGAGGCCACCGGCATCCATTAGAGGTCTTCCTTCAATAGGCGAAGACCAACTCCTTCTTACACCCCTCTTCTCCTTTTATCGGGTTTAGGAGATAACCCTTACAAGCACTCACTCTCCTCTTAAGCTATTCTAACACTTATACTCAAGGAGGAGGATTCTAAAATGATTACAACAGAGTTTTCTCACTTTTTAATGCTTTGTGCTTATATGTTTTAACCAAGGATGGGAGGGGTATTTATAGGCTTCAAGTTGATTTAAACTTGGAGCCTAAATCTTTCCCATCCCGGGTTCCCCGGGTATGGGCGGTACGATCGCTTGCATTAGGCGGTACCACCGCCCAGTGTCAGTTTGACTGACATTGTCCTAGGTGGTAAAACCACCCAGGTCTAGTGGTACCACCACCTGGCGGCCAATGCTGGGCAATACCACCGCCTGGCACCCTACCAGGGGCGGTACAATCGCCCAGACTGGCGGTACCACCGCCTGACATAGTCTTGAAGACTTTGCCACGATGGTGAGACTTCTTTGGTCACTATTTGGGCCTTTTATTGGGCCCAACACAGTTCTTACATGGGCCTAGCTAGCCCCTAATTGGGTTGGCCCAAATCCAATCCCAATTACATGCTAACTATGATTCCTAAGACATATTCTAAGCTAAACAAATCCCTATGTCAATTCTTCCGGCGAGCTTCCGTCGAACCTCCGACGAACTCTCGGTAATGTTCCAGCAGACTCTCGGCAAGCTCCTAGACTTCACAATGATCTTCTTAGCGAGTTTCGTTGAGCTTCTCTAGCAAGCTCCATGACTTCTCAGTTGGTTCCCGCAAAACTTCCAACGAATGTTCAAACTTTCGACAAACTCTCGAACTCCCAACGTGATTGCGTCCTTGACTCCGGGACTTCATTTTGCTTCATACCTTGCTATCATAGTTAATCCTGCACATGTAAAACAAACTTCGATCTAGACAATTAATACTAAGCATTAATCAAGTTATACGGCATGTCATTGGTCTCTCGACACTTTGTCTGATTCTTTGGCACATCATCCTCTCTTATGGCCTATTGCACAATTGGCCAGTTGACTCCACAACTCCGATATTCTTGGCGCAATGTCTACTCTTCTTGGCTTAATGCCTGAATCCATGGCTCGAAGCCTTCTGTCGATATGTCGACCAATCTACCGGCCCGACATCCAATCTTCTGACATGTTCCTCCGGCACAACATGATTTTTTCTGCTTTAATTATCTCACCCTGATTGAAGCATCTTGCGTCACTCAAAATGCAGATTAAAACATAAACACTATTAATTGGTTTCATCATCAAAATCTGAGATTCAACACATCTTGCCTATTGAATCTCGAATTTTGATTATGAAGTCAATTGTCATTTGTTATCTAATCTATATGTTGAGATAAGTGTGCAGGATTAATTAGGATGAAAGTAAGATATGCAGCAAGAGTTGCGTCGGAGTCAAGACTATGATCACGTTGGGGGTTCGAGAGTTCGACGGAAGTCCGGACGGTCGTCGGAGGTTCTGCGGGAACAAATCCGAGAAGTCTAGGAGCTTGCCAAAGAAGCTGGTCGAAACTCACCAAGTGGATCGTTGTAAGTCCAGGAGTTTGCCGGAAGTCTGCCGGAGCATCGACAAGAGTTCGTCGGACATTCGCTGGAAGTTCGCCAGAAGCTCGCTGGAAGGGAACTCAACGTTGCCGGTTAAAAACCTGCTTAGGACTGTCTTAATGTCATAGTTTGCATGTAATTAGGGTTAGGATTAAGGGTTAATCCTATAACCCGGTTAGGGGCCAATTGGGCCTGAGTTCGGATTGGTTTGGGCCAAGTTTGGAGCCCAACCAGTAAGCTGAAATAGTCTAGGCGGTGGCACCGCCCAGAACCCGAGAGTTCTGGCGGTGGCACCGTCAGTACACTATCTATCTGACACTGACAGGCGGTGGCACCGCTACTGATAGGCAGTGGCACCGCCAGCATTGGGAAACCCAAAGAATTCAAATTTGGAGCCCAAATTTGAATTCTCTTGGGACCTATATAAACCCCACCCTTTCATGCATGAAAGGGCACCAAAACTTAGCATTTATTTTGAGATTTTGAGAGCTTAAAAGTGTTGTAAAAGGTCAAAAGTTCTTCTCCCTCTTTTCTTCCAAGTTTTGATCATTCAAGAGAGGAGTGAAAAATCTGTAAGGGTTGTCTCCTAAGCCCGTCAAAAGGAGTGAAATTGTAAAAGGCTGGTTGGCCTTCGCCTATTAAAGGAAGGCCTCTAGTGGACGTCGGTGACCTCATCGAAGGAGGAAGCCAAAAGTGGATGTAGGTCAAGATTGACCGAAACACTCTAAATCTTGGTTTGCATTTACATTTTGTTCTTTATCTTAATTGTTACTGCCTCTATAGCTTTACTTTAACTGCACTTTGCTTGATCTTAAGTTAAAGTAATTTTTGAATCGACTTTCATATCGAAATCGTTTTTATCATACGAAAGCAGTTTTAAATCGTTGAAAGTTTTCCGCTGTACTAATTCACCCCCCCCCCCCCCCTCTTAGTGCTCTTGATCCTAACATTGCTTAGTGAGCTTAGAGAAATGTATTGGATCTTCGGTCATGTGCCTTGAGTATTCATTATCAAGATACAATCTTTTACTCCTAGCTTTCTATTGTAGCTATATCTACAAGAAAGGGGAGTTTGCTTTAGGTACCCATGTAACTTTGGGTCCCTCATGTTTAGATCTACCTATGTTGACTATTGGCATTAAGTCATTTATGGTTCCTTTAGGAACCCAAACTAATTTATATGAGTTATATTTTTTAAATAAATATTTATAGGCATAATGACCACATCTACCATAAAAATTATATTTAATTTTAGGGGGAACATGCAATGCAATGTGGATCATTTAACAAATATAGTTAGCTTTTGTTAAGTATTACTAATCACAAAGTTGATTCCTTCATTTCTATGTACATGACCTTTGTTAGCAAGAATCATGTTTAATGATTTGTTTCCAATTTTAAAATTTTCTAATTTTTGTTGTAATAATACGATTTTCTTTTTGATTGAGTTTTACTCATCATATTTAATACAAGAAGTTAACATGTAATTGTCATACTCATATTTAATTTATCAAATTTACTAGAAAGAGAAACATGATCATTTTTTAGCAATTTATATTTCTTATCAACTAATTTAAATTTCTCATATAAATCATGAAATGTTAGAAACGAGTCGGCACTGGGGGGGGGGGGGGGTGAATTAGTGCAGCGGTAAAATCGTCGATTTCGAAAAACTTTCGTACGTTGAAAACCGATCAGAAAGATATTAACATGGAAGGATAAGGGAGTTAAGCATAGTGAAAGTAAGGTAAGGAGGAGATGCAGTTTGCTATAAAATTAAATTGCTCAAAGTAAATGCAAACTGCGTTTTTATAGTGGTTCAGTCATCGTGACCTACATCCACTCCCGATTCCTCCTCCGTCGAGGCCATTGGCATCCACTATCGGTCTTCCTTCAATGGGTGAAGACCAACTACCTGTTTATACCCCTCTTCTCCTTTTCACAGAGACAACCTTTATAAGTACTCACTTCTCTTTTAAACAGAATTCTAGACTTAGAGTAGAGGAGGGAATTTATCAAGAGATAGCAATAGCGTTTTCTTACTTTTAAATTCTCTATGCTTATGTGTATTAACTAGGGATGAGAGGAGTATTTATAGGCCTTAAGTTGATTCAAACTTGGAGCCTAAAAATATCTCATCCCGAGTCTCCCGAGTATAGGCGGTACCACGGCTTGTGTTGGGCGGTACCATCGCCAATGTTAGTCTGACACTGACACTGTATTGGGCTGTACCACCGCTTGGCACCCTGCCACTGGGTGGTACCACTACCTGACAGTCTCTCGAAGACTATGCCTGGGCGATACCACCGCTTGACACAGTCTCGAAGATTATGCCACGATGGTGCCACCTCTTGGGTCACTATTTGAGCCTTTCATTGGGCCCAACACAATTCTTACATGGGCCCAACTGGCCCCTAATTTGGTTGGTCCAATTCCAATCCCAATTATATGCTAACTATGAAATTTAAGATATTTTCTAAGCTAAACAAGTCCGTAAGTCAAATTTCTTCTGGTGAGCTTCCAACGAACTTCCGACGATCTCTCAGCAATGTTCCAATGGACTCACAGCAAGCTCCTAGACTTCACGATGATCCTCTTGGCAAGTTCCAATGAGCTTCTTTGGCAAGCTCCTGGACTTCTCGATCTATTCCAGCAGAACTTCCGACGAACGTCCAGACTTCCGACGAACTCTCGAACTCCCAACGAAATCGTGTTCTTGACTCCGGGACTTCATTTTGCTTTATGCCTTGCTATCATAGTTAATCCTACACACATAAAACATACTTCAATCTAGACAATTATTACTAAGCATGAATCATGTTGTTTGGCATATCATTGGTCCATCGACGCTTTGTCCGATTCTTCGGCGCAACATCCTCTCTTGCGGCCTATTGCCCAATCAACCAGTTGACTCCACAACTTCGATTTTCTTAGCATAATATCTGCACTTCTTGGCCCGATGCCCGAATCTATGGCCCGAAGCTTTCTGTCGATGCGTCGATTGATCCTTCGGCTCGACGTCCAATCTTTTGACATGTTTTTCACCGGCCCAACATGATTCTTCCTGCTTTAATTGTCTCATCTTGATCGAAGCTTCCTGCGTCACTTAAAAAATATATAAAATCATAAACACTATCAATTAGTTTCATCATCAAAATCTGAGATTCAACAATCTCCCCCTTTTTGATGATAACAACCAATTGATGACGGAGTTAAAATAAACTCCCGGAGTTTAACCAAACTCCTCTTATCAATATATCATATTAATAGAACTCTTGGATTCAAAAATCCAAGCAACATATTATCATAAACTTATGCATAACATCATACTTCTCCCCCTTTATCATCAACAAAAAGGAGAAGTCCAACTATCAAGTGTTTAGGACATACCAGTTCAATTCATTGCATAATAAACATAATCTTAAGTTTTACATCATGCAAGCTAGCAATGTTTATGATATGCAAGTTAACAAATCTGCTTTTCTTAACGATGTGCAAGATAGCATATTTTTACATCTTAATGGCTTAAAAGCTCTTGCCAAATATTTTTCGAATTTTGTGCTTGTTAACAAGATATTAAGATCCCTTCCAAAAAGTTGGGATCCTAAAATAATGACAGTACAAGAAGCAAAAGATCTTAATATTTTTTCACTTGAAGAACTTATCAGTTCATTATTGACATATGAAATGACTTGCAATACTCATAAAGAGCTTGAGAATAATCTTCCAAAGAATAGGAAGGATATGACATTAAGAACTCATGAAGATCACTTGAAAGAAAATTCAAGTGATGAGGACTATGATGATGACTTTGCACTCCTAACAAGAAAGTTCTTAAAACGAAAACTAAAAAATAAAAGTGAATTAAAAAGAAAAAGTTACCAAAGAACAAGAAAGCACTCAAGGTGACTTGGGATGAAACGAGTGCATCTGAAGATGAGGAGCAAACCGATGAAGACGAAGTGGGGAACTTCGCTTTGGTGAATCGTGACAATGAGATAAACAACTCAAATGAAACTCCTTTAATTTATTTTGAAATTACTTGATGTTTTTTATGAGTTGTTAGTAAAAAATTATATATATATATATATATATATATATATATATATATATATATATATATATATATATATATATATATATATATATATATATATAGGATCATGCTTGTCATACTAGTAATTTTGAAAATAATCATGATAATTACATGTTGTTTGATAAAGGAACATAATGTTAGATTTAAATCTAATGATAATCCTATGTATGTTTTTAAGAAGAAATAACATGTATCTTGATGATTTCTGATTTTGATTGAAAATGCATTTGATGAAATCAATTTTGATGATTTAATGATGTATAATGATGTAATGAAAATATTAAAAGTTTTGGTATCATGCCTAAAGTAATGATGCATAATAATCATGCTTAATGAGTTTATATTTCAAAATTATGCATGATGATCTTTGTGAATTATGGCTTACTAATCTTTATCATAATAAAAATTACTTTTTCAGTTTTCAATGATGATATATATTTTTGTTTGGAATAAAAGACAAAAGCATGCTCGTATGAAAACAAATCACTTAAATTGAAACAAAAAGGGGAGAATGCATGTTTCTTGACAAAATCTCTATCTTATCAAGTTTTTGTCTTACGAAATCCTAAGTAATGAATCTATTTATATTTTGAATCTTTTGAAATTATGAAAGTGATTTTGATGATTTAATGATGTATAATGATGTAATGAAAATATTAAAAGTTTTGGTATCATGCCTAAAGTAATGATGCATAATAATCATGCTTAATGAGTTTATATTTCAAAATTATGCATGATGATCTTTGTGAATTATGGCTTACTAATCTTTATCATAATAAAAATTACTTTTTCAGTTTTCAATGATGATATATATTTTTGTTTGGAATAAAAGACAAAAGCATGCTCGTATGAAAACAAATCACTTAAATTGAAACAAAAAGGGGAGAATGCATGTTTCTTGACAAAATCTCTATCTTATCAAGTTTTTGTCTTACGAAATCCTAAGTAATGAATCTATTTATATTTTGAATCTTTTGAAATTATGAAAGTGATTTTGATGATTTGAATTTGAATTAAAATTTTTCAACCGAATCAAGAACTTTCTTTTTGATTTCACTATTTGAGCTATTTTTTATGAGAATCAAAATATTTTCTATCTTCAATGATTTCTTCTTACCATTTACTAAAGAAGAGACTTATGCAAACAAACTATGATCTTGATAATGGTTTGTAATGGTTTGAAATTATGCATGTTATATGTTGAACATTTGAAACCATGTTTTGGTATCATGCATATTTAGGAAATGTTGAGTTGACAAATTGAATGAGTTGAAAATGAATAATGAATTTTCTTTTGATTATAACTTGTGATATTTTTTATATATGAATCATCATCTTGATTTCTTGATTTCTTGATTTTCAATACATAAGATTTTTCTATGAATCAAAATCTTGTTTTTGAACTCCTATGTTTCTTTTTGTTATTTACAAAAAGGAGATTTGTCAAGATAAATTATGTCATTTAGTATTCATGACTTAATCCTTCATGATCTTTGATATTTCATCTTTGATGATATGATTTTTCTTTGTATAATTCCTTGTATTCATGAAGTATATCTCATCACCATATTTTTCTTGATATATTTTTATGATGACTTGAACATTTACATCATTATGTTCTTTCCTTCTTATTTCTTGTTTACAATAACAAAAGGGGGAAAGAAAATAGCTAGCATCTCAAGAGAACCAAATTTGCTAGCTTGAATGATAAACTTAGACATGTTAGAGCTCCTAAATGCATAAATTATTCTTATACATTTTTCGGATCAAGATCTTGATTTCTCAAATTTTAGACTTGATCTCACATTTTTTATGATTGAAATAATTATTGGAATATTGATGTAATTATGAATGATGATTTGGTATTATGCATGCAATACTTTAACTTATAATAATGATGCATGCAATGATGAAATATTC
Organism: Musa balbisiana; assembly: GCA_004837865.1. NCBI lineage: Eukaryota > Viridiplantae > Streptophyta > Magnoliopsida > Zingiberales > Musaceae > Musa > Musa balbisiana. Next base: position 27,778,288 of record CM017192.1, on the reverse strand, counting down.
ATGATGAAAAATTGTTTTGACATTCATGACTTGATTTTTCATCTTTGTTATTTATCTTTATCATGATTTGAATATTGTAGTAAAGGAAAATGAATTATACTATTATATTGTTATTCCCCTCTTTTTGCCAATGATAAAGGGGGAGAAAGAATTGCTAGCATTCATATCACGAAAAGAGGCAAACTTGCTAGCTTGCTCATCTCAAAAGAGGTGCAAGAAGTGCTATCTTGCAAATTTCAAGAGAAGCAATGTTTGCTAAGTTATACATTTTAAGAAGATACAAAAAAGTCTATCTTGCATATCTCAAAAGATGTAAAATTTTGCTAACTTTCATATGTGTAAAATTGCTAGCTTGCATACTCTAAAATAATATAAAGTTGCTAGCTTGTATGTTGTAAATTCACTAGCTTGCATGCTGTAGAACTTGCTATCTTGAACATCACCAAGGAATGCTATCTTGCCTATCTAAAAAAAGCAAACATGCTAAACTTGCATATCTCAATTATTGCTAGCTTGCATGATGATAAAACTTGATATTATATAAAACTTGCTCAATACACTTCTCCTTTTTGTTGATGACAAAGGGGAGAAGTTATAATAATGATCATGCATGGAATAATATATGTAACTTTGATTACATATGATTTTATGATGACGTGTTGCAAACATTCATGATTAAATTTGTCTTTGACTTGAATTCAATTGGAATTCAAGATTCTATCAACATAGTATATTGATAGGGGGAGTTAAGGTTAACTCTGTCATCAATTAGTTATCATCATAAAAAAGGGGGAGATTGTTGAATCTTGGATTTTGATGATGAAACTAATTGATAGCATTTATGATTTGATATGTGTTTTGAGTGATGTATGACTAATTTCGATCAAGGAGAGGCAAATTGATTAAAGCAGGACGAATCGGACATTGGGTTGGAGGGAACATATCAAAAGATTGGATGTAGGGCCAGAGGAACAGTTGACGTATCGGTAGAAGACTTCGGGCCGAGAATTCAGGTATCAGGCTTAGAAGAGTGGACATTGCGCCAATGAGATTGGACTTGCAGAGTCAACATTGCCAATTGGGCAAAAGGCCAAAAAAAAGGATGATGTGTCGAAGGATTGGACAAAGCGTCGGATGAACCAATGACATGCCGGACAACAAGGATTCGCTTGTAATTGATTATGTCTAGATCAAGTTAGGTTAGAGTCTAATTAAGTCAGTTTGAATGAAATTAAGCCAACTCAATTAGGGGCTAATTGGGCCCATGTTTGGGATGTGTTGGGCCAAGTGGAAGGCCCAAATAGTAACCCAATAAGTGGAACCGTCATGGCACAATCTTCAAGACTGTGTCAGGCGGTGATACCGTCGGTCTTGGCGGTGGTACTGCCCAGGCATAGTCTCCAAGAGATTGTCAAGCGGTGGTACTGCTCAGTGGCAGGGTATCAGGCAGTGGTACCATCGAACTAAGCGATGGTACCACCCAATGTCAGTGCTGCAGGTGGTGGTACCACCCAATACAAGCGGTGGTAGGTACCCGCAAGGACCCCAAAAACCGAGGATGAGATATTTTTAGGCTCCAAGTTTGAATCAACTTGAGGCCTATAAATACACCTCTCATCCCTGGTTAAAATACATAAGAATTGAGAGTGAAAAAGAAAGAAAATGCTGTTGTAATCTTGTGGGAACTCCTCTCAAACTCTAAGTGTTTAGAATTCTGTTTAGGGAGGAATAAGTGAGGGTGTAAAGGTTCTCTCCTAAGCCTACGAAAGGAGAATAGAGTTATAAAGAGGTGGTTGGTTTTCGCCCATTGAAGGAAGATCATTAGTGGATGCCATGGCTTCGACGGAAGGGGAATCGATGGAGTGGATGGAGATCACGACGACTGAACCACTATAATTCGGTTTGCATTTTTGTTTTGCTATTTACCTTAACTGCAAACTGCCCTACTTGCTTTACATCCACTATACTCTTCCATATGCTTTCAAGTTAACATCTTTCGTACACACAAGGCTCATCTTCGTTCTTAACGAAGTTATAAAATCTGATTATCTCATCAAATCTTATGTTCTAACTTTGGGAAGCTTGATTTAGTCCATAAATGGATCTAAGCAACCTGTACACCTTATTTGGGTAGTCCATGGATACGAATCCCTTAGGTTATATCATATACACCTCCTCCTCGAGGTTCCTATTGAGGAATACAGTTTTCACATCCATCTGCCAGAAATCATACTCATAGTATGCTGCAATAGCCAATAGAATTTAGATGGATTTTAGCATTGCTACGGGTGAGAAGGTTTCATCATAGTCAACACCTTGCCTTTGACGATACCCCTTAATCACTAGTTTTCTTTATAGGTATCTACCTTTCCATCTACTCGGATCTTTTTCTTAAAGATTCACTTGCAACCAATGGGTACAATATCCTCGGGCGCATCAACTAGGTTCCAAATATTGTTGGCGTACATAGAATCCATCTCAGAATTCATGGCTTATTGCCACTTCCCAGAGTCTATACTCATAATAGCCTCCTCATAGGTCCGAGAATCAATATCCTCAACATCTTTTCCTCTAATATGTCCCACATATCTCTCAGGAGGTTGGGATACTCTGTCGAACCTATGTAAAGTTGGAACTTGTGTATTAGGTACTTGAATAGACTCGGGCTGTAGAGTGGTGCTTGAGCTAAGTTCTCCAACCTCGCTCAACTCTATCATGCTCCCACTATCTTTGCCAAGAATGTGTTTCTTCTCAAGGAATATCGCTTTTTTAGCTACAAAGACCTTTTGGTCCTCGAGATGATAGAAATAATACCCACAAGTTTCCTTGAGGTATCCCACAAACTTACACCGCTCCATCCTTGATTCCAACTTATTGGGATTGTGTCTTTTAACATGGGTAGGGCAACCCAAATCTTAACAACCTTAAGATCAAGCTTCTTCCCTTTTTATATCTCATATGGTGTAAACACTACCGACTTAGTTGAAACTCTGTTCAGAAGCTAAGCTACGTTCTCTAGGGCATATCCCTAGAATGAGATGGGTAGGTTAGTAAAACTTATCATGGACCGTACCATCTCTAACAACATACAATTCCTCTTTTTAAATACACCATTGAGATGGCTTGTTCTTTCTTGGGTTCAATTTTATTTTTAGTGTCATTTTTTAATTTATTCTTTTTTATGAATTTTTTGAACTTTCTTGTCAAGAGTGCCAAGTCTTCATCATAGTCCTCATCACTTGAATTTTCTTTCAAGTGGTCTTTATGAGTTATAAGTGTCATATCCTTCCTATTCTTTGGAAGGTTGTTCTCAAGCTCTATATGAGCGTTGCAAGTCATCTTATTGGTCATTAGTGTTAGGACTCTAGCTAAGAGAGTCCTAATTGAGAGGGGCATTCATGTAAAACCTACCTAGCCGACCCCTATTAAAGAGGTGAAGAGGTCGGCTAGGGTTAGGAGGATGTTTCTTAGAGAAGCGCTAGGAGTTGTAAAGGAATAGGAGTCTTGAGTAGGAGTCCTATTAGGAGTTGATTAGAAGTAGGAATCTTGAGTAGGACTCCTATTAGGAGTTAGGGTTTAGAAGCCCTATAAATAGTCATGTATTCATCCTCTTTTGATAAGCAATAGATGAATCTTTTCTATAGCCTTTAAGCAGTAATTTGGAGGAAGGAACCCATATAGAGTTCTAAGGAGGCCGATCCCCTAAAGAGATTAACCCCAAGCTTAGAATCTGTAAGGGTTCTATCACCTGGTATTAGAGCAGCGGTCTTGTTGCTTTTGCTGCCATCCCTGCAGCCCACCACCAACCAAGCAATTCCCACAATTGCTCTTGATGTCGCCATCTCCACCGTCATCTTCTACCATAGATCAAATCAATCTACTACCGTTACCTCCAATTGCATCAGAGATTTGGTATTCTCCTATCACTAATACCTTTTGCTGCTGTAATTTTTCATTCAAAATACCAAGAAGAAGTCTTCTTATCTATCCCGTGCTATGAATTCCTTTCGTCGCAAAAGTTATCATCTTTGCGAACGAAGGATTGCTGCAGAAAATTTCAATCACATATTGTTGCCTTAACCAATCTATTTGCAATCCTTTTTGAACAAAATTTCTTATACACTTCATAGATCATCTTAGCTTCCATCTAAGATTGATCTATTGAGGAATTCACCTTTGGAAAATATTCTTATGTTGCTGCAAATTTTCATTGCAAACCGTTAAAATTTTCCGACGAGAATTCTGCTATCGCAACTTGCACCAATTTCCTTATTGTTATATTGCTGAAAGTTTCTTAATTAAATTGGTCATTCTTGCTGTTATATAAACTAAGATTTTACTGTCAAATTCTCTCCTTAAATCTCTCAATTTTTGCTAGAAATTTCATTGAGAAACCACTATTTCTTCAACGATAATTTTGCTTTTACAAGACAACACATATCTGCAGCAACTTCCACTGATTTCTATCAAACCTTTGCTGCCATCTACCATAGATCTAAGATTTCTTTTCCCTAACCTTCATCCACTATTATCATAGCCCTAAAACTATACCAAATCACACCCTCAAACTGCACGTAAAATAGCCACAAAATAAGCCTAAACCCCAGCCTATATCCTATCACGGACAAGCTTTTAAACAGAATGTTTGATGTAATGCTTATGTATGTCCGTGTCTTTTGGTATGTTTATGCTTTGTATAGCATGTAGATAGATGATTGAAGGCTTAACAATCCCATTTTAGGCTTGTAAATAAAGGTTATATCATGTGGACATTTGTGAGAGATTTTGGTCTATAGTGGACCATTTTACCCCTTTGTTGTGCAATCGTTCGGAGCTTATAAAGTCGATTTATAATTTGCATTAGTTATGTAGTGTTTTCTGGAATGTTTGCTTGTGGATCCCGAGTGAGTTGTTTTCTCTAACCCGTCTTCTCATTTGTAGGTCCTAAGGGACCATAGGAGGTTTTGGGGAGGTTGACCTTTATGGACGGACACGCAAGGGTGTCGCACAACTTAAGCAAAACCAGCTAAGTCTGTAACAGATGGTATAAGAGCATGACAAACACTCATTAAAACACTTGGCATGCAAATGTGGGGGACCTAGTGGGGCTGCATTGAGGGCAGCCAGCATGTGTGACCGTTTAGGGGAAAACGGACATGGAGATATAGGGAAAAAGAGTTGCTCAGAGGAGCAGGCATCTGAGATGGGCATTCAGAGGATTGGCCAACCCTTCATGCAAGAGGGACTATGAGGACAAGCAAGCTGGGAAGAATGTGTAGCGCACAAAGGTTGGGGTAGTTGAGTTTGAGCTATGGATCAACGTTAGTAACCATACTTGATGGTGCTCAAGGCAAGCAAGACACTTGGTAAAGGATGAGACCATGTAAGGTGGAATGGGTTGTTCAGCAACAGAAAGAGTTATGCAAAGCTCACAGAGGTGAGGGGAATTGCTAACTCGAGAAATTTAGTACTCATACAAAGTCTTATATGCGAACGATGGAGTGTTCGTGGCCATCCCAAGGCGATCGAAACTCGGCGCCATGGAGCTTTGAAACTTTCTCTTCAGCATATGAAGGATACGTCTGTAGGAGGCTGAAGTGTGTAGCGAGTTCAGCATGTTGCTAGGCCTTGAGAGGTGTAGTGGGGGCTATATTGACCTGGAGTCGCAATATAGCAAGTTTATTTGCGGGAGTAGAACAATGCACAATTTGTTCAGCATGGCGGAGTAGTCTAAGGGGATAGTAGTCTTCGAAACTTTTAGAGAGAAGGAAGTGAAGAGAGAAGTTGCTCCAACGGGACAGATATCCAAGAGGGATAAGTCCCGACTCTTCAGAGGGAGAACCATGTGCAATGGACTGTACATGTTGAGGAGGAGTACCTCAATACAATTTCATAAAGCTCAATGGACCGAGCGAGCGGTGAGGAGTTATTGCATGATTTTGCTCGAGATAATGCATTGGGGAATGTATTGCAAGATCAAGTGGGGGAGCGATCCAAGGCAATACAAATGAAGGCACACTTGGAGTCGATATAGAGATCGGACTTAACGAAGGGCTGACACGTGGAATGGTGGGCGCGAGAGCCACCATCAACTCAATACAAAACAAGAAGAGGAGCAACTTGGGTATAACTTGGCGAAGTACCCAAGCCGCATGAAGGGAGCCAACATAGAAGATGGGATATAGAGTGGAGGCACAAAACTTTCCTTAGACAGAGGCCAAGGACATGAACTCTTGCAGAAGCAAGAGTGGGATTATGTCATTCCATGGATCCTCATTTTGATGGAGTGAGCTCATTCTACATAGTGCCAAAGATGAAGGGAGCTTCGAGGCACATACAACTTACCTTAGAGAAGCATTTGACGGAGGAACTAAGGCGGCTCAACTTGCAGAGGCGAAGTTGGGTTCAGAAGGCCTTGGCACGGGGCAAGAGGATGTGGAGGCGGGTACTCTTAAAGAATTTGCCACAGTGTTGCTATTCAAGTTGCCATGAAGGGAGTGGTACGCAGCGAAGATTGTGCTGGTAGGGGCAGAGGCCCAAGATCCAGACAATGGTACACCAATTTTAGCAAAGTCGGTAGACTTCAGGAGTTATTAAGCAATGGACTGTCCTAGACCGATGCTTCATCTAGGTGTGACCCAAGAGCAGGTGGACGAAGGTCGATTGCCAAAAGGAGCGAATACAACCGTGGTGGAATAGTTCGTGGCAATACGATACATATAAATAAAGTCCTATGAGGGACTACATCATACGGAGGTATGATCGAGAGCTATTAGGAGCTCCACTTCAGTGAACAATATGACAACAAGAAGGGCTATGGATTCAGGGAGTGAAAGCCATGGTACCGTAGAGGCGGGTCTTCCATGCGTGCATCGAATGAAAGCCTTGGTCATCAATATATAAGGGCTGTGTACCACCGAGGGAAAAGTTCGAATGCAAGTACTAGTGAGTCCCATGGGAGGGACTTGATCATGTAGAGGTATACTCAGAGCAGTTGGAGAGTTGGATTGCTCTAAAGCTCATATTCGCTTAAGAGAGCCCGACAAGTCAAAGGACAAGGCCGAGTAAGCGAACATTGCTACCAAGGAAGCTAAGGAGAACAGAATCGGTGCAAACCCTACAACATGATGGTATAGACCATGCATGGGAGTTGCAGTTTGTCTTTCTATTGACCAAGGGGAACTACTTATAGAAGAACATAGAGGGGTCGAAGCAAGGGGTCGAAAGGGGTGAGGAAGCGACGATGAGTCCAGAGGGACTTAGCTACCCAAAACACAATATCGGTTAGAATGGAGGTGGACTCGGAGGAGTGCCACAGAGACATATCTACCGATCATGAAGAAATAGATGCAGAAGTGAGGTGACGGATAATAGGGCCATGGACGTGGTAGTGTCATGGTACTACAGAGGTGGGACTTCCGTGGAGTCATCGATCCCTTGCTCTCATGGAGGGAGAGTGCTTGGTCATGAAAGGGGCTGAGGAGGTGGAGAATGCAGAGGTAAACTCCAAGTACCATGACAAGGCTGAAGGGTAGAGGCCAAGGAACTTCATAAGACCCATGTCAATGAGCTTCTCATCAAGATAGTCGAAAGTAAAGGACTTCGGGTCATGCAAGAGTGCAAGACCAAGGAACGAAGTAGGCAGTACGTGGTGTTATACTTTTCCTACTTAGTGGGGTAGGCGGCAAGGTTGATGGAGGAGATGGTACAATCCCAAAGGTGACCAAAACTATTAAAGACTTACTCCAAGTTAGGGTGAACTTCCTGCATTCCAAAAGTTCGATGGCATTGAGAAGGTGAATCATAGTAACTAACTCAACGCAAGGAGTGCAAACACTTCAAGCACTTCAGAAGTGTGAGTAAGGGGCAGGTGAAGGCTAGTAACCAGCTCGATATATGGAGTACAACTCTGGAGGAGACAAGCGAAGCCAAGTAACCTTTGCCTTCTCAACTCTTAAGAGAATGGGTGAAACCGAGGACCCTATTTCTCTTATCTATCTAGTAGAGGAGTTTTGCACAGGTTCAAAGTCCCTTTAAAGATAATGGAAGATAATAGTTATCAAATCCTCATCAATGGTGATCAGTGCTACTGAGAGTAGATTATCCGCTTCATTTCTGGATAGAATGTCATTCAAAAGCGGAAGTGATGTGAATCTACTTAGAAGTGATAACTAAATGAAAGAAGAGTTAATGGACAAATTTTGTAGAAGAAGGACCCAAAACTTCAAAAGTTTACGAGGCAATGTTCGTTAAAGCTCCAACAAGCATCCACCCAATTCAAGCAGCATAAGGCATTTGAGAGACTGGCACATAGTAAGGATGGTCTTTTCCTTCATTTGAAGGATCTGCAAGAACAAACAAGGATCAACACAACTCTGCCAACCCCATACTAGAGTCATTGGCAAGTTAAAGCAGTATGACGGATCAAAAGTTAGACTACTCAACAAGAGTAGTAAAGAGCAGCTGGGAGCCAAGAGGTGCATTGCAACTGGAGCAGAAGATTAAAGACTCAGTAAAGGCGAGGAGTTTCAGTGTCAGTAAAGGCTTCGACGAGGATGTCGAAAGAGTGAGTGGGGGATAATGTCATGGACAAGCTTCTAAATAGGATGTTTGATGTAATGCTTATGTATGTCTGTGTCTTTTGATATGTTCAGGCTTTGCACAACATGTAGAGGGATGATCGAAGGCTTAATAGCCCTATTTTAGGCTTGTAAATAAAGGTTGTGTCATGTGGATGCTTGTGAGAGATTTTGGTCTGTAGTAGACCATTTTATCCCTCTATTGTACAACCGTTCGAAGCTTGTAAAGTCAGTTTGTAATTTGCATTGGCTATATAGTGTTTTCTGGAATGTTTGCTTGTGAATCCCGAGTGAGACATTTTCTTTAACCTATCTTCTCTTTTGTAGGTCCTAAGGGACCATGGGAGGTTTCAGGAAGGTTGACCTTTATGGACGGACATGCAAGGGTGCCGCACAACTTAGGCAAAACCAGCTAAGTCCATGACAATCCACCAATCCACCAATCCTTTCAACCTTAACATATACATGCCTTTAACTCGACAACAAAAGAGAGATATTAACATTATAGATTTGGAGGCATATACTATAGCATCGGAGGAGGCAATCAATGCTAAATTCGAAACCTTCGAGGCGTGAATGGAGGATAAGATTCAGATTCTCTTTATCGAACTCAGTTTAGGTCGACCACCAAGCCTGAAGAAATCACATCAAGGAGAGAGCTCTGACCAATCAAACCAAGCTTGAAGAGATGACTTCCAAGAGAGGGGAGGCTCTATGACCGATCCCAACTATCCACGTATGAGGGTGAACTTCCCTAGATGAGAAAGAGACCTGATTGGTTGGATCTCGTGCGCGGAGTGATATTTTTGATACCACAAAACCATGGACACATCAATGGTGGAAATTACAGCTATATATCTTAAAGGGGATGTCATACAATGGTTTGACTGGTTCAAACACACTCATGGAGTCCTCTCATGGCGACAATTTAAAGAAAGACTACTGATCCGCTTCGGACCAACCGATTACTAGAACATTGATGGAAAACTAGCAAAGATCTGACAAACCTCCACCATTCAGGAGTACCAAACCAGGTTTAAAAGGTTATCTAATCAAACTCATGATTGGTCTAAAAAATAACTATTGTGGACCTTTATTGAGGGCTTGAAGCCGGAGATCCGGGGAGAAGTTAAAGTGTGACAACCATACACGCTTATGGCAGCTATCTCTTTCGCATGACTTCAAGAGGAGCGATTGAACCATGAAGCCCGAAGGACTAGGGTCACTCCCCGACTAATAATACTGAAGCCCTCAACCCTCTCTACTATCAACCGAGTCCCTGCACCAAATAGGTTGACAAGAGAAGAGCTTCGGGAGTGATCTACGAAGGGGTTATGTTGGCACTACGACGAGCCGTGGAGCCACGAGCATCGCTGTAGAAAAGGGAGACTTCTTATGGTTGAACTAGTAGAAGAAGAGGTCATTGTACATCCAAAAGAGAGCCTTGAATATGAAGAAGAAGATGTGGAAGAAGAGTCACAATCGACCGACATTACGGTACACACACTAGTCGGCTACTCAAACCCGCAAACGATGAAAGTTGGAGGCCTTCTCAAACAACAACCGATCATTGTTCTCATTGATATGGGCAGCACTAATAACTTCCTAAATAGTAAGGTTGCTGCTTGGATGGTGCTCCACATCGAAGGTTGCAACAAGTTCGACATAAAGGTCACCGATGGAAGAATCCTAAAGTGTGACCAAAGATGTCCGAAGGTGAAACTATTACTGCAAGACCAAGAAATTATCACCGACTTCTTCCTCCTACCAATTGATGACTATGATGCTATGCTTGGCATAGAATGGCTGACGACGCTAGGTGATGTCTCTTGGAACTTCTCCAAATTAATTATGAAATTCTACTACAAAGGCTCCTACACGACAAGTGCAGAAGCAACGTAACCATCGTTTTGACCCAACAAATGGAGAAAGTTTTGCACAAGGTAAATGATGGCTTTTTGATACATCTCCAATAGCAAACAGAGGGGAAGAAAATAGAAATTGAAGATCAAAATCTTGCCCAAAAGATTTATCTTTGACTTCTTCACTCTACTAGTGCCTTTATCAGTGACTTCGAGTGTGTGCCAAATATCAAAAGTCATTTCACAAATAGATATTTGATTGAACTCATTTTTATCTAATGCATAAAACAAGGCATTCATAGCCTTGGCATTTAAAGCAAAAGTCTTCTTCTCCAACTCATTCCAATCATTTATTGGAAGAGAAGACTTTTGAAACCTATTTTCCATAAGATTTCATAATTCAAAATCCATTGAAATTAAAAAGATCCTCATTCTAGTATTCAAATATGTGTAATTTGTCCCATTGAACATGAGAGGATGTGTAATTGAATGACCCTTTTGATTACTGGCAAAAGTCATCTTTCTTGGGTTTTAAACCAATTCAAGAGTAATTGAGCTCTGATACCAATTGTTAGGATCGAGTCAGCACTAAGAGGGGGCAGGGTGAATTAGTGTAGCGGATTAAAACATCGATTTAAAATTCTTTGTACGTTAAAAATAATCTCAGAAGATAACTTGAAAGCATGTTTGATTGTAAGGGTAGTAAAAGCCAAGTAAGAAGGAAGAAGCTATTGCAAAGTAAGTAAATAGCAATAATGGAAATGCAAACTAGAATTTATAGTGGTTCGGTCGGTGTAACCTACATCCACTTCTAATTCCTCCTCTGTTGAGGTCACCAGTGTCCACTAATGGTCTTCCTTCAATGGGCGAAGACCAACCACCTCTTTACAGCGCTTTCTCCATTTCACGGATTTAGAAGATAACCCTTACAAGTGTCACACCTCTTTTGAATGATCTCAACACTTAGAAAGGGAGGAGGAGGACTCTTGCACTTTTACAACACTTTAACACCCCAAGAATTCAAGATTATGTTAACACTTTCGTGCCCTTTCATGTAGAAAAGGGTGAGGTATTTATAGGCCCCAATGGCTTCTAAATTGGAGCCAAAAAGTGTCACATCTCCAGATTTCGGGTACTGGTGGTACCACTACCATTATTGGGCAATACTACCACTTGCAGATTGACACTGCATGGTAACATCGCTCAGTCTGGGTGGTACGATTGCTTGACAAAGCTCAGAGATCAAGTTCCAATGGTACCACCACCTGACAGCATTAACTGTCGGTGATACCACCGCCCAAAGCACTTGGGAGACCAAGTCCCAAGCAGTGCCACCACTAGCTGCGACTTCAAATGCCGAATGGGCTATTCAACCAGCCCAATTTAGCCCTATTAAGAGCCCAATTAGCCCCTACCTGAGTTAGTGGGATTACCTCCCAATCCTAACTCAACTAATGTTCTAACTATGATTAAGGCAAGCAATCTCTATTTGGTATGTTGAATTTTTTTCTCAGTGAACCTCCGGCGAACTTCTTAGTGAGTCTTCCAATTAGCTTTTGGCGAACTCCCGATGAATTCTCAGCGAACTCCCAACAAACTCTTGGTGATCTTTCGACAAACTCTCAGCGAGCTCCCGACACACTTCAGGTACATCGTCTAAATCTTTGACTCTGGCTCAACATATGATTTATGCCTTACCGCTATTGTAGTTAATCTTGCACACTTATCTCAATATATAGATTAGGTCAAACAATTTACCAATTGATTTTCTCATCAAAATCCGAGATTCAACACTATTCACCACCTCAGTTTGGCCATTAGCTTGTGGATGATATGCTATGCACATCTGATAGAACCCTTGCGAATTCTAAGCTTGGGGTTGATCTCTTTAGGTGGTCGATCTCCTTGAAACTCTATAGGGGTTCTTTCCTCCGAGTTGATGCTCAAAGACTACTAAAAGGATTTATCTATTTTTTGTTAAAAGAGAATAAATACATGACTATTTATAAGGTTTTTACACCCCAACTCCTAATAGGACTCCTACTCAAGACTCCAACTCCTAATTCCCTTCTAAGAAACAACCTCCAAACTAATCTTATCCTTAATCGGCCTCTTTCTCTCTTTAATAGGGGTTAGCTATGTTGGTTTTACATGAATGCCCCTTTCAATAAAAGTTAATTAGGACTCTCCTAGATAGAGTCCTAACGGACCCCGCCCTCTTCAAATTAGCCTTGTCTTCAAGGCTGACGATCCATGAATTTTAGGAATTTGATCTTCAAGTCGTCATACTTCTACTAAGTGGCATCTTCTGCTAGTAGGTTCGCCCACTGTATTAGCACTTCAGTAGTGGGTTGTGTTAGGATCAAGAGCACTAAGAGGGGGCGGGGGTGAATTAGTGCAGCGGAAAACTTTCAACAATTTAAAACTGTGTTCGTACGATAAAAATGATTTCAGTATGAAAGTCAATTCAAAAATTACTTTAACTTAAGATCAAGCAAAATGCAGTTAAAGTAAAGCTATGGAGGTAGTTGCAGTTAAGATAGAGAACAAAATGTAAATGCAAACCGAGATTTAGAGTGGTTCGGTCAATCTTGACCTACATCCACTTTTGGCTTCCTCCTCCAATGAGGTCACCGACGTCCACTAGATGCCTTCCTTCAATAGGCGAAGGCCAACCACCCTTTTACAATTTCACTCCTTTTGACGAGCTTAGGAGACAACCCTTACAGATTTTTCACTCCTCTCTTGAATGATCAAAACTTGGAAGAAAAGATGGAGAAGAACTTTTGACCTTTTACAACACTTTTAAGCTCTCAAAATCTCAGAATATATACTAAGTTTCAGTGCCCTTTCATGCATGAAAGGGTGGGGTTTATATAGGCCCCAAGAGGATTCAAATTTGGGCTCCAAATTTGAATTCTTTTGGGTTTCCCGATGCAGGCGGTGCCACCGCCTATCAGTGGTGGTGCCACCGCCTGTCAGTGTCTGATACTGACAGTGTACTAGTGGTGCCACTGCCAAAACTCTCGGGTTTTGGGTGGTACCACTGCCTAGTTTGGCGGTGCCACCACCTAGACTATTTTCGCTCACTGGTTGGGCTCCAAACTTGGCCCAAACCAGTCCGAACTCGGGCCCAATTGGCCCCTAACCGGGTTATAGGAGTAACCCTTAATCCTAACCCTAATTACATGCAAACTACAAAATTAAGACATAGTCCTAAGCAGGTTTTTAACCGGCAACGTCGAGTTCCCTTCCGGCGAGCTTCTGGGGAACTTCCGGCGAACGTCCGATGAACCCTCGGCGATGCTCCAGCGGACTTCCGGCAAACTCCTAGACTTGCGACAATCCACTTGGCAAGTTCCAATGAGCTTCTTTGGCAAGCTCCTAGACTTCTCGGATTTGTTCCCGTAGAACCTCCGACAACCGTTCGGACTTCAATCGAACTCTCAAACCCTCAACGTGATCATAGTCTTGACTCCGGTGCAACTCCTACTACATGTCTTACTTTCATCATAATTAATCCTGCACACTTATCTCAACATATGGATTAGATAATAAATGACAATTGACTTCATTATCAAAATCCGAGATTCAACAATCTCCCCATTTTTGATGATGATAATCAATTGATAATGGAGTTAATCTTAACTCCCTTATCTATATGCCATACTTGAGATAAGTCATTCTTGAATTTTAAAGCATTTAAATTCAAGAGATATATTGATAAGTTAAGATTGTTTAACCTTATCGATACTCCCATCATGATTCCTATCATGATGTATCTCTCTGAAAATAATGTCAAGGCTTGACATCAATTTTCAAGTCTTACATTTCAAGTGTGAATGATTGTAATGGTAGCACTTCATCATATGGTAAGATATCAAAATGTAAAATTGTGATACAAGTTCTTGATATCTTAACATGATGCATCTATGGCATAATGCAAATATGGCAATCATAGCATTTCTATCATCAATTTATCATATATTTCGATGTAAACTTCTTTTGATATCTTAACATAATTCAAATTCAAATATAGCAATCATAGCATCAATTCATATATTTCTCCCCCTTTGTCATCAACAAAAAGGAGAACGATATAAGCAAATTTTAAACATAAGTGCAGTAATGATTCATGCCATAATTAGATTTATATCATTTTTCAACAATGAGTGATAGAATACTAATTATACAAACATTTTCAAGGAAAACATGACATAGAGATTACTTCTTCCTTTTTATTTGGTATTATCTTTTTGCATGGAGGAAAGCCATTTGCGAGATTACTCGAATGAAGTTAAAATTAATAAGAGATTTAAATCATGTTTCATTTTTATAAGGATCAAGATATGTATGCGAATCAAATCCTTGCTTAGAAAAAAATCTTCCTTTTTCAAAAAGGAATTTATAAGAAAGAATAATTTCATCAAATCCATTTCTCAAAAAAAATATTTTTCACACGATAAGTCTATAAGAGATGCATTTGCTAATTGATTCTATATGTCAAAAATCAATGATATGAATTAAACTTTATATGACATGCTTATGAAAGCTGTATTAAGTCCGGAAGAGAATAATGTATCGTTGGGATCAAGAAAATCCGAAAATAAAATTTAATACTTTCATGCATTCAAACAAGGTTTTGCTATAGATTTTCAAACACAATCATGAAGATAAAACATGCTTATTATTATGAAAATTTTGTATTCAAAATACATAATTTCCAAGATGTTATTAAGGCATGTAATCATAACAATTAAGTGATTTGATCATTGAATCAAGAACATCCGAAAAATAATTTTAATAAGTTCATGCATTCGGACACATTAATATACCTAATTTTCTTCTAATGAAATCAAATTGATGTTTAGTATCAATGAACTCTATAACTACATCATGATTAGTGACATTATCTTGTATAAAGTGATGTCTAATATCAATATGTTTTGTTCTTGAGTGTTGAATGAGATTCTTAACATATAGCACTTGTGTTATCACATTTAATGGGAATATTTTTAAGATGGACTTTATAATCTTCTAAGGTATTTTTCATCCACACAACTTGTGCACAACATGGACTAGCATGTTCCTGATGTGCTTTTTCTATCTAATCTACACCCAGCAAAATCCGCATCAACATAAGCAATTAACTCAAACTTCTCGATTTTTGGATACCATAATTCTAGATTTGTGGTACCTTTAAGTTATCTAAGTATTCTTTTAACCGCTTTGAGATGAGATATCTTAGGGTTCGATTGAAACCTAGCACAAAGTCCTACACTGAACATGATATCTAGTCTAGTTATAGTGAGGTAAAGTAAACTTCCTATCATACCCCTATAAGTTTTTTGATCGAAGCTTTCTCCACTTTTATCAACTTCTAACTTAGTGGAGGTGCTCATAGGAGTGTTAATAGCTTTTGAGCTTTCCATATTAAATCTTTTTAGCAAATCTAAAGCATATTTAGTTTGACTAATAAAGATGTCATTTCTTAGTTGCTTAATTTGTAAGCTTAAGAAAAAGGTTAATTCTCCCATCGAACTCATTTTAAATTCAAGACTCATGGTTTTAGCAAAAGATTCACAAAGAGATTCGTTTGTAGAACCAAAAATAATATCATCAACATAAATCTGAACAATGAGAAAATTATTTTTAAAATTATTGATAAACAATGTAGTATTGACCTTGCCTTTTGTGAAATTATTTTCAATAAGAAAAGAACTAAGTCTCTTATACCAAGCCCTTGGGGCTTGTTTTAAACCATAGAGAGCTTTAGTTAATTTAAACACATGATTAGGGAGGCTATTATTTTCAAATCTGGGAGATTGTTCAACATAAACTTCTTCGGAAATAAAGCCATTAAGAAAAGCGCTTTTAATATCCATTTGAAATAACTTCAAATTATTATTACTAGCATAGGCAAGGAGCATCCTTCTGGCTTCTAATCTAGCCATAGGAGCAAAGGTTTCTTCGTAATCGATACCTTCTTCTTGGTTGAAACCTTTGGCTACTAATCTAGCCTTATTTCTAACCATGATACCATATTCATCTTGCTTGTTTCTAAAGACCCATTTAGTACCAATAACTAAATGGTCATTCGGCCTAGGAACAAGCTTCCATACCTCATTTCTCTCAAATTGATTTAACTCATCTTGCATTGCGATAATCCATGAATCATCTTTCATGGCTTCGTCAATACATTTAGGTTCAATTTGGGAGAGAAAAGCGGCGTTGGCACAAAAATTTTTAAGAGAAGAACGTGTTTGAACCCCCTTAGATATGTTTCCTAAGATTAGCTCCTTAGGATGAGCATCTACATACTTCCAAATCCTTGGATAAAGATGTTTCTAAAGTGGATGCATCCAAGTTGCTAGTTGGAGAAGGGGTTTCATTAAAATTCAAAGAATCAAAATTAACATCATCATCAAAATCATTTTTCTTGATTTCGAAAATCTCATTGAAAACAACATGAATGGATTCTTCTATAATTAAAGTTCTTTTATTAAAGATACGAAAAGCTTTAGAAATCGAAGAATAACCAAGGAAAATTCCTTCATCGGATTTAGCATCAAATTTTCCTAAGGCATCTTTTTCATTCAAGATAAAACACTTACACCCAAAAACTTTAAAATATGAAACTTTGGGTTTTTTGTTATTCCACAACTCATAAGGAGTTTTGGTGAGTAAGGGTCTTACTAGAACTCTATTCAAAATATAGCATGCAGTGTTTATGGCTTCGGCTCAAAAATATTTGGGTAGGCCATGTTCATTCAACATGGTTCTCGCTATTTCTTGCAAATTTCTATTTTTTTTTTCTACTACTCCATTTTGTTGAGGATTTCTTGGAGTAGAGAAGTTGTGATTATATCCATTAAGTTCACAAAATTCATGGAAATCACGGTTTTGAAATTCACCACCATGATCACTTCTAATTGATGAAATCATAGAACTCTTTTCATTTTGGACAAGTTTGCAAAACTTGATAAAATATCTAAAGCATTCATTTTTGTGTTTTAAGAAATAAGTCCATGTGTATCTACTATAGTCTGTTGAATCTCGGATTTTGATGATGAAACTAATTGATTGTGTTTAGATATTTAACTGTATTTTGAGTGATGCAGGTCTACTCGATCAGGATTAAACAGTTGACACAGGAGGAATTGACATTGCGCCGGAGGAGATCACGTCAGGATATTAGACGACAGAACGCTTCAGACGTCGGGCATCGGGCCAAGGAGAGCGAAATTGCACCAAGGATATCGGGGTTGTGGAGGTCAACCACCGATTGGGCAACAAGCCGCAAGAGAGGATGATGTGCTGAAGAATCGGATGAAGCGCCAACCAATGACGTGCCGGGCAACAGAATGTCAATTCGCGTTGTAATAATTGTCTAGATCGGAGTAGAGTTTTGGCTTGTGTGTGCAGGATTAATTACGATAACGATGAAGACATAAAGCAAAACAAAGTGCCAGAGTCAAGCGCGAAGGATTCGTTGGGAGTTCGAGAGTCCGACGGAAGTCCGAAGGTTCATCGGGAATGCTACCGGAACTAGCCGAGAATGAGTAGGGAGCTTGCCGAAGGGTTTTCGGAAGCTCACCGGAAGGTACGTCGAAAATTCGCGGAGCTCACCGAGAAAGATCATAGCTTGCCGAAGAAGCTCATCGAAACTCGCCAAGATCAAATCGTGAAGTCTCGGAGCTTGCCAGGAGTCCGCAGAATGGTTTCCGAGAGTTTATCGAAAGCCCGCCGGAAGCTCGCCAGAAGAAGTCTTGACTTGCGAACTTTGTAATAGCTTAGGAAATGTCTTTAAATTCGTAGTTAGCATGGTAATTAAGGTTAGGATTAAGAAATAATCCTATATCTTGATTAGGGGCCAACTAGGTCCAAAATGAAACCTGGTTTGGGCCGGACTTAAAGCCCAACCAGTGACTAGTAAGGTTGGGCAGTGGAACCACCATACTGGGTGGTGGCACCGCCCAGCACCCGAGAGACCAAGCGGTGGCATCGCCCAGTACACTGTCAGTGTTAGAACTGATAGGCGGTGACACCGCTAGCTTTGGGAACCGAAGAGAATTCAAATTTTGGAGCCCAAATTTGAATCCTTTTGAGACCTATAAATACCCTTCAATTCTCAGCAGAGAGAACAACTTTTTAGAAGCAATAGATTGAGATAAAAGCATTAGCAAAGTCTTTAGCAAGTCTTGTTTTCAATTGCTTGAGTGTTCACCTCCTTCTTTCTCGTTGAAACTTTGTAAGAGTGTGAACCACTTGTAAAAGATTGTAAGAGGGGTATTTGTCCTTCCCCTTCAAAGTGATTTGCTAGTGGAAGTTGGGAGCCTCATCGAAGAAGGCTTCGCAAGTGGATGTAGGTTATTTTGACCGAACCACTTTAAAATTGGCATGTTCTCTGGTTTGCATTTACTTATTGCTCTTTACCTTACTGCAAACCTTCATACGTGCTTTACTTCCTCATTACTTTTGCTGCACACCTTTACGAACACGCTTTCAAGTTAATCACTTCCGAGTTCGGTTTTTATCATACGAAAGATTTTTCAAAACCGACGTTTGAATCCGCTGCACTAATTCACCCCCCCCCCCCCTCTTAGTGCTGCTCCGATCCTAACAATTGGTATCAGAGCCCGGTATTTCTCATTTCAGATTTACACCCGAGAGAAATGGCTCTTCATGGCTTTCAAGAGGGCTTTTCGGTTATTCATCCACCGTTGTTTAACGGATCGGACTACACTTATTGGAAAACTCGAATGAGAGTTTTCTTGATTTCTATGAATTTGGATTTATGGAATATTATTGAAAATGGTTTTCAACTTCCCTCTAAACCGATGAACGAATGGTCGGATTTGGAGAAGAAGTATTTTTCTTTAAACACAAAGGCTATGAATGCCTTATTTTGCGCTTTGGACAAAAATGAGTTCAATCGGATTTTTATGTGTGAAACGGCTTTTGATATTTGGCGAACATTTGAAATCATGCACGAGGGAACTAGTAGAGTCAAAGACTCGAAAGTTAATATTTTATCGCATGATTTTGAGCTTTTTCGAATGCAACCAAGCGAGACTATAGGCGACATGTACACCCGTTTCACGGATGTCATCAATAATCTAAGAGTTCTTGGTAAATCTTTTTCGAATTTTGATCTCATAAGTAAGATCTTAAGATCCCTTCCAAAAAGGTGGGATCCTAAAATAACCGCAATACAAGAGATAAAAAATTTAAATGATTTTCCATTAGAAGAATTAATCGTGTCATTAATGACCTATGAAATGACACTTTTGGAACATTTTGAACCCGATGAGCACTTGAACCACCTTCCAAAGAATAGAAAGGATTTGGAACTCCGGACAAATGAATACCACTTGAGCGATGACTCAAGTGATGAGGACAATGATGAACTTGAACTTCGAACACTAAATCTTAATAAGTTCATTAAACAAAAATCT
Source organism: Musa balbisiana (assembly GCA_004837865.1). NCBI lineage: Eukaryota > Viridiplantae > Streptophyta > Magnoliopsida > Zingiberales > Musaceae > Musa > Musa balbisiana. The sequence goes on along the minus strand of CM017192.1, from coordinate 27,758,389 downwards.
AAAATAAACAACAAACTTGAACAGAGAAAGAGGCCAAAGAAGAGGAAGGCAACTAAGGATGAATCAAGAACTTCCAAAGGTGAAATGGCGAATTGAGCTTTGATAGGGTTCGACTATAAGGTAAGTAATTCAACTCTCTTGAATTATTTTGAAATTACTTGAAGTTTTTCATGAGTGCTTAATTTAGATAGTAGGAATAGGAAATAAAAAATTATTTTTCAAAAATTATATCATATTTTTCTTTTTAGCATCTTTGAAAAATTTAAAATTTGATCATTAAAAGTATATTGCTAAGGTTTCATGCATGTTATGTTTTGAAATGTTAAATGATGTATGCAACATTAGGGATGATAATTATATGATATGTGATAATGCTTAGGATTAATCCATACATGTGTATCTTGATGATTTTATGTCATGAATGAGTTTTTGAAGTAAATGTTGATTTGAAACTCTCATTTTAGATTAACATGTTTTTGGTCTAATCGTTTTTATGACGAATTAAGATGATATTCTCATGACATATTAAGATGACATAGTGCATGTACATGTATGTATGAATTTCTTGATAGTCTTTTGATGATAGATGTGATATCATGATGTGTTTGGTCTTGACGGCTTCATGATGAAACTTATGTTTCGATTTTAAATGATGATACATGTTTTCACAAAAGACTTGAATACTACATGTTTTCACAAAGACTTGAATACCTCACATGAAATCAATTGTATGAAATGGAAATGAATTTTCTATCCTATTGAGATTAATGAATTTATTTTACCAATCTTGTGAATCTCATGAAAATAAACATGATGAATATTTTGAAAATAAATGAGTGTATCATGTATTTGGTCTAATGATTTCTCTTGAACATATTTTTTGAAATCATACTTGATGATGAATATCAAGATATTAAAAGGATGTTATCATGGAATCATGCTTGATGATTTGTTTTATGAAATTTACCTTTCCATCTTAAATGTTGACACTTGTTTTATTAAAGGTAAAGGCATGCTTATAAGAAGCAAATCACATGAATAGAAATTTATAAAAATGAAATACGATCCTCTATCTTATCGACTTTTCAATAAATCTATGCTTGTCATGTATGAATTTATTGAATGTGACTTTGAGGATGATTTCGAATTTCACAAATGCTTGATTCATACTTATGACATGAGACACATTTTAAATATGAATCATGTTCAATGCTTCAATTATGTTATATCTCCCTTAATTCATTTTGTTCTCCTAGATTTATTTACCAAAGAGGAGAATCTTCCAAATAAATGAAATGATACAAATGAATCACTTATCGATATATCTTTTTGAAATATTTTTTTAATGTGATGTTGATAATTTAAGATGCCTGTTGGAATTCATGACATGAGATAATTGAATCCTTGACTTACTCTTTATATGGCTTGAAAATAGATGTTTAAAATCTTGCTTGATGAGTTGTTTTACAAGATTTTGTATTTACGTCTTGAACTTTTATGCTTATCTTGATTTGGTATATAAAGACTAAGGCATGCTTAGATGAAAAAGAATCACTTAAAAAATGCTTTTCCCATCTGATCGAGATTAATGATTTCATGATATTTTGTAAATCTCGAAATTGATTTTGATGACTTGATTATGAGTTTCAAGTTAATGATTTAATTTGAATGAGTTTTATCTAAATCATAATCTTGATCTTGCAAAATTGGAATCACAAATAATATCTTTTGGTATTCATGAATTGATACTCACAATATGAAAGTATTGGTATTCATGACTTGAATTTGATTGAAACATTGCATGCTTAAATTAATCATTCTCCTATATTTTAAAATTCTTCAAATGCCTTATGTGATGATTGAAAATTAATTTACTTGATGATGAATCATCATCTTGATTTCTCGATATTTGATATATGAAATTTTATTATGAATCAAGATTTTTCTTTAATCGATCTCCTAAGATTTTCTTTTGATTATTTATGAGGAGGTTCTTCAAAAAGAAATCATGCCTTTTGGTATACACATTCTAATCCTCCATGATATGATTTTTATGTAATTGCTTGTGTTCATGAAATATTCATCTCATCACCCAATTAATTCTTCTTGATATTCCTAATGTGATGAAATGAAATTATGCATGAAATACAAATGAGAAGTTAATGATCATGCATGATAGGATGTAATGAACTTTGACATTTAGATACCATCATTTGAAAAGCTATGATCATGTTGTCAAAATGATGTATCATAAATGCTTGAATATCATGTATAATATACTCATAATGATGAGTTTATATGTTTTGAAAATATATATGATGATTTGGTATTATGCATGCAATACTTTAACGTATGATAATGATGCACGCAATGATGAAATATTCTTGATAAAATTATTATTTTGATATTCATGAATTGAATCTTCCTTTCTTTTTGCCGATGACAAAGGGGGAGAAAGGGTTGCTAATGTGCTATCTTGAATTGATGTAAAGGGTCATCTCAAAGAGAAATTAGCTAACTTGCACAAGACAAGAAAATGCAAAAACTTGCTTACTTTCTTGCACATCTAAAGGGAAGATGCAAATGTAACTCTTGCCAAATTGTTTGCTTGCCTCATGTAAAACATTATCTCTTGCTAGTTTGGCATTTTGCTAAGGAAGCAAAAATGACACTTCTCAAAAGAGAAGAAAGAGTTCGCTATCTTCAACATCACAAGCTTGCCTATCTTAAGAAACAAAAACTGCAAAAGTGCTATATTGCTTATCTCAAGAAAAGCAAATATGCTAAAACTTGCACATCTTTAAATTTGCTAGCTTGTATGTAGTAAAACTTGCATATCGTAAAAGTTGCTAGCTTGTAGAGAAGCAAAGAATTGCATTGCCATCTCAAAAGAAGCAAAAAATGCAAAACTTAGAAAACTTGCAATATAATTGCTCTTGCCATGCTTTGATATCCTTAAAAGCATTACATTAAATTTTTTAGTATCGCAATGTATCACATGTATCACAAATTGAAATTTTTGAGACTATTATCATATCATATTTAACAATTGATGTCTTTCATGATTTCTTTGCATTTTTGTCTTGTATGTATCATGTGATGATTGAAATATTGATTGATGTAAATTCATAATTTATGTAAAAGTCTAAATCATTGGTTCCTCTCCTTCTTTTCGGCAATGACATAGGGGAAGAAAGATTGCTAGCTCAAGGCAAATGCTGGCTAGCTTGTACTCTTCACTTCTTTTTAACAAAAAACAAAGGGGAGAAAGCTTTTGCTAGTTAGAACATGCAAAGAAAAACAAAGTGCAATCTTGCACAAGAAGCAAGTGTTGAATTGCCATGATTGAACTTAAGAATCTTGCTATGCTTTTGTGCTTATATGTTGTGATGAAAATCTAGCTTCATGTTATAAAAACTTGCATATCTTTTAAAATAGCTAGAGCGATATTCAAGAAGTGCGATGATTAACAATTTAAGCTAATCATTGGATTTAACTCTAACATTTTGTTATATGTTCATATCATTAAGACATCAAGCATGATTTCATAAGGCATTCAAAATCATTTTGTTTATTTATCATAAAACAAGCAATTTTCATGATCATAAAAAGCATGATCCCAATTTTTACATTTTCATTACATTATTAAACATGTAATTTTTAAAAAGAAATTTATATAATTTTTTAAACTAAATTTTTAAACAACTCATGAAGAACATCAAGTAATTTCAAAGTAAACTAAGGGAGTTTTGTTTGAGTTGTTTACCTCATTATAGAAAGCCGTTAAGGTGTAGTTTGCCACTTCACCTTTGTTGATTTCTCATCGTCTTCGAAGGAGCTCAATTCATCCAAAGTCACCTTCTTCTTCTTGCGTTCATAGCAAGTAGTTACATTCTTGTTGTTCTTTAATTTTTGTTTCATGAACTTTTTTAATTTCATAGTGAGGAGTTCAAGTTCACCATCACTTGAGCTTATGCTCGAGTGGTCTTCGATTGTTCTTAGTCCAAAATCATTCCTGTCCTTTGGAAAGTGGTTCTCAAGTTCTTCACGTGCATTGCATGTCATTTCATAGGTCATTAGAGACCCGATAAGTTCTTCGATCAAAAAAGTATTCAAATTTTTTGATTCTTGAATAGCCGTTATTTTTTAATCCCAATTTTAGAAAGTGGTCATAAAATCTTGTTAATGAGTTCAAAATTAGAAAAGCATTTGTCAAGAGCTTTTAAATCATTGATGACATCTATAAAATGGGTGTACATGTCAATAATGTTTTCGCTCAGCTTCATTCGAAATAGTTCAAAATCGTGCATTAAAAGATTGACCTTCGAAACTTTTAATCTATTGAATATCATATTTTGATGATGAAACCAATTGATAAGTATTTATGTTTTAATCTACATTTTGAGTGACGTAGGATGCTTCAAACAGAAGAAGACAATTAAAGCAGAAAAAATCATATTGTGCAGGAGGAAAACATGTCAGAAGATTGGACATCGAACCAGCGGATCAGTCGACGTATCGACAGAAGGCTTTGGGCCGTGGATTCGGGCATCGGGCCAAGAAGAGCGGATATTGCACCAAGGATATCGGAGTTGCGGAGTCAACTGGCCGATTGGGCAATAGGCTGTAAGAGAGGACGATGCGCTGAAGAATCGGACGAAGCGTCGAGAGACCAATGACATGCCAGACAACTTGATTAATGCTTAGTATTAATTGTCTAGATCGAAGTGTATTGTGCATGTGTAGGATTAACTACGATAGCAAGGCATGAAGCAAAATGAAGTCCTGGAGTCAAGATCGAGATCACGTTGGGAGTTCAAGAGTTCATCGGAAGTTCGGACGTTCGTCGGAAGTTCTAGAGGAACCAGCTGAGAAGTCTTAGATCTTGCCAGGGAAGCTTGTCAGAACTCACCAAGAAGATCGTCGTGAAGTCCAGGAGCTTGCCAGGAGTCCGTCGGAGCATCGCCGAGGGTTCATTGGATGTTCATCGGAAGCTTGCCGAAAGAATAGACATAGGGACTTGTTTAGCTTAGCAAATATCTTAGGATTTCGTAGTTAGCACATAATTGGGCTTGGATTTGGGCCAACCCAATTAGGGGCCAGCTAGGCCCATGTAAGAATTATGTTGGGCCCAATAAGAAGCCCAAACAATGCCCAAAGAAGTCTCACCATCATGGCACAGTCTTCGAGATTATGTCAGGCGGTGGTATCGCTAGTTTGGGCAGTTGTATTGCCCTTGGCAGGGTGCCAGGCGATGGTACCGCCAGTTTGGGTGTGGTACCGCCCAACACTGGCCCCCAAGCAGTGGTACTACCAGAATTAGGCAATGGTACCGCCCAGGACAGTGTCATCCAAACTGACACTCGGTGGTGGTACCGCCCGTGCTAAGGGAATCCGGTATGAGATATGTTTAGGCTCCAAGTTTGAATCAAGTTAAAGCCTATAAATACCCCTCTCATTCCTGGTTAAAGAACACAAGTATTAAAAGAAAAAAAAGTATAGAAACGCTGCTGTAATCTTGTGTGACTCCTCTCAAAGTTCTAAGTGTTAGAATAGATTGAGAGAGGAGTGAGTGGGGGTGTAAGGGTTATCTCCTAAACCCAGTAAAGGGAGAATTCAGTTGTAAAAGGGGATTGGCCTTCGCCTATTGAAGGAAGGCCTCTAGTAGACGTCAGTGACCTCGTCGGAGGAGGAAGCCAAAAGTGGATGTAGGTCACGTTGATCGAACCACTCTAAAATCTGGTTTGCATTTACATTTGTGTAATTTATCTTTACTGCAAACCTCTTTAAGTGCTTACTACCTTCAATACTTTTACAAACTCGCTTTCAAGTTAAGTTTTCTAAAACGATTTTACATCGAAAATGGTTTTATCATACAAAAGTTTTTAAATCGTCATTATCTTACCATTGCACTAATTCACCCCCCTCTCTTAGTGCGCTCCTAATCCTAACAATTGGTATTAGAGCCACGGCTTTCTAATTTGGTTTAACACTCAAATAGAAATGACTCTTTTCGACTTTAAAGAGGGTCTCTCTTTCATTCGTCCTCCTTTTTTCAATGGGACAGACTATACTTATTGGAAAACTCAAATGAAAGTTTTCTTATTTTCATTGAATCTCGATTTATGACATAGTCGAAAACGGATTTGAATTGTCTTCTCTTCCAATGAACAATTGGAATGATTTGGAGAAGAAGACATTTTCTCTAAATGCAAAGGCTATGAATGCCTTATTTTGCACCTTAGATAAAATGGAGTTTAATCAGGTTTCTTTGTGCGAAATGACTTTCGATATTTGGCTCACTCTGAAATCACACACGAAGGCATAAGTAGTATAAAAAGATTCTAAAGTAAATTTTTTGATACATGATTTTGAGATGTTTTGTATGAAACCAAGAGAGACTATTAGAGACATGTACACTTGTTTTACGAATGTCATCAATAGTCTAAAAGCATTTAGTAAAAGCTTTTTGAACTTTGAACTCATTAACAAGATCTTAAGATCACTTTCTAAAACTTGGGAATCGAAAGTAACGGCAATACAAGAAACAAAAGATTTAAATATTTTACCACTTGAAGAATTTATCGATTCATTGATGACATATGAAATGGTGCATAATGCACATGATGAACAAAACCACTTACGAATGTCATCAATAGTCTAAAGCATTTAGTAAAAGCTTTTTGAACTTTGAACTCATTAACAAGATCTTAAGATCACTTTCTAAAACTTGGGAATCGAAAGTAACGGCAATACAAGAAACAAAGATTTAAATATTTTACCACTTGAAGAATTTATCGATTCATTGATGACATATGAAATGGTGCATAATGCACATGATGAACAAAACCACCTTCCAAAGAACAGGAAGGATTTGGGACATAGAACATTTGAAGACCACTCGAGCATAAGCTCAAGTGATGGTGAACTTGAACTCACTAAGAAAATTAAAAAGTTAATGAAACAAAAATTTATGAACAAAAGAATGGAACTACTTACTTTGAACGCAAGAAGAAAAATATAAATTAGAATGAATCGAGCTCCTCTAGAGACAAGGAGAAAATCAAGAAAGGCGAGGTGGCAAACTATGCCTTAATCGCTTTCAATGATGAGGTAATCGAAATCCCCCTAATTTACTTCAAAATTACATGATGCTTTTCATGATGCATTTTTTTTTTGTAATTTAGTTTTGAATTAATTTTCTTGAAAATTAAATGTTTAAAAATAAAAATGCAAAAATATGATCATGCTCGTAATTATGAAAATGATAATGAAAATTGCATGTCTTATGTTAATGCAATAAAATGTTAGATATAAATATAATGATTGTACATCTAGTAAGATTGATCTTATGTATGTGCTTGAGAAGCAAGGATGTGTATTTTGATGATTTCCATATTGCTTTTCAATGATGATGCATGGCTTTTATATAGAAAGCTTATTTTTTTTATGAACCTTGTTTTTGTTTTTCAAACATGATGTATGGTTTTGACATAAGAACAAAAATTTGGGCATGCTATTATAAAGTCAATCATATAAATTAAAACTAATGAAGTTTTAGATTTCTATAAGAATCATTCAAAATTATGTTCAATGAAACCATGCTTGATGATTTTATACTATGCATGAGACTTTAAAGTTATTCATGATGATATTTGTGTTGAATCTCGGATTTTGATGATTAAACTAATTGATTGTGTTTAGATGTTTAACTGCATTTTGAGTGATGCAGGTCTACTCGATCAGGATTAGACAGTTGACGCAGGAGGAATTGACGTTGCGCCGGAGGAGATCACGTTAGGATATTGGACGGTAGAACGCTTCGGACATCGGGCATCGGGCCAAGGAGAGCGGAATTACACCAAGGATATCGGGGTTGCGGAGGTCAACCGCCGACTGGGCAACAACCCGCAAGAGTGGACGATGCACTGAAGAATCGGACGAAGTGCCAACCAATGATGTGCCGGGCAATAGAATGTCAATTCGTGTTGTAATAATTGTCTAGATCGGAGTAGAGTTTTGGCTTGTGTGTGCAGGATTAACTATGATAACGATGAAGACATAAAGCGAAACAAAGTGTCGGAGTCAAGCGCGAAGGATTCGTTGGGAGTTCAAGAGTTCGACGGAAGTCCGAATGTTCGTCGGGAATGCTGTCGGAACTAGCCGAGAATGAGTAGGGAGCTTGCCGATGGGTTTTCGGAAGCTTGCCGGAAGGTTCGTCGGAAGTTCGCGGAGCTCACCGAGAAATATCATAGCTTGCCGAAGAAGCTCGTCGGAACTCGCCAAGATTAAATCGTGAAGTCTCGGAGCTTGCCGGGAGTCCGCAGAATGGTTTCCGAGAGTTTCTCGGAAGATCGCCGGAAGTTCGCCGGAAGAAGTCTTGACTTGTGGACTTTGTAATAGCTTAGGAAATATCTTTAAATTCGTATTTAGCATGTTAATTAGGGTTAGGATTAGGTGTTAATCTTATAACCCATGTAGGGGCCAATTGGGCCCGAGTTCGGACTGGTTTGGGCCAAGTTTGGAGCCCAACCAGTGAGCTGAGAGAGCCAGGCGGTGGCACCGTCGGTCTGGGCAGTGGCACCGCCCAACACCTGAGAGCCAGGCGGTGGCACCACTGGACTGGGCGGTGGCACCGCCCAGTACACTGTCAGTGTCAAAACTGACAGGCGGTGGCACCGCCACTGACAGGCGGTGGCACCGCTAGCTTCGGGAACCAAAGAGAATTCAAATTTTGGAGCCCAAATTTGAATCCTCTTGAGGCCTATAAATACCCCTCTATTCTCAGCTGAGACAACAACCTTTTGAGAAGCTAGAAGTTGAGAAAATCTTTAGGAAAAGTCTTGTTTTCAATAGCTTGAGTGTTCACCTCCTTTCTTCTCATTGAAATCTTTGTAAAAGGGTGAACCACTTGTAAGAGGTTGTAAGAGGGGTGTAAGAAGGAGGTTGATCTTCGCCTAGTAAAGGAAGATCGTTAGTGGATGCCGGTGGCCTCGACGGAAGAGGAATCGGAGGAGTGGATGTAGGTCACGATTGACCGAACCACTATAAACTACCGTCTTCTCTGGTTTGCATTTACTTCCTGCTATTACCTTACTGCAAACCCCTTCAATAGCTTACTGCCTTCAATACTTTTCCCTACGCTTTCAATCTAACCATATTTCCGGAATCGGTTTTCAACATACAAAGAAATTTTAGAAATCGACGTAGTTTTTACCGCTGCACTAATTCACCCCCCCCTCTTAGTGCCGCTCCGATCCTAACAATTGGTATCAGAGCCCGGTTTTTCTCATTTCAGATTTACACCCGAGAGAAATGGCTCTTCATGGCTTTTAAGAGGGCTTTTCGGTTTTTCATCCACCGTTGTTTAACGGATTGGACTACACTTATTGGAAAACTCGAATGAGAGTTTTCTTGATTTCTATGAACTTGGATTTATGGAATATTGTTGAAAACGGTTTTCAACTTCCCTCTAAACCGATGAACGAATGGTCGGATTTGGAGAAGAAGTATTTTTCTTTAAACGCAAAGGCTATGAATGCCTTATTTTGCGCTTTGGACAAAAATGAGTTCAATCGGATTTCTATGTGCGAAACGGCTTTTGATATTTGGCGAACACTTGAAATCACGCACGAGGGAACTAGTAGAGTCAAAAACTCGAAAGTTAACATTTTATTGCATGATTTTGAGCTTTTTCGAATGCAACCAAGCAAGACTATAGGCGACATGTACACCCGTTTCACGGATGTCGTCAATAATCTAAGAGTTCTTGGTAAATCTTTTTCGAATTTTGATCTCGTAAGTAAGATCTTAAGATCCCTTCCAAAAAGGTGGGATCCTAAAATAACCGCAATACAAGAGACAAAAAATTTAAATAATTTTCCATTAGAAGAATTAATCGGGTCACTAATGACCTATGAAATGACACTTTTGGAACATTTTGAACCCGATGAGCACTTGAACCACCTTCCAAAGAATAGGAAGGATTTGGAACTCCGGACAAATGAATACCACTTGAGCGATGACTCAAGTGATGAGGACAATGATGAACTTGAACTTCGAACACTAAATCTTAATAAGTTCATTAAACAAAAATCTAAAATAAATAATGAACTTGAACAGAGGAAGAGGCCAAAGAAGAGGAAGGCAACCAAGGATGAATCAAGAACTTCCAAAGGTGAAATGGCGAATTGGGCTTTGACGGGCTTCGACTACAAGGTAAGTAACTCAACTCCCTTAATTTATTTTGAAATTACTTGATGTTTTTCATGATGCATTTTCTTTTTGAATAATTAATTTTCTTGAAAATTGCATGTTTTATGTTAATGGAATAAAAAGTTAGATATAAATCTAATGATTGTAAACCTAGTGAGATTAATCTTATATATGTGCTTGAGAAGCAAGAATGTGTATTTTGATGATTTTCATATTGCTTTTCAATGAAGATGCATGGCTTTTGTATGAAAGGCTTGATATTTTTTTTGTACATTATCTTTGTTTTTCAAACATGATGTATGGTTTTGACACAAGAACAAAAATTTGAGCATGCTATTATAAAATCAATCATATAAATTAAAACTAAAGAAGTTTTAGGTATCTATAAGAATCATTCAAAATTATGTTCAATGAAACCTTGCTTAATATTGTAATAAAAATATTAAATGATTTGATACCATGATTGACGATTTTATGCATGAGATTTTAAAGTTATACATGATAATTTTGTGATTTATGAATTATTGATATTTGCCGTAATGAAAGCTCTTTTTTGGTTTAAATGATGATAAATATTTTTCAAGAAAAAATAATGTGTATTTTGATGATTTCCAATTTTGATTGAAACCATGCTTGATGTCTTAATGAAAATATAAAGAATTTTGATATCATGCTTAATGATGATGTATGGATCTTGTATCAAAAACTAAGCATGAAAAGTTAGATTCACCTAAAAAGAAAAATGCATGACTACAACAAACAAAATGATCTTGATGGAAAATACTCTATGAAATCAATTTTGATGATGCATAATGATGTAATTATGTAATGAAAATATTAAATATTTTGAAACCATGTCTTGATGTCAAGCATAATGATCATGCTTAATAGATTTCGAAATTATGCATGATGATTCTTGAGACTTATGGATTATCGATTTTTACGGTAATGAAAATGGCTTTTTCGGTTTTTGAACATTGATGCATATTTTTTATTTGACATAAATGAAATAAATCACATGAATAGAAACACTTTAAAAGGAAAATATATTATCATGGGAATTAAAATCATGAATCTATTTGTATCACTTTTGTGAATCTCTTGAAAATGATCTTGATTTGATGATTTAAATTTAAATGAGCTTTATCTTGATTTCTCAAAATTCGTAAATTGAGATTTCTTATGCTTAAATCAAGATTTTATATGCTTGAATTGAAATCTTTTTCTCCTAAGGTTCTTTTACTAAATAGAATATCTTTTTCGAAATTCATGACTTAAAATTTCTTTTAAATATCTTTTATTATTTGATCTCCTAAGATTTTCTTTTGATTATTTAAGAGGAGGTTTTTCAAAAGAAATCATGCCTTTTGGTATACACATATTCTAATCCTTCATGATATGATTTTTATGCAATTGCTTGTATTCATGAAAATATTCATCTCATCACCCAATTAATTCTTCTTGATATTCCTAATGTGATGAATGAAATTATGCATGAAATACAAATGAGAAGTTAATTATCATGCATGATAGGATGTAATGAATATTGACATTTAGATACTATCATTTGAAAAAGTTATGATCATACATGGCAAGATGCAATTTGACAGATTAATACCATGATGATTTGAAATATTTATGATTTGAAATGATGCATATGCTTTTTATTATGATGATGTATGTGATGTATTGCATATGCTGTGTATCATGAATGCTTTAAATGATAAATGTTTGGTACCAACAATCATGAAGAGATTAATACTTAAAATGTTGATTTAATGTTCGGTATCATGAATACTTTATTATCATACATGAAAATAGTGATAAATATTTTAAAAATAAATGTTTGAATCATGTTAGATGATTTTATATTTTGTGCATGATGAGTTATAGTGATGATTGAAATAATATGAATGATAAAACATGAGATTGTCTATAATGCAAATTTATTGATCTCATGATGTGTAAACTGAAATAATGATTGGAATATTGATGTAATTATAAATGATGATTTGATAATATGCATGAAATACTCTTGATATTATTTTGATGCATACAAATGAAAAGTTTTGATCATGCATGGTAGGATATAATTTGACAAGTTGATACCATCATGATATGAAACATTTATGATTTACAATGATGCATGCAATACTTGTGCTTTCTAATTATGATGCGATGTATTGCATATGATGTAAATCATGATTTAAAATACTATGAGTTGTTGCTAAAATGATGTATTAGAAATGTTGATTTAATGTTTTGTGTCATGAATGCTCTAAATGATGAATGTTTGGTATCATGATCAAAATATTTATAAATAATTAAAAATTTTAGTATCATGTATGATATCCTCATAATGTTAATCGATTTATTCAATATCGTGCATTAATGAAATATAAGGTTTTTGAAAATGTGCATATTCTAATTTGAAAATATAATGATGCACAAATAAGATTGATACTTACCTTTGTCATAATTGATGTAAAGGGTCTTCCCTTCCTTTTGACAATGACAAAGGGGGAGATAGCTAGTTTGAACAAGTCAAGAAGATGCAAAAACTTGATTACTAGCTTGCCTATCTTAAGTAGCAAAGATTGCTAACTTGCTTATTTCAAGAAGCAAAAGTTATCTTCTTGAACATCACTATCTTGCCTATCTCAATAAGCAAAACATGCTAACGTGCACATCTAGCAAACTTATATATTTTAAGAATACTATGCTTTTGTGCTTATATGTTGTGATGAAAATCTAGCTTCACGTTACAAAAACTTGAATATCTTTTAAAATAGCTAGAGCTACTTCTCCTTTTTGTTGATGACATAGGGGAAGTATATTGATGACATAGGGGAAGTATATTGATGACATAGGGGAAGTATATTGATGACATAGGGGGAGAAAGATTGCTAGCTCAAGGCAAATGCTGACTAGCTTGTACTCTTCCCTACTTTTCGACAAAAACAAAGGAGAGAAAGCTTTTGCTAGTTAGAACATGCAAAGAAAAGCAAAGTGCAATCTTGCATAAGAAGCAAGTGTTGAATTGCCATGATTGAACTTAAGAATTTTACTATGCTTTTGTGCTTATATGTTGTGATGAAAATCTAGCTTCACGTTACAAAAACTTGAATATCTTTTAAAATAGCTAGAGCTACTTCTCCTTTTTGTTGATGACATAGGGGGAGAAAGATTGCTAGCTCAAGGCAAATGCTGACTAGGGTTGCTTTCTTGAACATCTCAAAACTGCTAGCTTGCATGTTCTAAAAATATTGTAAAATTTGCTAGCTTGTATGTAGTAAAACTTGCATATCATAAAAGTTGCTAGCTTGTAGAGAAGCAAAGAATTGCTATCTCAAAAGAAGCAAAAATTGTAAAACTTAGAAAACTTGCAATATAATTGCTCTTGCCATGCTTTGTATAAAAAAAAATAGGTTGATATCCTTAAAAGCATCGCATTAAATTTTTTAGTATCGCAATGTATCACATGTATTGCAAATTAAAATTTTTGAGACTATTATCATATCATGTTTAACAATTGATGTCTTTCATTACATGATTTCTTTGCATTTTTGTCATGTATGTATCATGTGATGATTGAAATATTGATTGATGCAAATTTATAATTTATGTAAAAGTCTAAATCATTGGTTCCTCTCCTTCTTTTCGGCAATGACATAGGGGGAGAAAGATTGCTAGCTCAAGGCAAATGCTGACTAGCTTGTACTCTTCCCTACTTTTCGACAAAAACAAAGGAGAGAAAGCTTTTGCTAGTTAGAACATGCAAAGAAAAGCAAAGTGCAATCTTGCATAAGAAGCAAGTGTTGAATTGCCATGATTGAACTTAAGAATTTTACTATGCTTTTGTGCTTATATGTTGTGATGAAAATCTAGCTTCACGTTACAAAAACTTGAATATCTTTTAAAATAGCTAGAGCTACTTCTCCTTTTTGTTGATGACATAGGGGGAGAAGTATATTGATGACATAGGGGAAGTATATTGATGACTTCATGCATTGAATTGAATATTTTATATATTTGCATGATGGTTTAAATATTTTTCATAACATGTGAATGAATGTTGCTTGGATTTGGGATAATCCAAGTGTTCTATCAATGGCATATTGATAGGGGGAGTTTGTTTAAACTCCGGGGCGTTAAGGTTAACTCCGGTAGTCATCAATTAGTTGTCATCATCAAAAAGGGGGAGATTGTTGAATCTCGGATTTTGATGATGAAACTAATTGATTGTGTTTAGATGTTTAACTGCATTTTGAGTGATGCAGGTCTACTCGATTAGGATTAGACAGTTGACGCAGGAGGAATTGACGTTGCGCCGGAGGAGATCACGTTAGGATATTGGACGGTAGAACGCTTCGGACGTCGGGCATCGAGCCAAGGAGAGCGGAATTGCACCAAGGATATCGGGGTTGCGGAGGTCAACCGCCGATTGGGCAACAACCCGCAAGAGTGGACGATGCACTGAAGAATCGGACGAAGCGCCAACCAATGACGTGTCGGGCAACAGAATGTCAATTCGTGTTGTAATAATTGTCTAGATCGGAGTAGAGTTTTGGCTTGTGTGTGCAGGATTAACTATGATAACGATGAAGACATAAAGCGAAACAAAGTGCCGGAGTCAAGCGTGAAGGATTCGTTGGGAGTTCGAGAGTTCGACGGAAGTCCGAATGTTCGTCGGGAATGCTGTCGGAACTAGCCGAGAATGAGTAGGGAGCTTGCCGATGGGTTTTCGGAAGCTTGCCGGAAGGTTCGTCGGAAGTTCGCGGAGCTCACCGAGAAATATCATAGCTTGCCGAAGAAGCTCGTCGGAACTCGCCAAGATTAAATCGTGAAGTCTCGGAGCTTGCCGGGAGTCCGCAGAATGGTTTCCGAGAATTTCTCGGAAGATCGCCGGAAGTTCGCCGGAAGAAGTCTTGACTTGTGGACTTTGTAATAGCTTAGGAAATATCTTTAAATTCGTAGTTAGCATGTTAATTAGGGTTATGATTAGGTATTAATCTTATAACCCATGTAGGGGCCAATTAGGCCCGAGTTCGGACTGGTTTGGGCCAAGTTTGGAGCCCAACCAGTGAGCTGAGAGAGCCAAGCGGTGGCACCGTCGGTCTGGGCGGTGGCACCGCCCAGCACCCGAGAGCCAGGCGGTTGCACCGCTGGACTGGGCGGTGGCACCGCCCAGTACACTATCAATGTCAAAACTGATAGGCTGTGGCACCGCCACTAACAGGTGGCACCGCTAGCTTCGGGAACCGAAGAAAATTCAAATTTTGGAGCCCAAATTTGAATCCTCTTGAGGCCTATAAATACCCCTCTATTCTCAACTGAGACAACAACCTTTTGAGAAGCTAGAAGTTGAGAAAATCTTTAGGAAAAGTCTTGTTTTCAATAGCTTGAGTGTTCACCTCCTTTCTTCTCATTGAAATCTTTGTAAAAGGGTGAACCACTTGTAAGAGGTTGTAAGAGGGGTGTAAGAAGGAGGTTGATCTTCGCCTAGTAAATGAAGATCGTTAGTGGATGCCGGTGGCCTCGACGGAAGAGGAATCGGAGGAGTGGATGTAGGTCACGACTGACCGAACCACTATAAACTACCATCTTCTCTGGTTTGCATTTACTTCCTGCTATTACCTTACTGCAAACCCCTTCAATAGCTTACTGCCTTCAATACTTTTCCCTACGCTTTCAATCTAACCATATTTCCGGAATCGGTTTTCAACATACAAAGAAATTTCAGAAATCGACGTAGTTTTTACCGCTGCACTAATTCACCCCTCCCTCTTAGTGCCGCTCCGATCCTAACAATTTGCTCTTTCGATTTTAAATTATAAAGTATAGTTTTCATACGAAAAACTTGGGCATGCTTATATGAAATCAATGACTTAAAAAGTATCACATATTATTGGATTTAAAATCATGAGTCTATTTATGAATTTTGTGAATCATGAAATTGATTTTGATGGTTTGAATCCAATGGGTTTTATCAAAATCACGATCTTGCTTTCTCGAAATTTATAACATGAAATCCTTTATGAATCAAGATTTCTTACTCTTTATTCTCTTACATTTTGAGAAAATTTTCAATATGAATCAGAAGAGTTCTTATGCATGAATTGAAATATTTTTCTCCTACGCTTCCTTTTGCGATTTACTAAAGAGAATATCTTTTTTTTTGAAAATTCATAACTTAAAATTTTATTTAAAAATCTCTTATTATTTGATCTCCTAAGATCTCTCTTTGAATATTTAAAGAGGAGAATTTTCTAGATGAATCATGATTTCGATGATTGAATATTTGATATGCATGAATTGAGATCTTGCTCTCCTACTATTCTTTTTGCTATTCACTAAAAAGAAGACTAATTCTAATAAACCATAATATGCTATATGAATTTTATTGTATTAATGAAGTAATATCTCATCACCAAATTCTTCTTGATATTCCTTATGTGATGATATGAATGCATGAAATATTATTCATTTTGATGTATACAAATAAGAAGGTTTGATCATGCATGGTAGGATGAAATTTGACAAAATTAATACCATCATGATTTGAAATGCTATGATTTATTACCAAAATGCTCTGGATCCTAACACCTTTGTTATACTTTAAAAATTATTGTAAAGGAAAAAGAATTATAACATTGGATTCTTCCCTTCTTTTTGACAATGACAAAGGGGGAGATAGCTAGCTTGCTAGCTAGCTTGCACAAGTCAAAAGAAGCAACAATTGCAAACGAACATATCGCAAAAAGGGGCAAAACTTATTAGTTTGCTCATCTCAAAAGCAAGAAATGCTATCTTGTAATCTCAAGTAAATGTACTATCTTGCCTATCTCAAGAAGCAAAACATGCTAACAAGCACATCTAGCAAACTTGCATATTTCAAGAAGCAAGAGTGGCTTTCTTAAACATCTCAAAATTGCTAGCTTGCATGTTCTAAAACGTTGTAAATATTGCTAGCATGTATGTTGCAAAACTTGCCTTCTTTTTCAAACACTTGCTAGATTGAATGTTGTAAAACTTGCATATCTACAACTTGATAGCTTGAATGTTCTAAGCATGATGTAACACTTGCTAAATTTTCAAGCTTACAAATTGCATGATGATAAAACTTGATATTATGCTTTTCATGCAATGAGTTGAATTAATATCACAAACACATGATAATTGGAACTTCTCCTTTTGTTGATGACAAAGGGGGAGATGTTGATGTCATGCATGATTTGAGCATGACATGTTGCTTGGATTTTTGAATCCAAGAGTTTCTATCAATATGACATATTGATAGGGAGAGTTTATTTAAACTGTGGGAGTTAAGTTTAACTCCGTCATCAATTGGTTGTCATCATCAAATAGGGGGAGATTGTTGAATCTCGTATTTTGATGATGAAATCAATTAATAAGTGTTTATATTTTAATCTATGTTTTGATTGACATAGGATGCTTCGATCAGGAGGAGACAATTAAAGTAGAAAAAATCATATTGTGCCGGAGGAAAACATGTCAGAAGATTGGACGTCGAACCGGTGGATCGGTCGACGTATCGACAAAAGGCTTCGGGTCGTGGATTCGGGCATCGGGGCAAGAAGAGCGGATATTGTGCCAAGGATATTGGAGTTGCGGAGTCAATTAGCCGATTGGGTAATAGGCCGCAAGAGAGGATGATGCGCCGAAGAATCGGATGAAGCGTCGAGAGACCAATGACATGCTAGACAACTTGATTAATGCTTAGTATTAATTGTCTAGAATGAAGTATATTTTACATGTGCAGGATTAACTACGATAGCAAGGCATGAAGCAAAATGAAGTCCTGAAGTCAAGATCAAGATCATGTTGGGAGTTCGAGAGTTCGTCGGAAGTCTAGATGTTTGTCGGAAGTTCTGGAAGAACCAGCCGAGAAGTCTTGGAGCTTGCCAAAGAAGCTCATCGAAACTCGCCAAGAAGATCGTCATGAAGTCCAAGAGCTTGCCGGGAGTCCGCCATAGCATCGCTGAGGGTTCGTCGGATGTTCGCCAGAAGCTCGCCAGAAGAATAGACATAGGAACTTGTTTAGCTTAGCAAATGTCTTAGGATTTCATAGTTAGCACGTAATTAGGCTTGGATTTGGGCCAACCAAATTAGGGGCCAACTAGGCCCATATAAGAACTGTGTTAGGCCCAATAAGAAGCCCAAACAATGCCCAAAGAAGTCTCACCGTCATGGCACAATCTTTGAAACTATGTTAGGTTGTGGTACCTCCAGTCTGGGTGGTTGTACCGCCCCAAGTAGGGTGCCAGGCGGTGGTACCGCCAGTCTGGGCAGTGGTACCGCCCAACACGATCACGCCCCTCAAAAATATCGATAATATTAAAATTTTCATCACAAACAAATCTAGGATCCAAACTAACATTTGAGGATACTAAAAATATTTAAACATCTAACGATCCATAAAACATGTGCAGTTTATAATCATAAAACACATCGCTCGATGATTCATAAAATCTGAACCCAACTCACCAAAATAATAACTACAACATAAATTCACAAGTGTGGGAGTCTATACAATCACAAAACCAACGTTTACCACAAGTTCATATCATTGCACTAATTAAACTTAACATTCCAGAATCCTAAACATGAGAGATCCTTTAAACTTATACAAAATCCACAAGTTTAGACTCACCGTCAACATTTCATTAGATGCAGAGTATGCTTATACAACAAAAACATATATACTAATAAGGATCTGCCCAAAATCTTCTAGCTTTCCACTACCTCAACCCAATTTTAACATTTAAGCAAGCGACAAGCTATCCTGAAAAATTTATACAGCAACAAAGTGAGCATATAAAGCTCAGCAAGTAACTAAGATATCCATGGCAAAAAAGGATAGTTTCCAAACAAATAAGATTTCAAAATGTAAGGCAGAATATAAAAATTCATAGATGTAATCTCATTAGGTGCAGAATCTCAAATGTCATTTCAATCAAACATATTTGGTTCATAACAGAACGAGCATAGTGTAAATGGAGCATGTCAATTACGTATGAAATGTTTTGGAGCATATCAATGGCAAATGAAATATTTCGAAGCATATTAATAATAAATGAAACGTTTTGGAGCTTATCAATGATGTATGAAAGGTTTCTGAGCATGTCAATGGCAAATAGGACGTTTCGAAATATATCAATAACATATGAAATATTTCAAAGTATATCAATGGCATATGAATATTTCAAAGCATATCAAAGAACGATATGAAACAGAAGCTAAAACGTCGTATTTGACATTGCATTCATATCTTTCTTATCCAAAGCGCATACAGAAATACATAATCAAAGCTCTGGATATTATATCAAACATACAGAAAGTGTAGTGGGACCAAAGACAGAATGTGATTCATCCATTTCTGAATGACCACCAGACAAAAGTCTCCCACATTTGGGAGCTCCATCCACCCACGTTTAGGTGAAGTCAGAGAGGGCCAGCAGAGCATCGTAGGCTCTATGCATAACTCTCTTTACCATTTCAAGCAAAGGTTCACATTATCCCACAAACATCAGAGTACAAAAGGACAATATAAATAATAAAATTTGCATATATCGGAAGTTCATACGGAACAACAAAACATACATGTGCCTTTACGAGATTATACGATACAAGCATAATCTTTCACCAATGTTTTCAGATTTGAAAGGAAATGAAAGCAAGAGCATACAAGGATTCCAAACAATCACATATAGCTTAGTTCAAATAAGAAGGTTAGATGAATTCATTATCCAAAGGAATAAAACTGGAATAGGCACACATTGAAAGCAAATGCGGAACAATGGGATATACATGTGCCTATATGAGTCAATACGATATAGCATAAACGTTACATAATAGTTTTCAAGAATATAAATAATTTAAGGACAAGAGCAAATAAGAATTCAAAACAGTAATATAAAACTCAATTGAATGAAGGAAACTGAATGAAATCTATTTCCCAACGAATGAAAATAGAATATGCGAAATCGACCAAAGCTCAATTTCTGACAGAATTCGAGAGGCCCATTGAACAAATACTTCAGACTATCAATTATACTCTAATACACT
>CM017192.1:27668085-27733085 GCA_004837865.1 Musa balbisiana | reverse complement strand
TCGGATTTTTATAGTGGTTCGATCGTCATGACCTACATCTACTTCGTCGATTCCTCTTCCGTCGAGGCCACTAGCGTCCACTATCGGTCTTCTTTCAATGGGCAAAGACCAGCTACCTTTTTATACCCCTCTTCTCCTTTTCACAGGTTTATGAGACAACCTTTTACAACCCTCTTTTACAAGGTATCCCTCTCACACCTCCCTTAGAACTCTCTAAGTTTTGGAAGGAGAGAACTCAACTATTTAAGGTTTACAACTTTAGAATCATAGGGTTTTATTTAATATTTCTTACTTATCTATGCAGTAATAGCTAGAGTATTTATAGGCCCCAAATGGATTCAAATTTGGAGCCCAAAATTCAAACCCTTGAAATTTTAGGGTACAGGCGGTATCGTCACCTGCAGTCTGACACTGGGCGGTACCACCGCCCAGTCTGGTGGTACCACTACCTAGAAGACTATGCTAGGTGGTACCACCGCCCAGACTAGCGATACCATCGCCTGACATAGTCTCGGAAACTGTGCCACGACGGTTTCACTTGTTTGGTCACTATTTGGGCCTTTCTCTTGGCCCAACCAACCCAAACTTAGGCCCAACTATCCCCTAATTGGGTTGGCCCAATTCTAATGTCAATTATATGGTAACTACAAATTTTAAAATATTTACTTAGCTAAACAGAGTCCATAAGTCAATTTTTCTTCCAGCGATCTTTCGGTGAACTTCCAACGGACTCCCGGCAAGCTCCTAGACTTCACGATGATCTTCTTGGCAAGTTCTGATGAGCTTCTTTGGCAAGCTCCTGGACTTTCTGATCCATTCCAGCAGAACTTCCGACGAACGTCCGGACGAACTCTCGAACTCCCAATGAAATCGCGTTCTTGACTCCGGGACTTTATTTTGATTTATGCCTTGCTATCATAGTTAATCCTGTACACATAAAACATACTTCAATCTAGACAATTAATACTAAGCATGAATCATGTTGGTTGGCATATCATTGGTCCATCGACGCTTCGTCCGATTCTTCGGCGCAACGTCCTCTCTTGCGGCCTATTGCCTAATCAGCCAGTTGACTCCGCAACTCCAATTTCCTTAGCGTAATATTTGCTCTTCTTGGCCCGATGCCCAAATCCATGGCCCGAAGCATTCTGTCGATGCGTCGATTAATCATTCGGCTCAATGTCCAATCTTTTGACATGTTTTTCACCGGCCCAACATGATTCTTCCTGCTTTAATTGTCTCATCCTGATCGAAGCAATCCTGCATCACTCAGAATGCAAATCAAATCATAAACACTTATTAATTGATTTTCATCATCAAAATATGAGATTCAATAATCTCTCCCTTTTGATGATGACAACCAATTAATGACAGAGTTGACCTTAACTCCCCCTATCAATATGCCATATTAATAGAACCTTGAATTCAAGCTAAATTTCATCATGAATATTTGCAATACGTCATCATGCATAACATGATCATACTTCTCCCCTTTGTCATCAACAAAAAGGAGAAGTGCAACTTTCAAGTGTTTGAGATATTACAGGTCCAAATCATTGCATAGGCACCACCGCCCAGTCTGGTGGTACCACCGCCCAGTCTGGTGGTACCACCGCCCAGTCTGGTGGTACCACCGCCCAGTCTGGTGGTACCACCGCCCAGTCTGGTGGTACCACCGCCCAGTCTGGTGGTACCACCGCCCAGTCTGGTGGTACCACCGCCCAGTCTGGTGGTACCACCGCCCAGTCTGGTGGTACCACCGCCCAGTCTGGTGGTACCACCGCCCAGTCTGGTGGTACCACCGCCCAGTCTGGTGGTACCACCGCCCAGTCTGGTGGTACCACCGCCCAGTCTGGTGGTACCACCGCCCAGTCTGGTGGTACCACCGCCCAGTCTGGTGGTACCACCGCCCAGTCTGGTGGTACCACCGCCCAGTCTGGTGGTACCACCGCCCAGTCTGGTGGTACCACCGCCCAGTCTGGTGGTACCACCGCCCAGTCTGGTGGTACCACCGCCCAGTCTGGTGGTACCACCGCCCAGTCTGGTGGTACCACCGCCCAGTCTGGTGGTACCACCGCCCAGTCTGGTGGTACCACCGCCCAGTCTGGTGGTACCACCGCCCAGTCTGGTGGTACCACCGCCCAGTCTGGTGGTACCACCGCCCAGTCTGGTGGTACCACCGCCCAGTCTGGTGGTACCACCGCCCAGTCTGGTGGTACCACCGCCCAGTCTGGTGGTACCACCGCCCAGTCTGGTGGTACCACCGCCCAGTCTGGTGGTACCACCGCCCAGTCTGGTGGTACCACCGCCCAGTCTGGTGGTACCACTACTAGAAGACTATGCTAGGTGGTACCACCGCCCAGTCTGGTGGTACCACCGCCCAGTCTGGTGGTACCACCGCCCAGTCTGGTGGTACCACCGCCCAGTCTGGTGGTACCACCGCCCAGTCTGGTGGTACCACCGCCCAGACTAGCGATACCATCGCCTGACATAGTCTCGGAAACTGTGCCACGACGGTTCACTTGTTGGTCACTATTTGGGCCTTTCTCTTGGCCCAACCAACCCAAACTTAGGCCCAACTATCCCCTAATTGGGTTGGCCCAATTCTAATGTCAATTATATGGTAACTACAAATTTTAAAATATTTACTTAGCTAAACAGAGTCCATAAGTCAATTTTTCTTCCAGCGATCTTTCGGTGAACTTCCAACGGACTCCCGGCAAGCTCCTAGACTTCACGATGATCTTCTTGGCAAGTTCTGATGAGCTTCTTTGGCAAGCTCCTGGACTTTCTGATCCATTCCAGCAGAACTTCCGACGAACGTCCGGACGAACTCTCGAACTCCCAATGAAATCGCGTTCTTGACTCCGGGACTTTATTTTGATTTATGCCTTGCTATCATAGTTAATCCTGTACACATAAAACATACTTCAATCTAGACAATTAATACTAAGCATGAATCATGTTGGTTGGCATATCATTGGTCCATCGACGCTTCGTCCGATTCTTCGGCGCAACGTCCTCTCTTGCGGCCTATTGCCTAATCAGCCAGTTGACTCCGCAACTCCAATTTCCTTAGCGTAATATTTGCTCTTCTTGGCCCGATGCCCAAATCCATGGCCCGAAGCATTCTGTCGATGCGTCGATTAATCATTCGGCTCAATGTCCAATCTTTTGACATGTTTTTCACCGGCCCAACATGATTCTTCCTGCTTTAATTGTCTCATCCTGATCGAAGCATCCTGCATCACTCAGAATGCAAATCAAATCATAAACACTTATTAATTGATTTTCATCATCAAAATATGAGATTCAATAATCTCTCCCTTTTTGATGATGACAACCAATTAATGACAGAGTTGACCTTAACTCCCCCTATCAATATGCCATATTAATAGAACCTTGAATTCAAGCTAAATTTCATCATGAATATTTCATCATTGCATGCATCAAAATAATATCATGAGTGTTTCATGCATTTATATCATCACATGAAGAATATCAAAAAGAACTTGGTGATGAGATATATTTCATAAATTCAAAGAATTTTACATAATAAAATTCAAGTCATAAACCTTAAAAGATGTCATGAGAGAACACATAAACGATCTTGATTCATGTATAATATCTCTCAATTCATTATGAACCATAAAAATTATAATTCTAAAAAATCATGATTCATTTGGACAAAAAGATTATCGATTCATGCATTTGAATAAATATTTTTAAATCATCACTTCAACTCATTATGCATAATTTCAACATGTAAAATCATTTATTTTCAAAACATTAATCATTATTTTCAACCCATTCAATTTGTCAAATCAACACAATATCATGAGTATTGCATGATTTCATATCATTACATGAAGGGATAGCAAGAAAAATTGGTGATGAGATATGCAAATCATGAAGATAAATTGTGAATATTAAGAGACATATTATGATTCTTTTTAGATAACTCAAATAATGAAAAGAAAGAAACATAGTAAACAATCTTGATTTATAAAATGAATACTCAAGTTATAATTCTAAGAAATCAAAAGAAACCGAGATTCATTTTAACAAATCTCCTCTTAAATAAATAACGTAAAGAATTCTTAGGAGATCATGAAAAATCTTGATTCATGTATAATATCTCTCAATTCATTATGAACCATAAAAATTATAATTCTAAAAAATCATGATTCATTTGGACAAAAAGATTATCGATTCATGCATTTATATCATCACATGAAGAATATCAAAAAGAACTTGGTGATGAGATATGCAAATCATGAAGATAAATTGTGAATATTAAGAGACATATTATGATTCTTTTTAGATAACTCAAATAATGAAAAGAAAGAAACATAGTAAACAATCTTGATTTATAAAATGAATACTCAAGTTATAATTCTAAGAAATCAAAAGAAACCGAGATTCATTTTAACAAATCTCCTCTTAAATAAATAACGTAAAGAATTCTTAGGAGATCATGAAAAATCTTGATTCATGTATAATATCTCTCAATTCATTATGAACCATAAAAATTATAATTCTAAAAAATCATGATTCATTTGGACAAAAAGATTATCGATTCATGCATTTATATCATCACATGAAGAATATCAAAAAGAACTTGGTGATGAGATATGCAAATCATGAAGATAAATTGTGAATATTAAGAGACATATTATGATTCTTTTTAGATAACTCAAATAATGAAAAGAAAGAAACATAGTAAACAATCTTGATTTATAAAATGAATACTCAAGTTATAATTCTAAGAAATCAAAAGAAACCGAGATTCATTTTAACAAATCTCCTCTTAAATAAATAACGTAAAGAATTCTTAGGAGATCATGAAAAATCTTGATTCATGTATAATATCTCTCAATTCATTATGAACCATAAAAATTATAATTCTAAAAAATCATGATTCATTTGGACAAAAAGATTATCGATTCATGCATTTATATCATCACATGAAGAATATCAAAAAGAACTTGGTGATGAGATATGCAAATCATGAAGATAAATTGTGAATATTAAGAGACATATTATGATTCTTTTTAGATAACTCAAATAATGAAAAGAAAGAAACATAGTAAACAATCTTGATTTATAAAATGAATACTCAAGTTATAATTCTAAGAAATCAAAAGAAACCGAGATTCATTTTAACAAATCTCCTCTTAAATAAATAACGTAAAGAATTCTTAGGAGATCATGAAAAATCTTGATTCATATAAAAGATTTCATGAGAAATTATGATTTTGATAAAACTCATTCAAATTCATCAAATTATTTTCTGTTGAATCTCGGATTTTGATGATGAAACTAATTGATTGTGTTTAGATGTTTAACTGCATTTTGAGTGATGCAGGTCTACTCGATCAGGATTAAACAGTTGACGCAGGAGGAATTGACGTTGCGCCGGAGGAGATCACGTTAGGATATTGGACGGTAGAATGCTTCGGACGTCGGGCATCGGGCCAAGGAGAGCGGAATTGCACCAAGGATATCGGGGTTGCGGAGGTCAACCGCCCGATTGGGCAATAAGCCGCAAGAAGTGGACGATGCGCTGAAGAATCGGACGAAGCGCCAACCAATAACGTGCCGGGCAACAGAATGTCAATTCGCGATGTAATAATTGTCTAGATCGGAGTAGAGTTTTGGCTTGTGTGTGCAGGATTAACTACGATAACGATGAAGACATAAAGCGAAACAAAGTGTCGGAGTCAAGCGCGAAGGATTCATTGGGAGTTCGAGAGTTCGACGAAAGTCCGAAGGTTCGTTGGGAATGCTGCCGGAACTAGCCCGAGAATGAGTAGGGAGCTTGCTGAAGGGTTTTTCAGAAGCTCGCCAAAAGGTTCGTCGGAAGTTCACGGAGCTCACCGAGAAAGATCGGAGCTTGCCGAAGAAGCTCGTCGGAACTCGCCAGATCAAATCGTGAAGTCTAGGAGCTTGCCGGGAGTCCGCAGAATGGTTTCCGAGAGTTTATCGGAAGACCGCCGGAAGTTCGCGAAAGCTCGCCGGAAGAAGTCTTGACTTATGGACTTTGTAATAGCTTAGAAAATGTCTTTAAATTTGTAGTTAGTACGTTAATTAGGGCTAGGATTAGGTGTTAATCCTATGACCCAAGTAGGGGCCAATTCGGCCCAAGTTCGGACTGGTTTGGGCTAATTGGAGCCCAACCATTGAGCTGAAATAGTGTAGGCGGTGGCACCGCCTAGACTAGGCGGTGGCACCGCCCAGAGGCAGAGGGCTAGGCGGTGGAACCGCCGGTCTGGCGGTGGCACCGCCCAGCACCCGAGAGCCAAGCGGTGGCACCGCTGGACTGGGCGGTGGCACCGCCCAGTACACTGTCAGTGTTAAAACTGACCAGGCGGTGGCACCGCTAGCTTTGGGAACATAAGAGAATTCAAATTGTTGGAGCCCAAATTTGAATCCTCTTGAGGCCTATAAATACCCCTCAATTCCTCAGCAGAGAGAACAACTTTTTGAGCAGCAAGTGATTGAGAGAAAGGTCTTAGAAAAGTCTTAGCAATCCTGGGTTTTCAATTTGCTAGTGTTCACCTCCCTCTTTCTTGAAAATTGTAGAGAGTGTGAACTGCTTGTAAAGAATTGTAAGAGGGGTATTTACCCTTCCATTTCAAGAGATTTGCTAGTGGAAGGTGGGAGCCTCGTCGAAGAGGGGCCTCGCAAGTGGATGTAGGTCATTTGACCGAACCACTTTAAAAACGGCGTAATCTCTGGTTTGCATTTCATTGTTGCTATTCACATTACTGCAAACTTTCTTACTTGCTTTATTTACTCATTACCTTAGCTACTCTACTATACGAATACGCTTTCAAGTTCAATTTTTAACCGGACGAAAGATTTATCAAAAAACCGACGTTTTAATCCGTTGCACGAATTCAGTATTTCTCATTTCGGATTTACACCCGAGAGAAATGGCTCTTCATGGCTTTCAAGAGGGCTTTTCGGTTTTTCGTCCACCGTTGTTTAACGGATTGGACTACACTTATACCCCCCCCCCCCCCCCCCCCCCCCCCCCCCCCCCCCCCCCCCCCCCCCCCCCCCCCCCCCCCCCCCCCCCCCCCCCCCCCCCCCCCCCCCCCCCCCCCCCCCCCCCCCCCCCCCCCCCCCCCCCCCCCCCCCCCCCCCCCCCCCCCCCCCCCCCCCCCCCCCCCCCCCCCCCCCCCCCCCCCCCCCCCCCCCCCCCCCCCCCCCCCCCCCCCCCCCCCCCCCCCCCCCCCCCCCCCCCCCCCCCCCCCCCCCCCCCCCCCCCCCCCCCCCCCCCCCCCCCCCCCCCCCCCCCCCCCCCCCCCCCCCCCCCCCCCCCCCCCCCCCCCCCCCCCCCCCCCCCCCCCCCCCCCCCCCCCCCCCCCCCCCCCCCCCCCCCCCCCCCCCCCCCCCCCCCCCCCCCCCCCCCCCCCCCCCCCCCCCCCCCCCCCCCCCCCCCCCCCCCCCCCCCCCCCCCCCCCCCCCCCCCCCCCCCCCCCCCCCCCCCCCCCCCCCCCCCCCCCCCCCCCCCCCCCCCCCCCCCCCCCCCCCCCCCCCCCCCCCCCCCCCCCCCCCCCCCCCCCCCCCCCCCCCCCCCCCCCCCCCCCCCCCCCCCCCCCCCCCCCCCCCCCCCCCCCCCCCCCCCCCCCCCCCCCCCCCCCCCCCCCCCCCCCCCCCCCCCCCCCCCCCCCCCCCCCCCCCCCCCCCCCCCCCCCCCCCCCCCCCCCCCCCCCCCCCCCCCCCCCCCCCCCCCCCCCCCCCCCCCCCCCCCCCCCCCCCCCCCCCCCCCCCCCCCCCCCCCCCCCCCCCCCCCCCCCCCCCCCCCCCCCCCCCCCCCCCCCCCCCCCCCCCCCCCCCCCCCCCTCTTAGTGCTCTTGATCCTAACAATTGGTATCAGAGCCCGGTATTTCTCATTTCAGATTTACCACCCGAGAGAAATGGCTCTTCATGGCTTTCAAGAGGGCTTTTCGGTTTTTCGTCCACCGTTGTTTAACGGATTGGACTACACTTATTGGAAAACTCGAATGAGAGTTTTCTTGATTTCTATGAACTTGGATTATGGAATATTGTTGAAAACGGTTTTCAACTTCCCTCTAAACCGATGAACGAATGGTCGGATTGGAGAAGAAGCATTTTTCTTTAAACGCAAAGGCTATGAATACCTTATTTTGTGCTTTGGACAAAATGAGTTCAATCGGATTTCTATGTGCGAACGGCTTTTGATATTTAGCGAACACTTGAAATCACACACGAGGGAACTAGTAGAGTCAAAGACTCGAAAGTTAACATTTTATTGCATGATTTGAGCTTTTCGAATGCAACCAAGCGAGACTATAGGCGACATGTACACCCGTTTCACGGATGTCGTCAATAATCTAAGAGTTCTTGGTAAATCTTTTCGAATTTTGACCTCATAAGTAAGATCTTAAGATCCCTTCCAAAAAGGTGGGATCCTAAAATAACCGCAATACAAGAGACAAAAAATTTAAATGATTTTCCATTAGAAGAATTAATCGGGTCATTAATGACCTATGAAATGACACTCTTGGAACATTTTGAACCCGATGAGCACTTGAACCACCTTCCAAAGAATAGGAAGAATTTGGAACTCCGGACAAATGAATACCACTTGAGCGATGACTCAAGTGATGAGGACAATGATGAACTTGAACTTCGAACACTAAATCTTAATAAGTTCATTAAACAAAAATCTAAAATAAACAATGAACTTGAACGGAGGAAGAGGCCAAAGAAGAGGAAGGCAACCAAGGATGAAACAAGAACTTCCAAAGGTGAAACGGCGAATTGGGCTTTAACGGGCTTCGACTACAAGGTAAGTAACTCAACTCTCTTAAATTATTTTGAAATTACATGATGCTTTTTATGATGCATTTTCCTCTTTTATTAGTTTAGAATTAATTTTCTTGAAAATTGCATGTCTAATAATTTAATAATGAAAATGCAAAAATTAGGAATCATGCTTATGATTCTAGTAATTTTAAAAATAATCATGAAAATTGCATGTTTATGATAAACAAAATGATTTTGATTAAAAATGCCTTATGAAATTATGCTATATGTGGTTAAGAAGTAATAATGTGTTTCATGTTGATTTCCATTGTTATTTCTCGATTTTGATTAAATGAAATCATGTTTGATTTGAAGTAATGCATAATGATGTAATGAAATATTAAATGTTTTGATACGACGATTTTATGCATGAGATTTTAAAGTTATACATGATAATTTTGTGATTTATGAATTATTGATATTTGCCGTAATGAAAGCTTTTTTTTTTGTTTAAATGATGATAAATGTTTTTCAAGAAGAAATAATGTGTATTTTGATGATTTTCAATTTTGATTGAAACCATACTTGATGTCTTAATGAAAATATAAAGAAGTTTGATATCATGCTTAATGATGATGTATGGATTTTGTATCAAAACTAAGCTTGAAAAGTTAGATTCACCTAAAAAGAAAAATGCATGACTACAACAAACAAAATGATCTCGATGGAAAATACTTTATGAAATCAATTTCGATGATGCATAGTGATGTAATTATGTAATGAAAATACTAAATATTTTGAAACCATGTCTTGATGTCATGCATAATGATCATGCTTAATAGATTTCGAAATTATGCATGATGATTCTTGAGACTTATGGATTATCGATTTTTACGGTAATGAAAATGGCTTTTTCGGGTTTTGAACATTGATGCATATTTTTTATTTGGCATAAATGAAATAAATCACATGAATAGAAACACTTTAAAAGGAAAATATATTATCATGGGAATTAAAATCATGAATCTATTTGTATCACTTTTGTGAATCTCTTGAAAATGATCTTGGTTTGATGATTTAAATTTAAATGAGCTTTATCTTGATTTCTCAAAATTTTTAAATTGAGATTTCTTATGCTTAAGTCAAGATTTTATATGCTTGAATTGAAATCTTTTTCTCCTAAGGTTCTTTACGATTTACTAAAGAGAATATCTTTTTCGAAATTCATGACTTAAAATTTCTTTTGAATATCTTTTATTATTTGATCTCCTAAGATTTTCTTTTGATTATTTAAGAGGAGGTTTTTTCAAAAGAAATCATGCCTTTTGGTATACACATATTCTAATCTTTCATGATATGATTTTTATGCAATTGCTTGTATTCATGAAAATATTCATCTCATCACCCAATTAATTCTTCTTAATATTCCTAATGTGATGAATGAAATTATGCATGAAATACAAATGAGAAGTTAATTATCATGCATGATAGGATGTAATGAATATTGACATTTAGATACTATCATTTGAAAAAGTTATGATCATACATGGCAAGATGCAATTTGACAGATTAATACCATGATGATTTGAAATGTTTATGAAGGATGCATATGCTTTTATTATGATGATGTATGTGATGTATTGCATATGCTGTGTATCATGAATGCTTTAAATGATAAATGTTTGGTACCAACAATCATGAAGAGATTAAGACTTAAAATGTTGATTTAATGTTCGGTATCATGAATACTTTATTATCATACATGAAAATAGTGATAAATATTTTGAAAATAAATGTTTGAATCATTTTATATTTTGTGCATGATGAGTTATAGTGATGATTGAAATAATATGAATGATAAAACATGAGATTGTCTATAATGCAAATTTATTGATCTCATGATGTGTAAACTGAAATAATGATTGGAATATTGATGTAATTATAAATGATGATTTGATAATATGCATGAAATACTATTGATATTATTTTGATGCATACAAATGAAAGTTTTGATCATGCATGGTAGGATATAATTTGACAAGTTGATACCATCATGATATGAAACATTTATGATTACAATGATGTAACAATGATGTATGCAATACTTGTGCTTTCTAATTATGATGTGATGTATTGTATATGATGTAAATCATGATTTAAAATACTATGAGTTGTTGCTAAAATGATGTATTAGAAATGTTGATTTAATGTTTTGTGTCATGAATGCTCTAAATGATGAATGTTTGGTATCATGATCAAAATGTTTATAAATAGTTAAAAATTTTAGTATCATGTATGATATCCTCATAATGTTAATCGATTTATTCAATATCGTGCATGAATGAAATATAAGGTTTTGAAAATGTGCATATTCTAATTTGAAAATATAATGATGCACAAATAAGATTGATACTTACCTTTGTCATAATTGATGTAAAGGGTCTTCCCTTCCTTTTGACAATGACAAAGGGGGAGATAGCTAATTTGCACAAGTCAAGAAGATGCAAAAACTTGATTACTAGCCTGCCTATCTTAAGTAACAAAGATTGCTATCTTAAGTAGCAAAGATTGCTAACTTGCTTATTTCAAGAAGCAAAAGTTATCTTCTTGAACATCACTATCTTGCCTATCTCAATAAGCAAAACATGCTAACGTGCACATCTAGCAAACTTGTATATTTTAAGAAGCAAGGGTTGCTTTCTTGAACATCTCAAAACTGCTAGCTTGCATGTTCTAAAAATATTGTAAAATTTGCTAGCTTGTATGTAGTAAAACTTGCATATCATAAAAGTTGCTAGCTTGTAGAGAAGCAAAGAATTGCTATCTCAAAAGAAGCAAAAATTGTAAAACTTAGAAAACTTGCAATATAATTGCTCTTGTCATGCTTTGTATCAAAAATAGGTTGATATCCTTAAAAGCATCGCATTAAATTGTATCGCAATGTATCACATGTATCGCAAATTGAATTTTGAGACTATTTTTAACAATTGATGTCTTTCATGACATGATTTCTTTGCATTTTTGTCTTGTATGTATCATGCGATGATTGAAATATTGATTGATGCAAATTTATAATTTATCATTGGTTCCTCTCCTTTTCGGCAATGACATAGGGGGAGAAAGATTGCTAGCTCAAGGCAAATGCTGGCTAGCTTGTACTCTTCCCTACTTTCGACAAAAACAAAGGAGAGAAAGCTTTTGCTAGTTAGAACATGCAAAGAAAAGCAAAGTGCAATCTTGCACAAGAAGCTAGTGTCGAATTGCCATGATTGAACTTAAGATTCTTACTATGCTTTTGTGCTTATATGTTGTGATGAAAATAAAATCTAGCTTCACGTTACAAAAACTTGAATATCTTTTAAAATAGCTAGAGCTACTTCTCCTTTTTGTTGATGACATAGGGGGAGAAGTATATTGATGACTTCATGCATTGAATTGAATATTTTATATTGATGACTTCATGCATTGAATTGAATATTTTATATATTTACATGATGGTTTAAATGTTTTTCATAACATGTGATGAATGTTGCTTGGATTTGGGATAATCCAAGTGTTCTATCAATGGTATATTGATAGGGGGAGTTTGTTTAAACTCCGGGGAGTTAAGGTTAACTCCGGTAGTCATCAATTAGTTGTCATCATCAAAAAGGGGGAGATTGTTGAATCTCGGATTTTGATGATGAAACTAATTGATTGTGTTTAGATGTTTAACTGCATTTTGAGTGATGCAGGTCTACTCGATCAGGATTAAACAGTTGACGCAGGAGGAATTGATGTTGCGCCGGAGGAGATCACGTTAGGATATTGGACGGTAGAATGCTTCGGACGTCGGGCATCGGGCCAAGGAGAGCGGAATTGCACCAAGGATATCGGGGTTGCGGAGGTCAACCGCCGATTGGGCAATAAGCCGCAAGAGTGGACGATGCGCTGAAGAATCGGACGAAGCGCCAACCAATAACGTGCCGGGCAACAGAATGTCAATTCGCGATGTAATAATTGTCTAGATCGGAGTAGAGTTTTGGCTTGTGTGTGCAGGATTAACTACGATAACGATGAAGACATAAAGCGAAACAAAGTGCCGGAGTCAAGCGCGAAGGATTCATTGGGAGTTTGAGAGTTCGACGGAAGTCCGAAGGTTCGTCGGGAATGCTGCCGGAACTAGCCGAGAATGAGTAGGGAGCTTGCTGAAGGGTTTTTCGGAAGCTCGCCAAAAGGTTTGTCGGAAGTTCACGGAGCTCACCGAGAAAGATCGGAGCTTGCCGAAGAAGCTCATCGGAACTCGCCAAGATCAAATCGTGAAGTCTAGGAGCTTGCCGGGAGTCCGCAGAATGGTTTCCGAGAGTTTATCGGAAGACCGCCGGAAGTTCGCCGAAAGCTCGCCGGAAGAAGTCTTGACTTATGGACTTTGTAATAGCTTAGAAAATGTCTTTAAATTTATAGTTAGTACATTAATTAGGGCTAGGATTAGGTGTTAATCCTATGACCCAAGTAGGGGCCAATTCGGCCCAAGTTCGGACTGGTTTGGGCCAATTTTGGAGCCCAACCAGTGAGCTGAAATAGTGTAGGCGGTGGCACCGCCTAGACTAGGCGGTGGCACCTCCCAGAGGTAGAGAGCTAGGCGGTGGAACCGCCGCTCTGGGCGGTGGCACCGCCCAGCACCCGAGAGCCAAGCGGTGGCACCGCTGGACTGGGCGGTGGCACCGCCCAGTACACTGTCAATGTTAAAACTGACAGGCGGTGGCACCGCCACTGACAGGCGGTGGCACCGCTAGCTTCGGGAACATAAGAGAATTCAAATTGTTGGAGCCCAAATTTGAATCCTCTTGAGGCCTATAAATACCCCTCAATTCTCAGCAGAGAGAACAACTTTTTGAGCAGCAAGTGATTGAGAGAAAGGTCTTAGAAAAGTCTTAGCAATCCTTGGTTTTCAATTTGCTAGTGTTCACCTCCCTCTTTCTTGAAAATCTGTAAGAGTGTGAACTGCTTGTAAAGAGTTGTAAGAGGGGTATTTACCCTTCCATTTCAAGAGATTTGCTAGTGGAAGGTGGGAGCCTCGTCGAAGAGGGGCCTCGCAAGTGGATGTAGGTCATTTGACCGAACCACTTTAAAAATGGCGTAATCTCTGGTTTGCATTTCATTGTTGCTATTCACATTACTGCAAACTTTCTTACTTGCTTTATTTACTCATTACCTTAGCTGCTCTACTATACGAATACGCTTTCAAGTTCAATTTTTACCGTACGAAAGATTTATCAAAACCGACGTTTTAATCCGCTGCACTAATTCACCCCCCCCCTCTTAGTGCTCTTGATCCTAACATTTTCATAGTCCAAGAGATTCACAAAAGCATAATATACATGGATTTATTAATCTTTTATCAAAAAATCAATAAGATAGAGATGTTCCATCTTAAGTTATTGGTTTCATACAAGTATTCCTTTATCTTTTTATTGCAAATAAAAATATGCATCAACTTTTAGGATCAAAAAATAAATTTCGTCATAAAAATCATCCATCTTGTTTAAAACTAAAAAAGCAACTTTTATTGTGACAAAGATTAATAAGCCATATATCATAAAAATCATTATACATCATTTTGAAATTGATTTCATCAAACATAAGTATTTTTGATCAAGATTATTTTGTTGTTGTAGTCATGCATTTTTCTTTTATAATCGGAAGGCAATATGAAAATCATTAAGATACACATTGTTATATCATTAAATCATCTAGCATGATTTCATAAAGTATTTTCAATCAAAATCAGAAAGCATAATTTGATACACATTAATGCTTCTTAAAAACATACATAGGATTTATCTTAAGCATTAGATTTAAGTCTAACATTTTGTTTCTTTATCATAAAGCATGCAATTTTCATGATTATTTTTTAAAATCACTAGAAAGGTAAGCATAATCCAATTTTATTTTTGCATTTTCATTACTTCATATGCAATTCAAAAAATATATATAATTTTCTTAAACTAAAAAATAATTCATGAAAAGTATTATGTAATTTCAAAATAAACTAAGGGCATTTTGATTACCTCATCATCGAAAGCCATTAAGGAGTAGTTTGTCACCTCGCATTTGTTAATTTTCTCCTCATCTTCGGATGAGCTCAATTCATCCCAAGGTGCTTCCTTCTTCTTGCATTCATAGCAAGTAGTTGTGTTCATTTTAAGTTTATTTTTGTTTTTTGATTGTTGTTTCATGAACTTTTTATTTTTAATGATGAGTTCAAGTTCACCATCACTTGTGCTTATACTCAAGTGGTCTTCAATTGTTCTATGTTCCAAATCCTTTCTGTTCTTTGGAAGGTTGTTCTTGAGTTCTTAATGTGCATTGCACGTCATTTCATAGGTCATCAAAGACCCTATAAGTTCTTCAATTGGAAAATGGTTCAAATCTTTTTATTCTTGTATTATCGTTACTTTCAATTCCCAATTTTTAGAAAGTGATCTTAAGATCTTGTTAACGAGATCAAAATCCGAAAAAGTTTTACCAAGAGCTTTTAAACCATTGATGACATCCGTAAAACGAGTGTACATGTCTCCAATGGTTTCACTTGGTTTCATATGAAAAAGTTAAAAATCATGCATCAAAAGATTAACTTTAGACTCTTTAACTCTATCATACCTTCATGTGTGATTTCAAGGGTGTGCTAAATATCGGAAGTCGTTTCGCAAGTAGAAACCCCTTTAAATTTAGTTTTATCTAAGGCATAAAATAGAGCATTTATAGCTCTAGCATTTAAAGAAAATATCTTCTTCTCCAAATCATTCCAATAGTTTATTGGAAGAGAAGACCTTCGAAAACTATTTTCGATAATATTCTATAAATTTAAATCCAAAGAAAATAAGAAAACTCTTATTCGAGTTTTCCAATATGTATAGTCTATACCATTGAAAAAGGGAGGATGAATGAGAGAGTGACCCTCTTAAAAGCTGAAAAGAGTCATTTCTCTTGGGTGTTAAACCAAATGAGAAATAACGAGGCTCTGATACCAATTGTTAGGAAAAGAGTTGGCACTAAGAGGGGGGGGTGAATTAGTGAAGTGGTAAAAATTACATCGGTTCAAAACTTTGTTGCAATTAAATCCATTTCCGATGAAAAACTATTTCGTAAAGGTATTAACTTTGAAAGCATATGGAAGATCATAGTGGATGTAAAGCAAGTAAAGTAAATTGCATAAGAGAAACGCAAACCAGATTTTTATAGTGGTTCGATCATCGTAACATACATCCACTTCGTTGATTCCTCTTCCGTCAAGGCCACCAGCATCCACTATTGGTCTTCTTTCAATGGGCGAAGACCAACTACCCTTTTATACCCCTCTTCTCCTTTTCATAGGTTTAGGAGATAATCTTTTATAACCCTCTTTTACAAGGTATCCCTCTCACACCTCCCTTAGAACTCTTTCAAAGCTTTAGGAGGGAACTCAACTTTCTAACGTTTACAACTTTAGAATCATAGAGTTTTGCTCAATATTTCTTACTTATCCATGTAGAAATAGCTGGGGTATTTATAGGACCCAAATGGATTCAAATTTAGAGCCCAAAATTTAAACCCCTGAAATTTTAGGGTACGGGCGATACCACCGCCTGTAGTTTGACACTGGGCGGTACCACCACCCAATCTAGTGGTACTACTGCCTAGAAGACTATGCTGGGTGGTACCACCGCCCAGACTGACGGTACCACCGCTTGACACAGTCTTGGAGATTGTGCCATGACGGTTTTACTTGTTTAGTCACTGTTTGGGCCTTTCTCTTGGCCCAACCAGCCCAAACATGGGCCCAACTATCCCCTAATTGGGTTGGCCCAATTCTAATCATCATTATGTGTTAACTACGAATTTTAAGATATTTACTAAGCTAAACAGAGTTCGTAAGTCAAGTTTTCTTCCGGTGAGCTTCCGATGATCTTTCGACAAACTTCCGACAATCTCTCGGCAATGTTCCAACAGACTCCTGGCAAGCTCTTGGACTTCACGATGATCTTCTTAGCAAGTTCTCATGAGCTTCTTTGGCAAGCTCCAGGACTTCTCGGTTGGTTCCGGCAGAACTTCTGACGAAAGAATCATAGGAGATCTAATAGTAAAAGGTCTTTATTCATATATTATGGAGACTTATGAGTCATCTTTAAAAGCATCATTAATACATTTATGCATAATTTGAGATAAATAAAAAAGTAAAATTTACATAAATATTTTTTGACGAAGAATGAGTTTTAATACCTTTTAATATATATCCAATAATTAGCTTCTTAGGATGTGCATATATATACTTCCATTCCTTGGGTAAGGTTTCCTTGGAATAGTTGTATCCAAGTTGTTTTAGGGAGAAGATTCCTCATTTAAATTTAATTTATCAAATCCAAAATTATTTTTCTTAGTTCGAGAGATAACATTAACAAATTCATCAATGACTAAGGATCTCTTATTGAAAATTTGATAAGCTTTAGAGATAGACGAATATCTATGAAAAATGCATTCCTCTTACAAGTTCTTTAATATGTAAGATTTATTTCATATAAGCATGCCTTAATCTTCTATGCTAAAGCCATGTATTATCATTGAAAACTAAAAAGTAAGTTTCATCACAAAAATCATCAAGATCAATAATATAAATATTATCACTTCTTAAAACAGTCATAGATTTATTCTTATTTGGTATTTCTATGATGCAAGTATGAGATTCAAATTTAACATTATATCCTTTATCACAAAGTGGACTAATGCTTATTGAGTTATGTTTTAAACTATTTACTAAAAGAATATCTTAATTTAAGAGATTTGATTTGTTACTAATATTTTCAATGCTAATGAACTTTCCTTTATTGTTGTCTCCAAAAATAACATATTCTCCATCTTGGCTAATAAGCTTTGAGAAGTGTGTTGGATCTTTAGTCATGTGCCTTGAGCATTCATTATCAAGATACCATATTTTGCTCCTAGCTCTTGTTTAGAGACATATCTATAAGAAGGATATATTTATTCTAAGTACCCATTTAACTTTCGATCTTTCGTGGTTAGATATATTTATCTTACCTTTTGGCATCAAATCATTTATAATTCTTTTATGAATCCAAATTAATTATGAGAACTATATTTTTTAAGAGAGGTATAAGTATAGTGACCAATTTTTTACAAAAATTACATTTAACTTTAGGAGAAATATATAGTGTGTTACTACTTACGAAGTCAATTTCCTTTTTTCTTAATACATAACCTTAATTAGCAAGAATCATGTTCAGTGACTTATTTTCAATTTTAAATTTTATAATATTTGTTGTAATAATATATTTTCTTTTTAATTGAATCTAACTCTTCACATTTAATGCAAGACATTGACATGTAGTTGTTATACTTATTTTTCCATTTATCAAATTCATTAAAGTGACAGATATGATCCTTTTTTAGTAAATTATATTTTTTACTAAGCATAGTTTGCCACTTCGTCTTCATTGATTTTCTTTTCATATTTTGATGTACTTTATTTATCCCACATTGCTTTGATGCTTTCTTTTTTATATGGGTTGGCAATTTCTTTTTTATGTAGTGGACACTCATTTTTGAAATGTCCTGACTTTTTACATTCATAACATTTGATTGCATCTTTATTGGGTTCACTTTTATTCTTATATTCTCATCTTCTAGAATTAGTCTTGTTTCTCCTCATGAACTTTTTGAATCTTTTTATAAGGATTGTCATGTCATCATCATCACTTGAGCTTTTGCTCAAATAGTCTTCTTTAGATTTAGGTGCAATATTCTTTCTTTTCTTTGGAAGATTTTCGTCTTCTTCATTATGTGTTTTACAAGTCATTTTACAGGTCATTAAAGATCCTATGAGTTATTTAAGAAAAAATTTGTTCAAGTCTTTTGCTTATTGGATTGTCGTTACCTTTAGATCCCAACTTTCTAGAAAAGACCTTAAAATCTTACTCACCAATTCAAAATTAATACAATTTTTACCAAAAGCTTTTAACCCATCGACAACATTCATAAAATAGATGTATATGTTACTAATTGATTTACTTGACTTCATTTTAAATAATTCATAACTATGAACCAAAAGATTACTTTTATATTCTTTTACTCTATTTGTACCTTTATGAGTAACTTTGAATATGTGTCAAATATCATGTGTGATGTCACAAGTAGAAACCCGATTGAACTCATTTTTATCTAAAGCACAAATTAAAGCATTTATAGCTTTAGCATTTAAAGAAAATATTTTCTTCTCAAAATTCGTTTATTCATTCATTAGTTTAGAAAATTTTTAAAAACCAAACTCAACAACGTTCCATAGATCAAAATCTATAAACAGTAAAAATATTTATATTTATATTTTTTACTAAGCATAGTTTGCCACTTCGTCTTCATTGATTTTCTTTTCATATTTTGATGTACTTTATTTATCCCACATTGCTTTGATGCTTTCTTTTTTATATGGGTTGGCAATTTCTTTTTTATGTAGTGGACACTCATTTTTGAAATGTCCTGACTTTTTACATTCATAACATTTGATTGCATCTTTATTGGGTTCACTTTTATTCTTATATTCTCATCTTCTAGAATTAGTCTTGTTTCTCCTCATGAACTTTTTGAATCTTTTTATAAGGATTGTCATGTCATCATCATCACTTGAGCTTTTGCTCAAATAGTCTTCTTTAGATTTAGGTGCAATATTCTTTCTTTTCTTTGGAAGATTTTCGTCTTCTTCATTATGTGTTTTACAAGTCATTTTACAGGTCATTAAAGATCCTATGAGTTATTTAAGAAAAAATTTGTTCAAGTCTTTTGCTTATT
Source organism: Musa balbisiana (assembly GCA_004837865.1). Taxonomy (NCBI): domain Eukaryota; kingdom Viridiplantae; phylum Streptophyta; class Magnoliopsida; order Zingiberales; family Musaceae; genus Musa; species Musa balbisiana. The sequence continues at coordinate 27,713,486 of CM017192.1, read as the reverse complement.
GGATTGTCGTTACCTTTAGATCCCAACTTTCTAGAAAAGACCTTAAAATCTTACTCACCAATTCAAAATTAATACAATTTTTACCAAAAGCTTTTAACCCATCGACAACATTCATAAAATAGATGTATATGTTACTAATTGATTTACTTGACTTCATTTTAAATAATTCATAACTATGAACCAAAAGATTACTTTTATATTCTTTTACTCTATTTGTACCTTTATGAGTAACTTTGAATATGTGTCAAATATCATGTGTGATGTCACAAGTAGAAACCCGATTGAACTCATTTTTATCTAAAGCACAATTAAAGCATTTATAGCTTTAGCATTTAAAGAAAATATTTTCTTCTCAAAATTCGTTTATTCATTCATTAGTTTAGAAAATTTTTAAAAACCAAACTCAACAACGTTCCATAGATCAAAATCTATAAACAGTAAAAATATTTATATTTATATTTTCCAATATGTGTAGTTTGTCTCCTTAAACATAGAGGGACGAGTGATAGAATGACCCGCTTGGTTGCCTAAAAAAACCATTAGCTATCTCTTGGGTGTTAATCCAACTAGGAGAACTGAGCTCGGGCATGAGGTGAATTAATGCTATTAGCAATTTTAACATATCTTAAAGCTCAATCAATAAATCTGTATTGTAAATGTGATTAACCAAAAGTGCAAGGGTTGTGAGAAAAGTATATCAATAAGCAATAGTAACTCAAAGCTAGAGAAGAAATGCAAACTAATTTATAGTGGTTTAGTCGTCCTAACCTACATCTACTCTTGATTCCTCATCTCTCAAGGCTATCAATTTTCACTATCGATCTCCTTTCCAATGGATGAAGATCAATTACCCTTGTTACAATCTTCTCCTTTTAACAGGATTATAAGAGAACCTTCACACTCATTCTTTTACAAGAGACCTCACCTCCTACAATTTAGAATCACCTCTAAACTGAAGAAGGAGGAAGAGACTTAAACAATGCTCAAAGAGAGAGTTTCTAAAACTTTTGTACTAAAAAATTAGTACTCCATCAAACAAGCATGAGTGGTGTATTTATAGACCCCAAAAGACTTCAAGAATGAAGCTAAAATTTTAAATCCTCAAAATTTTGGGGTTTTGACGGTACTACTATCAGCATCGAGCAACACTACCACTATCATGAGGCCAAGAATCCAAGCTCTGGTGGTACCATCATCGACCTAGGCGATACTACTATCGAAACTACCGAAAAAGCATAAATAATGTTTTTCGACTAACTCAAGTGGTACTACCGCTTGGGCCTAGCGGTACCACTGCCCAAGCTTGCTTTAGGTCACTAATTTAGCCTTCTAATAGGCCCAATTTAATCCTGATTCAAGCCCAATAGATTTCTTAACAAGTTGGCATGGTTTCGGCTCAATACCAACTCAATTTAGCCTAAAAAGACCTCGATCAAGATTTTAATAATCCAACTATATATTCGACATAATTATAAAGCTTTCAACACATTATCCAGTATTTCAATATGTCATATGATCATCTAGTACTTTGTCCAAACTTTCAGCACATCATCCTTTCCTTCGGCATATTGCCCGATCTATCGGTATGTTAACTTTACCACACCATCCGATCTTTTAGTGCAACACTCGATCCTTTCGACATGATGCTTAATCTCATAGTGCAAAGTACAAACTTCGACACGTCAACTAATCCTTCAACCCGTCGTCCAATTTCTGACATAATATTTTTCTAGCCCAAAGTCTAATTATCCTTTGATGGTTCGAGTCTATGATCAAAGTATTTCTTACATCACTTATCTCAAAAACATATTAGTTTATAAATTTATTAATTGATTTCACCATCAAAATCCGGGATTCAATAGATCGTATCTTACCACATGGGCTCAGTCACACATGGTCATATGAGCTAAATCATACCTAGTCACATAAGTTGGGTTGTACTTTACCACATAGGCTGAGTTGACTCGGTTTGATAGATCAATCTAACTCAGGTTAGATCTCATTTAGACTCCTCTTATCAAATTAGATTTTAATATTTTAAATTATCAAAAAGTAATTTAAATATATGAATTAAAGAATTTAAATTCATGATCTTATATTTAAAACTAATTAACTCATAGAAATGTAAACATGATTCTTGAAACACAAGTACAACTTAAAATTCATTTAAGCTTTAAAGATTATTATAATTTAAATAATCATTCTAATATCACAAATCAATTATTATCATAAAATTTTTAAATTAAAATATTATTAATCATCAAAAAATTATAACAATCATAATATCAAGATTTTAATAATCCAACTATATATTCGACATAATTATAAAGCTTTCAACACATTATCCAGTATTTCAATATGTCATATGATCATCTAGTACTTTGTCCAAACTTTCAGCACATCATCCTTTCCTTCGGCATATTGCCCGATCTATCGGTATGTTAACTTTACCACACCATCCGATCTTTTAGTGCAACACTCGATCCTTTCGACATGATGCTTAATCTCATAGTGCAAAGTACAAACTTCGACACGTCAACTAATCCTTCAACCCGTCGTCCAATTTCTGACATAATATTTTTCTAGCCCAAAGTCTAATTATCCTTTGATGGTTCGAGTCTATGATCAAAGTATTTCTTACATCACTTATCTCAAAAACATATTAGTTTATAAATTTATTAATTGATTTCACCATCAAAATCCGGGATTCAATAGATCGTATCTTACCACATGGGCTCAGTCACACATGGTCATATGAGCTAAATCATACCTAGTCACATAAGTTGGGTTGTACTTTACCACATAGGCTGAGTTGACTCGGTTTGATAGATCAATCTAACTCAGGTTAGATCTCATTTAGACTCCTCTTATCAAATTAGATTTTAATATTTTAAATTATCAAAAAGTAATTTAAATATATGAATTAAAGAATTTAAATTCATGATCTTATATTTAAAACTAATTAACTCATAGAAATGTAAACATGATTCTTGAAACACAAGTACAACTTAAAATTCATTTAAGCTTTAAAGATTATTATAATTTAAATAATCATTCTAATATCACAAATCAATTATTATCATAAAATTTTTAAATCCTCAAAATTTTGGGGTTTTGACGGTACTACTATCAGCATCGAGCAACACTACCACTATCATGAGGCCAAGAATCCAAGCTCTGGTGGTACCATCATCGACCTAGGCGATACTACTATCGAAACTACCGAAAAAGCATAAATAATGTTTTTCGACTAACTCAAGTGGTACTACCGCTTGGGCCTAGCGGTACCACTGCCCAAGCTTGCTTTAGGTCACTAATTTAGCCTTCTAATAGGCCCAATTTAATCCTGATTCAAGCCCAATAGATTTCTTAACAAGTTGGCATGGTTTCGGCTCAATACCAACTCAATTTAGCCTAAAAAGACCTCGATCAAGATTTTAATAATCCAACTATATATTCGACATAATTATAAAGCTTTCAACACATTATCCAGTATTTCAATATGTCATATGATCATCTAGTACTTTGTCCAAACTTTCAGCACATCATCCTTTCCTTCGGCATATTGCCCGATCTATCGGTATGTTAACTTTACCACACCATCCGATCTTTTAGTGCAACACTCGATCCTTTCGACATGATGCTTAATCTCATAGTGCAAAGTACAAACTTCGACACGTCAACTAATCCTTCAACCCGTCGTCCAATTTCTGACATAATATTTTTCTAGCCCAAAGTCTAATTATCCTTTGATGGTTCGAGTCTATGATCAAAGTATTTCTTACATCACTTATCTCAAAAACATATTAGTTTATAAATTTATTAATTGATTTCACCATCAAAATCCGGGATTCAATAGATCGTATCTTACCACATGGGCTCAGTCACACATGGTCATATGAGCTAAATCATACCTAGTCACATAAGTTGGGTTGTACTTTACCACATAGGCTGAGTTGACTCGGTTTGATAGATCAATCTAACTCAGGTTAGATCTCATTTAGACTCCTCTTATCAAATTAGATTTTAATATTTTAAATTATCAAAAAGTAATTTAAATATATGAATTAAAGAATTTAAATTCATGATCTTATATTTAAAACTAATTAACTCATAGAAATGTAAACATGATTCTTGAAACACAAGTACAACTTAAAATTCATTTAAGCTTTAAAGATTATTATAATTTAAATAATCATTCTAATATCACAAATCAATTATTATCATAAAATTTTTAAATTAAAATATTATTAATCATCAAAAAATTATAACAATCATAATATCAAGATTTTAAAGTATAAAAAAAAACTAATTAGAAAAGAATAAAAGATCCTACATCTCCTTGACAAAATCCTCTCTTCAATCATCCCATTATGCTTAGTGAGGAATAAGGGAGTTGGAGCCCTCTTTATATAAGAGAATATGAGATCTCTTTAAAAGATAAGTAAATATTTATTTTTTATTTTTATTTTTCTTTCACACATAAAGATAAAAATATAATATTTATTTTTTATGATTTATACATGAAAATGGAATGTATACTATTTACTTCCTAAAAAATATATCACCTATTAGTAAATAAAATAATTAATAATTTAATTGATTAGTAAAATTCTTAACTTGTCTATATGATTAAGGAATTTAATTTTAATAATTTCTTTAATCATACTACATAAATATAAATTTTAATAATAAAGTAATATATTATTTATAGTAATTAATTTATGTTAAGGGAGAAATTATGGATGATTATATAAAGAGTTATCGATTGGAAAACTCATGTTAGGAATTGGACCTACTAAGTTAGGTCGTGGAAAGTTTTAGCATGTATTGTTATAGTTTGGCCTAATGGAGCTATAGGTTGAGCGAGTGGTGAATTGGCCATCGTCTTAGTACAATCGACGAAAGAGTAAAGGATTGGGTAGTTGGAAGGTTGGGGGAATACGTTCAATCGAAGGTTTGGGCAAAACTGGTCTTGAGAGAATTGAGATTAGTGGGTTTGGCGATAGGGCAGTCAACACAATTGAGCCCAAATTCCTTATCCATTTGACTTGTTAGGCTCTTTAGGGTTCAACATGAATGGTCCCATGAAGTTTTCCTAAGACATTTTGGTAGTCTTCATTCTAGCACCAATCTACTAGTATAGATTTTGGTTGTCCAAGCTAGGATAATGATTATGATCTAATCGATATACATTCCAAGTTAGTTTCAGTCTGAGTCATTGTTCACAAAATGTCAAACTTATAAAAATAGGTTTGGGGAATTCTAGACAAGTGTCCCTCTGATAATTAAGCCAATTTTAGAGTTGTTAGCCAATACTAAGAATGAAGTTTTTTGTGTGAGTATATTTGGGGTCCGTGACTCTAGAGACGATTATATATATAATCATTGATGATAAAAGGAAATGTATAGTATCTTGGGCAAAGGCTTGAGGTGATGTTCACTATACTTGATGCCTACTTGAATACGTCAATCAAAATATTCAAATGATTAATCTTTTGATCATATATGTCCACAATGATTATGTTATTCGATTTAATTATCATGTAATGAACGTGTGTAATCTACCTGACTCATTGTTATCGATTGATCAATTGTTATCGATTGATCAATCATCCTATACTTATAACACTTTAAACGAAAAAGATGATTGAAAATGTGTTTTTGACTGTTGCATGTAGATAACAAAACCTCCGATACTCACAAAGATTATATCCAATCCTTACAAAGATTCTTTGGTCCTTCCGAGATTTGGAGCCATTTCTTAGGATAAGAGCATATCACGTCACTATCCATATCCAGTGCAGTAGTTAACCTCGGCCGAAAGCATCAGTGGTCTTTATACGTGATAAATGTGTTATTGAGGTTCGTGTACTGACTGTTATTCGTACTGCAGGTCCACATATGAGGATGGAGACGAGAACAAACGTCGAGGCTGACTACTGACAAATATATTTCAACCGACACATCATGATCCAATTAAGTGTTCACGTAGCTGATGGTAGCTAGTGAGATGACCCGTCCATCTATTTGTGCTGGCTTTATTCTCTTGAAGTATGCAGGCGTCTTTTTGCCGACAACCACAACAACGCAGGCTGTCCCACAAGAATAGTTTGTCATCAAAAACACAAAAATTGTTTCTTGATGTTCTTAAGCAAGTAGGTGAGGTGATTTATTTGATGCGAGTTCCTTGACTTTTGTACCTATTATCTATCTTTTGAAATCTCTATTATTTGACAAAGAAATGTTAGAGTTACTACGTGAAAAGAATCCAACGTCGATTCATTGATCATGATATTCTTGAGATTGATTATTTTCATCATATTTTGCTTATTTTTCAACATGTATATCATAAATATTCGAAAGTTTTATATGAAATTTATCAAAAATTTCTCTTTTGCATCTAAATTCTTGAAGTTTTCTTTCATAGTACTAGTTCATCAGTCGATGTTTAATTAATAATTGTATGATGTGTTTTCCTCTATTTGGGTATTTTGCACTTAGATTTAGTTCATACATCTAACATTACCTGGCATCCTTTTGAACTTTGTCAAGTTAGGTTTGGATAAACTTTTTTCTGTCTTGCATGCAGAAATAAATCTCTTGGGGTGAGAGCAAAACAGAAAAATGCAGAACTCGATTGAGCCATGAAAGATCCATATTTCTTCACGGTGGCTCTCAAAAATTGAGGTGAAATCCAATGATAACAACATGGCATGTCCGCATCATCGTTTATATTCTACAAATGTTGGCATCCAAACCAAGTTTTTATTTTTATGCTTCGCAACAAGTAATTATCTTTTTTGAATATTGGGATTGTCAATAAATATCCTAAAACAACGTCAGTATTACTACCCATCAACTCCAATAAAAAACATACCATAGCTCTGATGATATCACTTGTTGAGAAATAGATCACGAAACAAGAGAAGAAAGATACTCAAACACTGATAATCTAAATGTTATGGATAAAAGAAAATTGATTAAAGAACCATAAGAGCTATATAACACCTCTACTATTGTTTTCTCGATTTGATACACCTATAAGAGCATATTATACACTTTTGGGCTAAAACCGTGAAAACTCCTCAATAGTTTACAACTCATATTCTTTATCTAGTTTAAAGACACAATCTCATAGTCTCCTAAATAGAACTCAACCTAATAATTTTTAATTAATTTATGTCTCATGATAATATAGATTAACATTATCTCTAATGAAATATCATGGCTGTATATAGTCTTTGTTGTTGCGTTGGTAAATATTTTTTGGAGCTAGTGTACCATTAGAAGATGAGGAATCCTGGAAAAGACTTCCTGTAAAATGAAAAAAAAATCAAGTTTTTCTCTAGGAGGTCTATATAAGTTAAAAGAAAAGATATAAAAAAAATTTCGGGATTTATATGAAAAGATGTATTGATTGCACAAAAAAAATTTAATTTAATTTTTTATCGATATAGATGGGGAGTAGCAAATCATGTTAATCTTATATTGATATTTTGTTGTGTAATTTTTTGTTTGAGAGATACTGTCTCCCCCAACATTTGTTTTCTTTCAAACAGAAATTTCCTCCATGACTGCAGTCATGTAAGAAATACGCTGACCCGGCCATATGATGCATCATACTATGACATGCACGAAATGGGTGTCATCACATTCGCATGCATGAATGGGGAGCACAGCTATTCTGACATTCCTATGGTGTGTCCCCTAGAGTTGGTCTCCAGTGTCTGCAAGGAGTCAGATGACGACAATGTGAGCTTTTCATGTTGTGTATGAACGTTCCCGTGTCCACGTTCATGCCCTACACAGAGTTAGTTAGACTAATTATTTGCATGTCCGTTACTGCAATGCCATCCCACGCCAAATGCTGAGAAGCTCAGATAGGGATTGGCCCATGGGACAAAAAGTTGGAGTTGAGTTGAGCAAGAGATTTGGGCCTTGTAACCCAAATTAGCATTTATTATTAGGATGCAATTTCTATTAATGCATTAAGACTTGATGGCATCTTATCAGCAACTGATGTAAGTAAGTAATAACATCACTGTTCATACTCCGTGGGTAGGTCGTAGTAATCAATAGTGAACGAAGGCATCATCGTGCAGCACCGTTAAGTGCACCTAAAACATTAAGATCATGAAGAGGAAACATGTTTATTTCTTAGCTGATTCTCGGTGGCACAAAGATCATCCAGAAAGAATCAAGAGAGCAGCTCTTCTTTTTCATGTCTATATTATCTTCCAACGAGAATTTTCTGCATCAATATGAGTTCACATTTAATGATGCTTACATCCAAATAGGAGCAGTTCTACTTCACGTGTGATATTGTGCAATAATGTCTTCAATTTATATTTACTCGACGTCTATATGTCAAGTTCCCTCAAGGAAACAACTGAAAGAAAAGATTACTAAAATATTTTTTAAATCAGATTATATTCTATTATATGATTCTTTTCTTGTTAAAATAGTGGTTAAAAGAGAATGGTGATATCGCGATACTAGTAAAAAAATTGTCATCAAGGATAATAACATCAGCTCTCTCTTTTGCCACCAGCATAAATAATCACAGATTAGACGATAATAAGTTCTTTTAATTCTCATTGTTGTTCAATTCTTAGAGCTTAAACAGAGAGTAAATCAACTGGTGTATTTACTCAGTCGGTCAGAGCATTCAGGCTGGAGACAATTTCTATTGAGCAGTTTGGCACGGGTACATAATTAACATCCTTGTGATCTTTGTTTGCTGGTTATTTTTATGTAACAGTCCAATTCTCTAATATTATTATGTGATATAGCTTGTTTCACTGGTAATTAAATTAACGCTTCGATGCAACTAAAAGTCACACTAAAGATATTAGTAGCAACTTCACGCCCAAGTTTTATGATTTATAGAAGAACTGAGTCTGCCAGACTCGATCTCGATAATATATATACCAAGTTAAGCTCCCTTGGAAACATTTCAGTTCTGATCTTTTAATTAGGCATCTCGGCTTGGTCGAAAATGACATGGGAGGCAGCATGAAGAAGAAGGTGGCATCGTCTTCGGGCATCTTATTTGTGAAGTGGAACAATGTGGATGAGAAGCTTCGTGGTTGGTTGGTGTTAGTGTCAAATTTGATTTATCAATCTGCTATAGTAAAATTGATCGTTAAGCCATTTCCGAGAGAAATTACTTTAGAATCCCGTAATGTTATTGTCTAATGTAGGAGTTTGTAAGTCGTTACAAAGAATATTGATTATAGATATTCTTGACGTCTCGATCAACCTGATTTGATTTTGAATTAATGCATAAGAAACCTAAAATGATTGAGAATGTGGTTTGTGTTGGGTCCAGTGAGCTTGGACAAATTGGACCGTTTGAGTTCAAATCAAATCAAATAAAAAAAATTAAAAAGAGAGAGATAAGGTTGTGGCGTAGCATGAGAGCGTGCAGCAACGGCAGCAGCACACGACAAAAGAGAGAGAGGGGAAAGAAAGAAAGGAGAGAGAAAGTAAGGATCTTGAGTTTTTTGCTTGATGATCAGTGGTAAAATGTTGTCAGTTTTGACCCAATTTATGTGGAGAATCTTTGTAGTAAACTCTACAATCCTAACGGTGTTGATCTACAATTTATCTTTTCTGAGGTACTTTCCTGCTATACCCATTTTGTGAGATCTAGAATTCTCTTTTAGAGGAGATCCATCTTATGTGATGATGATATGCTATTCTTAAGCCAAGATCTATGTTCTTGATGTTATTATGATCCTCTGGTTGTTCTAGAGAAGATGTACTATAACCTGTTATCATTTTTATTGATAGTTGGAAGTTTGAGGTGGACTACGGTCCCGTGGTTTTTCCCATATTGGGTTTCCCACGTTAAAAGTTTGGTCTCACTGTGTGATTGAGTTTTTGATCTATTGTTTATGCTATGTGATTGAGTTTTTGATCTATTGGATATCAAGTTGGTATTTTGATGAGAAACCTATTTTGATACATAAAGAGGGAAAGATTATTTCGCTTTAAATGAGAAGCTTCGTGGTTGGTTGGTGTTAGTGTCAAATTTGATTTATCATCTGCTATAGTAAATTGATCGTTAAGCCATTTCCGAGAGAAATTACTTTAGAATCCCGTAATGTTATTGTCTAATGTAGGAGTTTGTAAGTCGTTACAAAGAATATTGATATAGATATTCTTGACGTCTCGATCAACCTGATTTGATTTTGAATTAATGCATAAGAAACCTAAAATGATTGAGAATGTGGTTTGTGTTGGGTCCAGTGAGCTTGGACAAATTGGACCGTTTGAGTTCAAATCAAATCAAATAAAAAAATTAAAAAGAGAGAGATAAGGTTGTGGCGTAGCATGAGAGCGTGCAGCAACGGCAGCAGCACACGACAAAAGAGAGAGAGGGGAAAGAAAGAAAGGAGAGAGAAAGTAAGGATCTTGAGTTTTTTGCTTGATGATCAGTGGTAAAATGTTGTCAGTTTTGACCCAAATTTTATGTGGAGAATCTTTGTAGTAAACTCTACAATCCTAACGGTGTTGATCTACAATTTATCTTTTCTGAGGTACTTTCCTGCTATACCCATTTTGTGAGATCTAGAATTCTCTTTTAGAGGAGATCCATCTTATGTGATGATGATATGCTATTCTTAAGCCAAGATCTATGTTCTTGATGTTATTATGATCCTCTGGTTGTTCTAGAGAAGATTTACTATAAACCTGTTATCATTTTTATTGATAGTGGAAGTTTGAGGTGGACTACGGTCCCGTGGTTTTTCCCATATTGGGTTTTCCACGTTAAAAGTTTTGGTCTCACTGTGTGATTGAGTTTTTGATCTATTGTTTATGCTATGTGATTGAGTTTTTGATCTATTGGATATCAAGTTGGTATTTTGATGAGAAACCTATTTTGATACATAAAGAGGGAAAGAATTATTTCGCTTTAACAAGTTTTTCCCAACAAGTGGTATCAGAGTAGCAGGTTGTTTGGTGCTAGTTTTCTTGTGTGTTTGAAATGGAGCAATCAGATGGTATGATTAAATTAAACTCATCAAATTATTCTACTTGGAGGCGTCTGATGGAAGATTTACTCTATTGCAAAGATTTATATAAGCCTATCAAGGTTAAAGATAAACCTTCTACTATGGACGATGAAGAATGGGAAGTTCAACATAGAAAAGCCATTGCCTATATTAGAAGATGGATGGATATAAACTTGCATGAGCATATTTCAGATGAAACCAGAGCTGATGTTGTTTGGCAAAGGTTAGAAAATCTCTTTGTGAAAAAGATAGTGGGAAATAGAATCTCTCTCCTCAGAAGGTTTGTAAATTTGAAGTATAAAGATGGTGGTAACATTATTGAGCATATAAGCCTATTTCAAAGTCTTGCAAATAAACTGGTTGCTATGAAAATAAACATAGATAATGAGATGCAAGGATTACTACTTCTCAGCTCTTTACTAGAAAGTTGGGAAACGTATGTGGTGATTATTTGTAACTCCACGCCAGAGGGAACTCTAACTATTGATATAGTTAAAGATAGTTTGCTAAATGAAGATGCTAGAAGGAAAGAACATGGTGAATCTTCTTCTGGTGCATTTGTTACTGAAAAACAAGAAAGACGTGGAAGAAGTCATAGCAGAAATCCACATGGATATAGAGGAAGATCAAAGTCTAGAAAAGATATCAAATGTTTTCACTATAACAGGCCAGGTCACATGAAGAAAGAGTGTAGGTTCTGGAAGTGAGAACAGAATGAAATGAAGAAAAATGAGAAAGAGATCAATACAGTTGCTGCTGAAAGTAATATAACTATTGTTTGTGATGACAGTTGTGTCAGTCTTGTAGCTCAAGACAGTAATTGGGTAATTGACTCTGGTGCTTCATTTCATATCACTTCTCATGGTGATTTCTTTAGATCTTACACTGCTGGTGATTTTGGTAATGTCAGAATGGGAAATAGTGGTACATCTAAGATTGTGGGTATTGGAGATATTTGCTTGGAGACCAATATTGGGAGCAAATTGATACTCAAAGATGTAAGGCATGTTCCAAATATTCGTCTTAACTTGATATCTACAAGCAGACTTGATGATGAGGGATTTACACATTATTTTGGTAAAAGCAGATGGAAACTCACTAAAGGTTCTTTAATTGTGGCAAGAGGAAAGAAGCTTAACTCTTTTTATGTCATGGAAGCTAAGCTACACAAAGGAGAGATTAATGCAATTCAAAAGGGTGAAAGTATAGATCTTTGGCACAAGAGGCTTGGTCATATCAGCGAGAAGAGACTTCAAACTCTTGCTAGAAAGCAGTTCTTACCAGAGTTACAAGGTACATCTCTTAAATCTTGTGATCATTGCTTAGCTGGAAAAATACATAGAGTTGCATTTCAGACATATCCATCATCTAGAAGATTAGGTATTATTGATTTAGTTCATACTGATGTTTGTACTATGCAAACTAGAACTCTTGGAGGTGCTCTTTATTTTGTTACTTTTATTGATGACTATTCTAGAAAAGTGTGGGCTTTTGCTTTGAAATCTAAAGACCAGGTACTCGATGTTTTCAAAGAGTTTCATGTTAGTGTTGAAAGAGAAACTGGCAGAAACCTAAAGTGTATTCGATCAGATAATGGTGGCGAGTACATGGGTCCTTTTGAGAATTATTGCAGGTTCCATGGTATCAGGCTTGAGAAAACAGTTCCTAAAACTCCTCAGCAAAACGGTGTGGCAGAAAGGATGAACAGAACCATTGAAGAAAGGATTAGGTGCATGCTTTCGCATGCCAAGTTACCAAAGTCATTTTGGGGGGAGGCTATGAGAACTACTGTTGATCTGATAAATCTTTCTCCATCAGTTCTTTTGAAAGGTGATGTTCCAGAGAGAGTATGGAAAGGAAAAGATATATCTTATAATCACTTGAGAGTCTTTGGGTGTAAAGCATTTGTTCATATTCCCAAAGATGAGAGGTCCAAGCTTGATAGTAAAGCAAAAGCATGTATCTTCTTGGGATATGGTCATGAAGAGTTTGAGTACAGATTATGGGATTCAGTGAACAAGAAGATTATTAGAAGCAGAGATGTTATGTTTCTTGAAGACCAATTGTTTGATGATGGTGATAATGTTGAGAAGCCAGAAACCTCTGTTTATATTCCTTGGAGTTTGGGTTCAGTTCCTTCACCTGTAGTTCAGGATGATCATGGGGAAGATGAACAAGAAGATCATGGTGAGAATGTAAGGGATGATACTCCTACAGTTGATGATGCTGAACCAACTGAACAAGCACCTCCACCACTAGTTGAGATTCCATTGAGAAAGATCCATTAGAGAGCGACAACCATCTACTAGATATCCTCCACATGAGTATGTTATGCTTACTGACGGGGGAGAGCCAGAAACTTATCAAGAAGCTATTCTTCATGAGCATAAGAATGAGTGGGTTAAAGCCATGCAAGAAGAGATGAGATCTTTGCATGAGAACCACACCTATGACTTGGTAAAGTTACCTAAAGAGAAGAAAGCTCTCAAGAATAAGTGGGTTTATAAATTGAAGACTAAAAACAATAGCTTACAACAAAGATACAAGGCACAACTAGTTGTGAAAGGATTCAATCAGAAGAAAGGTATTGACTTTGAAGAAATATTTTCTCCAATTGTGAAAATGTCCTCTATCCGAGTTGTTCTTGGTTTAGCTGCCCGCTTGAATTTAGAAGTTGAGCAACTTAATGTGAAAACAACATTTCTTCATGGTGACTTAGAAGAAGAAATTTACATGGAGCAACCAGAAGGTTTCAAAGTCAAGGGAAAAGAAAATATGGTGTGTAAGCTTAGGAAAAGTTTATATAGACTCAAACAGGCACCTAGACAATGGTATAAGAAGTTTGATTCCTTTATGATGAGCCAAGGGTATGATAGAACCACATCTGATCATTGTGTGTTTATAAAAAAATTTTCAGATGATGATTTTATTATTTTACTACTATATGTTGATGATATGCTGATTGTTGGCCATGATGTTGGAAAAATTGGAAAGCTTAAAAGAGAGTTAAGTAAGTCTTTTGCCATGAAAGACTTGGAATCGGTGAAACAAATACTTGGCATGAAGATTCTTCGTGATAGGAAGAAAAGGAAAATTTGGCTATCTCAGGAAACTTACATTGAAAAGGTTCTTGAAAAATTCAACATGAGTAAAGCCAAAGCAGTTTGTTCTTGAAAAATTCTAACATGAGTAAAGCCAAAGCAGTTTGTTCTCACTTGCAGGTCATTTCAAGCTTAGTTCGAAACAATGTCCTACAAGTGAGAAAGAAAAGAAGAAATGTCCAGAGTGCCTTACTAATCTGCAGTAGGCAGTTTGATGTATGCTATGGTTTGTACTAGGCCAAATATAACTCATGCAGTTGGAGTTGTCAGCCGATTTCTCTCAAATCCTGGAAAGGAACATTGGGCAATAGTGAAATGGATATTAAGATACTAAGAGGTACTTCCAGGTTGTGTTTATGTTTTGGCAGTGATGAACCTGTGTTAGAAGGTTACATAGATGCAGACATGGCAGGTGATACTGATTCCAGGAAGTCCACTTCGGGATTCTTGATGATATTTGTAGGGGGAGCAGTCTCTTGGTAATCAAAGTTACAGAAGTGTGTTGCTCTATCAACCACAGAAGCAGAATACATAGCAGTTACTGAAGCTTGCAAGGAAGCTTTATGGATGAAAAAGTTTCTACAAGAATTAGGCTTGAAACAGGAAGGATATACTGTTTACTGTGACAGTCAAAGCGCCATTCACCTCTCCAAGAATTCAACATACCATTCTAGATCCAAGCATATTGATGTGAGATATTACTGGATTCGTGATGTGCTTGAGATGAAAGAATTACAGTTAGAAAAAGTACATACCAATGATAATGGTTCAGATATGTTGACAAAGTCTTTGCCTAAGGAGAAGCTTGAAGCATATAGGCAAAGAGCGGGCTTGGTACAGCCCACCATATGAGCTGGAGGGGGAGAATTGTTGGGTCCAGCCCATATGTGGGCTTGGACAAATTGGGTCGTTTGAGCCTAAATCAAATCAAATCAAAGAAATTAAAAAGAGAGAGAGATAGGGTTGTGGCGCAGCGTGAGAACGTGCAGCAACGGTGACAGCATACGACAAAAGAGAGAGAGAGAGAGGAAAGAAAGAAAGGAGAGAGAAAGTAAGGATCTTGAGTTTTCTACTTGACGATCAGTGGCAAAACGTTGTCAGTTTTGGCCCAAATTTTATGTCGAGAATCCTTGCAGCAACTCTACAATCCTAACGGTGTTGATCTACAATTTACCCTTTCTGAGGTACTTTCCTGCTATACCCATTTTGTGAGATCTAGAATTCTCTTTTAGAGGAGATCCATCTTATGTGATGATGATATGCTATTCTTAAGCCAAGATCTGTGTTCTTGATGTTATTGTGATCCTCTGGTTGTTCTAGAGAAGATTTACTGTAAACCTGTTATCATTTCTATTGATAGTGGAAGTTTGAGGTGGACTACGGTCTCGTGGTTTTTCCCATATTGGGTTTTCCACGTTAAAAGTTTTGGTCTCACTGTGTGTTTGAGTTTTTGATCTATTGTTTATGCTGTGTTGGTTGATATTTACATTTGGATATCAAGTTGGTATTTTGATGAGAAATCTATTTTGATACACAAAGAGGGAAAAAATTATTCCGCTTTAACAAATTTTTCCCAATAGTTTGGATGTCCATCGAGAGACCGGTACAAAGATCGAAGTTGGATGAAATATTTGATCAGATCTTTTCAAAGCTCAAGTCGGAAGAAAGATGAAAAGTAGGATCACGAGTGAATAATTAATAATTAATAGAATTTATAATGGATTGGACCTAGAGAAGTATTCTACGGTATAAATAGAACATTTTCTCGTGGGTTCGATGCTTAGGTCTCTCGTGGGTTTGACGCTTAGGTGGTTGCCATGCTAATTGGGCCTCGTCCCTTGAGTTAGTTGCCTTGAGTTAATTGAGCAACCACATGATGAGTCACGATTTGGGGAAAACTTCTCTCCTATCAAATATGCTTCCAATCATATTTGATTCGAATGATATATTTCATTTGAATTTGATATTGACATGACAAACATCGACAAAATTTTAATTATTAAGATACAAGAATCATGTTTCTGGGTAACACGAGTATTTTAGACCACCAGGTTACATTGTTCCCTTTTTTTTTTCTTTTTGTCCACCAGGTTATTTTGTTCTCTTCTGCTACTTTGCTTCACCAACCCCTTCAGAGCCACACAAGTGGGGCAATGTTAAGGTGAAGTCATGATGAGACACCGGAGGCCACCATTAACTGTATCCTTGTTGGAAAGTATCATCGGTTTGATCATAAAATATAACCCTGAGGTCACTGTTTCACCGAACCATCACCCAAATGCAAAATCCAAGTGCAACTGTGCGTGTCTCCAATAAACGAAGAGAGGAGGAAGCCGATCAGAGAACAAAATGGAAGGACTGAAGACACACAGCATGCCACGTTTAACACTTGGAAGCAACTGTCTTCTGCCATCACTCCATTCCTCAGCCGACAAGGGCGTGTCGCCCACCATGTTGCCTTGCCGCAACCAGATTCCTCGGTCCATCCAAAAATTGTAATAAGATCAACACCATGTTACACACACATGAAACAATAACATCTGGCCATTAAATACCACAACGAGCCTCACACACGTTCTCACCTTCATTTACAAACATTTTCGATATATTTGCCAGAATGACAGTCCTACACATACACATGGATGGTTTGGTCACGATCTCCATGGTAGCACTTGGAAAGCAAACCCACACCACCATCACATGCCCACATGCTTCTCCACTCTGCAACCATCCTACAATCATCTTTTCTGGCTACTTTGCATAAACGCTACGTCACCACGCGCCACACCGAGCCATTTCCCTCCCCGCTTCCCCAATTCTTATATTGCATATGCTCTTCTTTCTGCTCCAAAAAAAAACCCAAAAAGAGACGTAAAAGGATCTTTCGCTCTTCGTCGCTTTTGGAAATGTACACTCGCTCACAGCCACATATTTACATTGGGTCCATCGCAGGCCTTGGAATCCCGCCACGTGTCCGTTAATAGTGTGACACGCCGGCCGTCCTCGGTTGCCGCAGTAGCTCAATCAACGCCTCCGCCTGTTTTGCTTTCAAGTTAAATTATTTATAATTTAAGGATATTAAAAAATATATAAATATAAGTAAAGTTGGCGCTGACGTGGGAGACAGAGGTGGGATCACCAAAGTAGGTGAGATTACCTTCTCCTTGGCTTTCTTGGTGCCGGACTGGGAGAGAGCGACGAGAGGAGGGATGGCGCCCTCGTGGGTGACCATCTTGCGGTAGATGGCGCTCTCCCGGCAGATCTCGAAGAGGGAGCGAACGGCGATCTCCTTCTGCCGTGGCGTGCCCGTCTCTACCATCTCCACCAGCACGGGAACACCGTACTCCTCCACCGCCGCCGCCCGGCCCTCCGCCACCTCCACCACCGCGTGCAGCACGTACGCCGCTTTATCGACCATCCCGGATTCCGGGTCGGCCATCAGGTCCAGCAGCGGCCGTACAATCCCAGCCTCGACGGCCCGGATTTTGTTCTCGCGGGAAGCAAGCAGGGTGAAGAGGGCGGTGGCGGCGTCCTTCTTCCCGCGGGGAGCGCTGGACTCGAGGAGGGCCACGAGGGGCGGGATGGCACCGTAGCGGCCGATGGCGGCGCGGAGGTCGTCGAGCTGGGCGAGGCGGAGGAGGGCGCAGGCGGCGTTCTCGCGGGCGGCGGGGGTGCCGGTGCGGAGTGCGCGAACGAGGGGTCGGATGGCGCCGGCGGCGGCGATCAGGGCCTTGTTCTCCTCGCAGAGGGAGAGGTTCAGAATGGCGGTGACGCCGTGCTCCTGCAGCAGGGGGTCAGGGTGGGAGAGCAGCGCGACGAGGGGGCCGACCGCGCCGGCGGCGACGATGCGCAGCCGGTTCTCGGGGTTGTGCTTCGCGAGGAGGCGGAGCTCCATGGCGGCGCGTCGCTGGGACTCGATGGTGGCGGCCGGGGACTCAAGGTCGGAGATGAGGCCGCGCACCACCTCGTCCGAGTAATCAGCGGCGCAGGCAACAAGGAGCCGCTGCAGGCCGCCTCCGCCAGAGGAGGACGAGGAGGAAGATGTGGGAGATCCGTAGGAGGGGAACTCGCCGGAACGATCGCTGTTGCAGTCGCTGAAAGCGCCGGAGGAGTCGCCGCCGTCGCTGTAGCTCCGCCCCATGTACCGGTAGTTCGAGGGGATGCCCATCTCCATCTCAGTCCGATTCGATTCGGCCCACTCTCGTTCCAATTCAATCAAATAGCCGCAGAAGAAAACCCGAAAGTTTCTGTTGGGAGGACCAGCGATGGGAGCCGTCGCTTTGCGTCCGAGAGGAGCAAAACTACCAAGGGGGAAGGAGGCAAATAAAAGGGGACCGCACGTGGGAAGCACGTGAAAGCAGTGCAGGCTGAGCGGCGTGCGCACGTGGACTGGCCCGACGCGTGTGGCGTCGGTTTCCGGTCACCGATGGAGTGAGAAGACAGCGACCGCACGACCACCTTCCTATCTCTCCGTCAGTCTCACAGGTGAGAAAAGTTCCACCCACTCTGGTAGTTACCGCTCCACGCTTGCCATTGCTTTTGATTTCGATTCATATTACTTCATCTTTGCTAGCGTTGATCACCGAATGGTCCCCAAAAAACAAAGATTTAGTAGGTAAGGAGTATAGCTCAAGATTTAATGCACGTAAGGTGGTGTGTCTTTGTGCCCATCACCCTCTCAGTGAGTGCCTTGGTCAAAAGCATAGCACAAAAGCAACTCCATCCGAGTTCACTTAAATAATACTTTTTAATATCATCAAAATATTTGGCTCTATATTGACGATCATAAAGCTCTTGCGAAGGTGGATATAGTTCCTTGAATCTCAAATAGGCCTCTTCACCAAAAGAATCTTACTAATATAGTAATATGTTCTCTTCACATAGCAATAAAGGAGATGGTTCTCCCATTTAATAACTCATCAACATCGATGCAGCCTTTTTCCACTTATATTTGTCCCCTGTACTTGTACCTCCAGTAACATGGAAACACACGGACAGTTTTATACGTTTCTTGAAGTACAATTTTCCCTTTGTCATCTGTTGACAATACAAGAATTAACACGCTGTCTGTGCCAAAGTTAACGGCGCAACAACATATGACACATCCAGTAAATTAACTCTTCGGTGAACTTCTGAGACACGTCCAGTTCTCTGTTTTCACTCTGTGGGAGGTGCCACATTGTTTTTCTAATTCCACAAGAGATCTGCATTGGTTTAGAGAGAATTGCCAATCACATTTTGTAACTTGTGCCCGGGAATATTGCTCTTCCGGCATTGTTGTTGTCAAGGAGTTGCACAACCTTTGCGTTCAGGCTTCAAAGGTGGGTTTTGTCAGCTTCCTCACTGTGCCGTTCATGTTCTGTGGTAGACACCTACAGGAGCAATATTGCTCAAAGCCATGGTCCTCGTACGCGTGTTCAGAAGAGAAGCAAAAGCAGAGGGACAGAACGTGACACAGAGCAAATGGTTCACAGACAAACGCCTGGATGCGCGCTTCAAATGACATTTTTATGCAGAGTGTCTTCTTATATTTGATTGCTTCTTTACAGAATGCTTTAAGTGAAGCTTATGTTATGAGCGATGAGTTTAGAAGGAGACTTGACCTCAGCTCTGGAGCTGAAAGCTAAACAATTCGTCCTTTCCATCTCTGATCACAAAAGATATGAATCAATTCTGATCCATGAAGGTGACTGTAAGTTCTGATGCAAGGATTAAGCTTCCATTTCTTTTTGGTTCTGTTGGGGACCATTTGTCTTTAATATGAATCTTTGCAGGTCAACGAATAATTTAACTGGATTCCTTTCAATTTAACTGGGCAGTACATGTGCTTGCACCGCAGGTATCCCAAGCATTAGCAGTTCCAACTAAACTAGTTAAAAGGTTCGGTGATGTTGCTAAACATGTATGATTAGTTGTCTCCTATCTTAATCCAAGTGAGACCTAATTAATTCCAGGAAAGGTACTGAGTTAATTTTTTGTGCAGGGAAGTTATGGTCTCCATCTAATCTCTGGAGCTTATTGAGAGTGCTTTCCTGTTAATAGATTGACAATGGATTGTTCCGTGGAAAAAGAATCTCAAAACATCCAATCTTGTGGCTGTGGTGATTATTTGACTTGAATCTCCAAAAAAAAATTATTCTTTTCTTGAAGAAAGTTACTAGAAGCACAAATGATTATTCTTTTTTCCTTATATACTTTGTTGACAAGGAAATGGCATATTGATTTGGATAACCACAAAACTTTTTTGCTTATTGGTGCATGCTCTGGAAGAGTCCCCACAAAAAGTTGATGGCTTGAGCATCGTTCAATCGAGAGATTTCTTTCAGTGTCAGTGTCATGGGTCTGCGGTCCCAACTCTGACTTTATTGTGATAAAAGGCCTGAATAAAAAAGAAGGTAAAAGCTCAGTCACAACACTTCTTAAATCTACTTCCCAACCTCCTTTTCTACTTTGTACTTGACAGGGTGCTCTTTGGTCGCTACTTGTGCTAACCCGGAAATGCTATTTCTTTTCAACGCTACAATCTAACTACAGACATGTATGGAGAGCTGCTCATCTGTCGTGCACTTACAAAGGCTTGCTCCTCTCATCAGATTCTTAGCATTTCAGGTATGTTGTAATGACTATTTACCTGTTATATGATCTATCTTGAGGTTTATGTCATGAATTTAATCCATCATGTGGTACACAACCAAGTTTTGATGATGGTTTTTGCATGGTCTTATGTTGCATAAAGATATGAATGTAGGCATGGGTTTAAGGTTACTTCTAATACTTACCATTAAATGTATTACATTGAAGGACAGATTGAAGGCAAAATTGTGTTTGTCCTTTTCCTTTTTATATGGTTGTGTGACATGCTTACAGTAAGGTGGCCTACAATGACTATCTTTAGACTTTTTGTCAAGTTGCCCTCCGACAAAGCCAAATGACCAAGCTTTCAAGGTCAAACTCATGGGGTTTGGTTTACCCAGTGGTACGAAGGACACTCTCTTTCCTCACTTTAGGAACAAGGCAAAACTATGAAATGAAAGAGGGGATGAACTATATGAGTCCTTTTAGTCTGCTATACCCACAAAAACGCTCTCACTTTCCACATCCCTCTCCTTAACCCCACGCCCAACCTGAACCATAATTATCCTCACTTCTCTTCGTATATGGAAGTAAGTCCTCAGGTGAAGCTGAGTGAGTAACCATCATGGACATGGACATGGCCAAAGAGTTACTCTTTGCATAATACGCTTGACATGTTCATTGGACACAGATCCACCAAGTTGATGAGGTACCCCAAATATGAGTTCACTTTCTAAGATATCAAAAAAAAGATTGTTAGCTAGTCATGGACCACCAATGCATTCTATTATTTGATGGGAAAAATTGTTATAGCGAAATAATTTATTTTGTTATAGCGAAATAATTTATTTTTCTCTTTGTATATAAGAATGAATTCCTTATCAAAATATCAATTTATTATTAAAATATAAATATTAACCAAAGCGGCATAAATAGTAGAGTAATAAATCAATCACAAAGTGAGACTCCGAATTTTTATATGAAAAATCTAATGTGGGAAAAACTACAGGACCGTAGTCCACCTCAAACTTCCACTGTCACCAATAATGATAACAGGCTTACAGTAAGTCTTCTCTAGAATAATCAGAGGATCACAATAACATTAAGAATATAGATCTTGATTTAATATTAGCATGTCATCATCACCAAAGATGAATTTCATGAAAAGAGAATTTTAAGTCTCACAAAGTGAGTATAGCAAGAAAATACCTTAGAGAGGATAAACTATAAATTGGTAACATTAAGATTGTAGAGCTTATTGTAAGAATTCTTCACATAAAATTTGAGCCCAAACCAATGAAGTTTAGCCACTCGATCATCTAGCAAAAGCCGTAAAAACCTTAACTTCTTCTTCTTTTCTCTCTCTATTTCTTTTTCACGTAGCCAATGTTCCCTCGTTGCACGCACGCTTTGTTTGCTGCCCTCACTGTGCACGTCTCTTCCTTTTTTTCTTTTTATTTTTTTAATAAATCAGATTTGGGCTTACGACCCAAATCATCTGGTCTAAGCCCACATATGGGTTGGACCCAATAATTCTCCCTCTCCAGCTCATATGGTGGGCTGTACTAAGCCCGCTCTTTGCCTACATGCTTCAAGCTTCTCCTTAGAGAGAGACTTTGTCAACATATTTGATCCATTCTCATTGGTATGCACATTTTCTAAGTGTGGTTCTTTCATCTCAAGCATATTACGAATTTAGTGATATCTAACATCAATATACTTGGATCTAAAATGATATGATGAATTCTTGAAGAGGTGAATGACGCTCTAACTGTCATAGTAAACAGTATATCCTTCCTATTTCAAGCCCAATTCCTATAGAAACTTTTTCATCCATAAAGTTTCCTTACAAGCTTCAATAATTGCTATATATTCTACTTCTATGGTTGATAGACCAACACAATTCTATAACTTAGACTGCCAAGAGACCACTCCCCCTGCAAATGTCATTAAGAATCTCGAAGTGGATTTCTTGGAATCAATATCACCTGCCATGCCTACATCTGTATATCGTTCTAACATAGGTTCATCATTGTCAAAAACATAAATACAACTTGGAAGTACCTCTTAGATATCTACCCAATGTTCCTTACTAGGATTAGAGAGAAATAGGTTAACAACTCTAACTACATGAGCTATATCTAGCCTAGTACAAACCATAGCATACATCAAACTACCTATTGTAGATAAATAAGGCACTATGGACATTTCCTTTTTTTTCTTTCTCACTTATAGGACATTGTTTCAAATTAAGCTTGAAATGACCTACAAGTAAAGAATAAACTGTTTTAGCTTTACTCATGTTGAATCTTTCAAGAACCTTTTCAGGATAAGTCTCTTGAGATAGCCATTGTACTAAGCCCGCTCTTTGCCTACATGCTTCAAGCTTCTCCTTAGAGAGAGACTTTGTCAACATATTTGATCCATTCTCATTGGTATGCACATTTTCTAGTGTGGTTCTTTCATCTCAAGCATATTACGAATTTAGTGATATCTAACATCAATATACTTGGATCTAAAATGATATGATGAATTCTTGAAGAGGTGAATGACGCTCTAACTGTCATAGTAAACAGTATATCCTTCCTATTTCAAGCCCAATTCCTATAGAAACTTTTTCATCCATAAAGTTTCCTTACAAGCTTCAATAATTGCTATATATTCTACTTCTATGGTTGATAGACCAACACAATTCTATAACTTAGACTGCCAAGAGACCACTCCCCCTGCAAATGTCATTAAGAATCTCGAAGTGGATTTCTTGGAATCAATATCACCTGCCATGCCTACATCTGTATATCGTTCTAACATAGGTTCATCATTGTCAAAACATAAATACAACTTGGAAGTACCTCTTAGATATCTACCCAATGTTCCTTACTAGGATTAGAGAGAAATAGGTTAACAACTCTAACTACATGAGCTATATCTAGCCTAGTACAAACCATAGCATACATCAAACTACCTATTGTAGATAAATAAGGCACTATGGACATTTCCTTTTTTTCTTTCTCACTTATAGGACATTGTTTCAAATTAAGCTTGAAATGACCTACAAGTAAAGAATAAACTGTTTTAGCTTTACTCATGTTGAATCTTTCAAGAACCTTTTCAGGATAAGTCTCTTGAGATAGCCAAATCTTCCTTTTCTTCCTATTATGAAGAATCTTCATGCCAAGTATTTGTTTCACCGATCCCAAGTCTTTCATGACAAAAGACTTAGCTCTCTTTTAAGTTTTTCAATTTTACCAGCATCATGGCCAACAATCAGCATAGCAGGAGAATAATGAAATCATTATTTAAAAACTTTTTTGTAAACACACAATGATCATATGTGGTTCTATTATACCCTTGACTTATCATAAAAGAATCAAACTTCTTATACCAT
Source organism: Musa balbisiana (assembly GCA_004837865.1). Lineage (NCBI taxonomy): Eukaryota > Viridiplantae > Streptophyta > Magnoliopsida > Zingiberales > Musaceae > Musa > Musa balbisiana. Next base: position 27,689,400 of record CM017192.1, on the reverse strand, counting down.
TATCTAGGTGCATGTTTGAGTTCATATAAGCTTTTCCTAAGCTTATACATCATATTTTCTTTTCTCTTGACTTTGAAACCTTTTGATTACTCCATATAAATTTCTTCTTCTAAGTCACCATGAAGAAATATTGTTTTCACATCAAATTGCTCAACTTCTAAATTCAAGCGGGCAACGAAACCAAGAATAACTCGGAGAGAGGACATTTTCACCACAAAAGAAGATATTTCTTCAAAGTCAATACCTTTCTTTTGACCGAATCCTTTCACAACTAGTCATGCATTGTATCTTTGTTGTGAGTTATTATTTTTGGTCTTAAATTTGTAAATCTATTTATTCTTGAGAGCTTTCTTCTTTTCAACTTTACTAAGTCATAGGTGTTGTTCTCAAGCAAGAATCTCATTTCTTCTTGCATGGCTTTAACCCACTTATTCTTATGCTCATGTAGAATAGCTTCTTAGTAAGTTTCTGGCTCTCCCTATCAATACATACTCATGTGGAGGATATCTGGTAGATGGTTGTCTCTCTCTTGTAGATCTTCTTAATGGAATCTCAACTGACAGTGGAGGTGCTTATTTAGTTGATTCAACATCATCAACTGTAGGAGTATCATTACTGGCATTCTCACCACAATCATCTTGTTCATCTCCCCCTTGATCATCATAAACTATAAGTGAAGGAACTGGACCCAAACTCCAAGGAATATAAATAGAGGTTTTTGCCTTCTCAACATTATCACCATCATCAAACAATTGGTCTTCAAGAAGCATATCTCTACTTCTAATAATCTTTTTATTCACTGGATCCCATAATCTATACCCAAACTCTTCATGATCATATCCCAAGAAGATACATGTTTTTACCTTATTATCAAGCTTGGACCTCTTATTTTTGGGAATATGAACAAATGCTTTACATCCAAAGACTCTCAACTGATTATAAGATATATATTTTCCTCTCCATACTCTCTTTGGTATATCACCTTTCAGAGTAATTAATGGAGAAAGATTTATAAGGTCAACTGTAGTTTTCATAGCCTCCCCCCAAAATGACTTAAGTAACTTTGCATAGGAAAGCATACACCTAATCCTTTTTCCAATGGTTTTGTTCATTCTTTCTACCATACCGTTCTACTGAGGAGTTTTAGGAATTGTTTTCTCAAGCCTGATGCCATGGAACCTGTAATAATTCTCAAAAGGACCCTTGTACTCGCCACCATTATCTGCTCGAACTCACTTTAACTTTCTACCAGTTTCTCTTTTAACACTTCAAGCCTGATGCCATGGAACCTGTAATAATTCTCAAAAGGACCCTTGTACTCGCCACCATTATCTGCTCGAACTCACTTTAACTTTCTACCAGTTTCTCTTTTAACACTGACATGAAACTCTTTGAAAATATCAAGTACCTAGTCTTTAGATTTCAAAGCAAAATCTCACACTTTTCTAGAATGGTCATTAATGAAAGTAACAAAATAAAGAGCACCTCTAAGAGTTCTAGTTTGCATAGTATAGACATCAGTATGAATCAAATCAATAACATCTGATTTTATAGATGATGGATATGTATGAAAGGCAACTCTATGTGTTTTTCCAATTAAGCAATGATCACAAGATTTAAGAGATGTACCTTGCAACTCTAGTAAGAATTATTTTCAAGCAAGAGTTTGAAGTTCCTTCTCACTGATATGACCAAGCTTCTTGTGCCAAATATCTATACTTTCACCCTTTTGAATTATATTAATTTCTCCTTTGTGTAACTTCGCTTCTTCCATGACATAAAAAGAGTTAAGCTTTTTTCCTTTTGCCACAATTATATAACCTTTAGTGAGTTTCCATTTGCTTTCTCCAAAATAGTGTGTAAATCCCTCATCATCAAGTCTGCCTATAGATATCAAGTTAAGATGAATATCTAGAACATGTTTGATATCTTTGAGTATCAATTTACTTCTAATACTGGTCTCTAAGCAAATATCTCTAATACCCACAATCTTAGATGTACCACTATTTTCCATTCTTACATTACCAAAATTATCAACAATGTAAGATCTATAGAAATCACTATGAGAAGTAACATGAAATGAAGCACCAAAGTTAATTACCCAGTTACTATCCTGAGCTACAAGACTGACACAATTGTCATCACAAACAATGATGATATCACCTTCAGCAGCAATTGTATTGGTCTTTTTCTCATTTTTCTTTATTTCATTTTTTTCTCGCTTCCAAAACCTAAACTCTTTCTTCATGTGACCTAGTTTGTTACAGTAGAAACATTTGATATCTCTTTTAGACTTGGATCTTCCTATTGATGAACTTAAGTACTGTGGCTGATGAGTCAGCACGATTTGATCCACGGATTGATGTCGGGAGTTCACGATCAGTAGGGCGAGGCACAGAGATTGATTTCATTCAGGCTAACGCCGTTTGAGGGGATGCGCCTCTTAATTGGGATGTTGACACCATCTCGGGGAAGGGCGTCTCGGGTTGAGCAGCTCAGTCGCTCTTCCGACGGTGGTCGTGCTCTTGCACACAAGGCCCTCGTCGGTTGATTCCTGACTTTGGCCCCTTAACAATCAAGTTAGTGGTTTGTCCTTTTTTTTTCTCCCCTCTTGGGCCAGATGCTGGTCAAAGGTTTTAATAATACTATGCGAGGGTCGGCCATACGTGGGACTGGCACGACGATCGATCCCCGAGGGGCGGGGTGGTACCTATGTGTGATCGTCGTCCCGGGATGCGCTGAGGGGTGCCTTGGTGGTATGGATCCTAGCTCGGTGTGTGGAAGTACTCCTCGTGTTGACTTGGCGGGGGCGTGATGTGGTATCGGTTGTGACGTGGCCGATGAGGCATTGGCATGGCTGGGGCCCAAAATATGCCTTATCACTTCTCCCCCTACCGAGACGCGCCACGGGATCCTTACAAGAGGGCGAGGGGCGCGCTTGGCTCATAGGAGTGTCGCACATGGACTAATGGCTTGCGAGGGGTAGTCAGGTTGGTTTGTCGCAAGGCTGCTCGGCGAGTCGTGCTTCGTGCTTCGAGGAGGATTGAAACTATTGACCGAGGAACGAAACTTGGGCTCAGGTTTGGACCGACGATGTCACATCCTAATTTTTTTTTCTTCATATCTTTCCACACATTAAGGCCAAATAGATAAACATCACTTTATTCATCATTCATAAACATTTATTACAATTCATTTATTCATCAAATCATAAATAGAAAGTAAACATAGTGATGTTAACTTCAAGAATCATTCAAGTGGCTCTACCTAACGGTAGAGGAAGGTCCGCTCTCCACTGGAATCTGATTTAGTACTAGAGGGAGGCTGCTTTGAAAATCAAAAATAAAGAAAATTCAGTAACGCTGAGTAGGAACCCCAAAAGTCAACTCAAAATAAATACATGATCAAAATTCAATCATCTTAGTAGCATATATCAAATACCCGAAGGAGCACTCCCCAACAGTGGATGGAGAGGCTTTATCCTATGGGATGAGTTTGTGTTCTCCCAATAGTAGATGGAGGCAAAGTCATATCGCACTCCCAATAGTGGATGGAGTGGTGTCCCGCACCTGCCAAAGTAAGGACATGTTCATCCTAACAGCGGATGGAGGAACTGTCCAACTGCCACGTCTGACGACCCGTTAATCCCCGAAGGAAATCGCCCTACTTGCTCTCGGCAAGGAAATAACATAATCTTACACTGGTCATGTCCATATGGGGATGAAATAACACATTTAAAACATCTTTTTCAAATATCATCAATATTAAATAATATAAATTAGTTCTCAATTGACTTGAACCCTAGTTTAATCGATCCAATTGAACTCAATTTACTAGAACCTAATTAAATCGATCTCTAATCCTCATTTAACTGGTCTGGAACCACCCTAGACTAGTATAATTTGGACTAGATTAGGTTCAATTTACGTTAAACTAACTTGAATAAATCAATCAATTCGGAATCACCCTGAATCGATCTAGACTAATCAAGCCTAGTTTAGTTCAATCAATATTTGGGCTCAAATCTAACAACAATATTGGGCTAGATTGGGCCAACCCATCTACTGGTCATGTGTATTACACATGACTAGGCATGCATCACATTAAGCTGGCCCAGCCCTGGCCCATGGATTGGTCATGTGCGTCGCATGTGACCGCCCATGATGGTTGGGCTAGGTTAGCCTACGGGCCAAGGCCTGACCCGTGGGTTGGGCTTGGCCTGTGAGCAATTTCAATCCAATTAATATCCAATTTCATACCACAACATATATTCATTAACAATATAAACAAAAACATAATAACGCATTAAAAGATAGATAAGAAGATAATCTTTAATACAAGGAAATAACATTCTAAATTTAAATAGAAATTATAACATATTAAAAGATAGATTGGGAGATAAGCTTTAGTACAAGGAAATAACCTTCTAAATTCAAATAGAAATCATGCTTTCAACACATGTATAATTTAACATATTCTAGTCAAATAAATTTTAAATCATTCAGAATAACACATTTTAAATTTCAGATCAAAGAATATCAAAAATTTTAGATAACATATTTTAATCTAACAAAAATTTTAATCCAGATAAGATTACAGATAAATTGTAATGCTAGGAAATATCATATAAAATATATAAATTTTTAACATGTTTAAATCTAAAATAAAAACTTTAATGAGGGGTCAAAGAACATTATAAAAACTTTAACTGATTGATTTTAATGCAATAATAAAAATTTTGACACTTAAAGAATTGATAAATATTTTTCATACTACAAAACTTTCAACATTAAAGAATCAAATAAAAACTAAAACTTTTATTTTCAAGAAAGGTTGAGAAACCTACCTCTCGTCAATAGTGTGTAACTCCTTGTTCCTCCCGCTACTGAACTCTGCTAAGTGAGAAATGAATGAGAGAAATCCCTCCCCTTAAATAGGAGGAGGTGAGCCTCTATTAAAGGAATTTTTACTTTTATTTTTATTTAATATAAATTATTTCTATTTAGTATACTAACAAATATGATATCATCCTATTTGGAATGCTTAACAGTTATTTCCTAATTCGTATTAACAAACAAAGAAATAGATTAAGATTTCCTTAAATTACAATGGCAAGTAAGGAAAAAAATTAATTCCTAACTTATTATTTGATTTGATTACATTTCTCTCCTACTATAGAAAATTTGGTCCCCAAATTTAGCTCACATTAATAGAATAGATGAGGATACTGCTCTCACATATCTTCTTCTCTTTCCCACCCTGCCTCTTTGTCTGAATGGTGTTGTCAACAAATCTTTACCAAAGGTATAATTTTATTCTTTAGAACATGTTCTTTTCTTTCTAAGATTTGGGTTGGTTGTTCTCCAAAAGTGGTATCATCTCTTAGTTGTAGAGGTTGGTAAGATATGACATATGATGGATCCTTGATATATCTTCGAAGTATAGACACATGGAATACATCATGGATGCTAGCCAAAGCCGAGGGCAATACCAATCTATACACCACAGGCCCAACCTTTTGTAAGATCTCAAATGGGCCAATGAATCTTGGGGCTAACTTCCCCCTTTGACAAAACCTCATAACTCCCTTGGTTGGCGACACTTTTAAGAAGACGTGCTCACCAACTTTGAACTCTAGATCTCTTTGCCTTCGATCTGCATAACTTTTTTGACGATTTTGAGATGTTAATAATCTTTGGCGTATAATTCGAATGTTATCAACATCTTTTTGAATTAATCGAGGTCCTAAAAGCTTCCATTCTCCTAACTCATCCCAATATACAGGTGATATGCACTTTCTTCCAAAAAGAGCTTCAAATGGAGCCATCTGTATACTAGAGTGGTAACTATTATTATAAGAAAACTCAATTAGGTGCAAGTGCATATCCCAACTCCCACCAAAGTCCAAAGCGCATGCCCTTAAGAGATCTTCAAGAGTTTGTATTGTCCTTTTAGATTGACCATTAGTTTGGGGGTGAAAAGCTGTATTAAACTTTAATTGTGTACCCAAAGATTTTTGTAGACTTCCCCAAAATTTAGAGGTGAACCTTGGATCTCTATCAAAGATAATGCTCACTGGCACCCCATGACATCGAATAATTTCTTTAATATATAAGTTTGCTAGTTTATCTAATGAATACTTCTTGTTAATAGGGAGGAAGTGAGCAGATTTAGTAAGTCTGTCTACTACTACCCAAATTCCGTCATATCCTTTCGCAGTTTTAGGTAATCCTATAAAAAAATCTATAATGACTTGCTCCCACTTCCATTCAGGAATTGAAATCCTTTGCAATTTTCCTGCAGGTACTCGATGTTCTATCTTCACCTGTTGGCATATTAGACATTTAGAAACAAACTCTACTATATCTCTCTTCATACCACGCCACCAATAGTTTTGGCATAAATCTCGATACATCTTAGTAGTCCCGGGATAAATATTAAATTTTGATCTATGTGCCTCTTCCAATAATTGCATCTTTACTGGATGGCTTTCGGGAACACAAAGTCGATTGTGGAATGTAATAGAACCATCTCCGACTTGGAGAAATTCAAGACTAGATCCTTGAGCTATCTCCTTAACTATCATCTAAAGATATGTATCTTTCTTCTGACCTTCTTTAACCTTTTCTACCAAATATGATTGTGCTATCAGACATGTAAGAAAACCTTTATTTGTCTCCGATAAAAGTTTAAGTTTTAAGTCTGCCAACTCTGTCATCATAGAATTCCTTTGAATATTCATATAGGCTACAAGACTATAGGTATTTCTGCTTAAGGCATTAGCAACTACATTAGCCTTTCCAGGATGGTAGTTGATATTAAAATCATAATCCTTTAGAAGGTCCAATCATCTTCTTTGTCTTATATTTAAATATTTCTATATGAAAATATATTTGAGACTCTTATGATCTATGAAGATTTCAAAAGTTTGTCCACAGAGAAACTGCCTCCAAATTTTCAGTGCAAAAATGATAGCTACTAGCTCTAAGTCATGAGTAGGATAGTTCTTCTCATGAGGCTTTAATTGCCTAGATGCATAAGCAACTACCCTTTTGTTAGGAAATCTTAGGAGGCGACATCATATGCGCAGTGGAAGAATAAGAAAACAAAATCTCCAATTTCCCAAAAAGATGTTCATCGTCATGCGAAGATTGGTGCGTAAAAATCCGTGAAACAAAACTACGTATAGAATAGATTGTGTTACCTAAGGAGATCGTATATCCTTGTTTCCTTGCAGATCTCTAGGAGAGGATGAAGGAGGTCAAGCGTTCTCCTCTCTAGCGGTGATCCACACAGTAGGGCTACGATGACGCTCCTCAAAAACTCTAGGCTTACTCTGAGGTAGAGAGGGGGAGGAGAATAGGAAAGGCAAGCAAAGGCTCTAGCCTATGAACCACTGAATCCCTCCTATTTATAGAGGTCTCCTGTCAAACCCTAATGGATTCTCCCATATTGGGTATTAGATCTGCATCCAATTACCCAAGCATTTTAGATTAGTGGATCTTTATCCAATAATCTCTTATGGGCTCTTATTGGATCTCGTCCATAGAATCCAATAATTCAGGGACTTATTGGATATCCAATAAGATAAAGGCTCCAGCGGATATCTCATATCCGAACCTCTACTTATCACAATGCCTACCATATGTGTGTGACCCTCTAGTCCAATATCGAGCTGGCAGTGAGTCATACCTATCAGAACTCCTTCTGACTCAGTGAATTATTATCTCCAAAATAATTCACTCGACTCATCAACTACGGACGTACTAGGTCACTACGCCATAGTCCCCAAACGATACAGGGGAATCCAATCCATTGGACCTGTCTGTCCTCAGTTACCGTTTACTTATAGTCCCTCATCATCTAATATCCCAGAGACCGTATACTGGGTATGGTGCTGTCAGACCCATACGGTTTCTACTTGAGTCTCACTCCAATTGGATTCTCCTGGAGAATTCTTTCTCTCTCAATCCGAATGACCCTAGCTAGGGATTTGTCTGACCAAGAATACATGGGATATTCCTCTTATGACGCCGAGAGTGGATAATGCTCTATCGACACTCAATAGCCCTCGTAAGGTTGACTGCCACTCCCAATGACCAACTGTACTAGATCTGGGACATCCAAACCTATAAGTCTAGTATCAAAGAGTGTAGCACTCATACAGGACATCCTTGGTGTCTCAAGTCTAAGGACCAGATACACCACTATGACTACGGAATCGCTGTTTGACAATAAGGCATCATCAACCATCTAGCATTCCATAAGCAGATCAATCAGTGAACTCATTCTCCAATGAGCACCTGTTCTGTATCCCTAGTGTCTCCACACAAGCAGCTATGAGACCAACTGCATCCATCATATGGACGGGTATAGAGCACACCAGTCTGTCCGGTTATCTCGATGTCCCTCTCGAGTAACCTATGACCGGGATTATTTAGGATCTGTGTTTAAAGGTGAATCGGTCTCATTATCGTGATCTCATCACGATCAGATTCCCATTGCACAAATCCAAGGATATCACAATATATACATGCGTATATGCAATAGTAAATATAAAGTGATAAATGTTAAAGTATAATAAGCAAGAAGATTCTGTGTCAAGTTACACATGCCATCACTCACATGATTGGCTTGTTGGGCACCTAGGACTAGTAATCTCCCACTTGACCTAAAGCCAATCACTGATGTATTTGATTCGCATCAGACCCCTGTGACGCTCAAAGACAATCTGAGACAACGATTTTGTCAATGGATATACAATGTTATCTTCGGATGGAACTCTTTCCACTACTACATCTCCTCAGGTCATGATCTCTTAATAAGCTGGAACCTCCTCAGAACACTTCTGATAAGACCCGGATTCATTATTTGAGTAATCACCCTATAGTTGTCATAATATAAGGAATCAACACCTCGCTAGTTGGCCCCACTCCTAGGCTTGATATAGCGAGGCATTCTTTCAATAGACAAAGGCCAACCACCCTTTTACAGCTTTTCTCCTTTTGACAGACTTAGGAAACAACCCTTATAGATTTTCACTCCTTTCTTGAATGATCAAAACTTAGAAAGAAGAGAGGGAGAAGAACTCTAGCCTTTTATAACACTTTTAAGCTCTTAAATACTCAGAATAAAAGCAAGCTTTCGGTTATCTTTTCATGCAGAAAGGGTAGGGTTTATATAGGCCCCAATCAGTTTGATTTTGGAGCTCAAAAGTATCCATTCCTGGATTTCCGAGGTCCTGGCGGTACCACCGCCATACCTGGGCGGTACTACTGCCTGCCATTTGTCATTGAGCGGTCCTACCACTCAGTCTGGGCGATACTACCACCTGACATTGCTCGGAGACCGAGCTCAAGCAATACTACCGCTTGACAGGGGCAGTACTACCGCCTAGAACTCTTGGGAGACCGAGTCTCCTAAGCGATGCCACCGCCGGCCTTGGCGGTGCCACCACCGGCCAAGAATTCTGGGTCCGAATGGGCTGATCCATTCGACCCAATTTGGGTCTGTCAAGGGCCTAGTTGGCCCCATATTAAGTTAATGGGATCACCTCCCAATCCTAACTTAATCTACATGCTAACTACGACAATTAAGACATCAATATTGCAGATCGTGTTCCGGTGCATCAATTGCTTCTTCCGACGAGCTTCCGATGAACTTCTGGTGAACATTCGATGAACCCTTGGCGATGCTCCGGTGGACTCCCGGCAAACTCCTGGACTTGCGACGATCCTCTTGGCGAGTTCCGACGAGCTTCTTTGGCAAGCTCCTGGACTTCTCGGATTGTTCCCATAGAACCTCCGACGATTGTTTGGACTTTCGACGAACTCTCGAACCCCCAACGTGATCTTGGTCTTGACTCCGGCTCAACACCTGATGCATGTCTTATTGCCATTGTAATTAATCCTGCACACTTATCTCAACATATAGATTAGATAAACAAATGACAATTGACTTCATCATCAAAATCCGAGATTCAACAATCTCCCCCTTTTTGATGATGACAATCAATTGATGACGGAGTTAACCTTAACTCCCCCTACCTATATGTCATACGTGAGATAAATCATTCTTGAATTCAAAGCCTTTGAATTCAAGAGACATATTGATAAGTTAAGTTCATTTAAACTTATCAATACCCCTATCATGATTCCTATCATGATGTATCTTTCTGAAAATAATGTCAAGGCAAGACATCCATTTTCAAGTCTTATATTTCAAATATGAAGGATAGCAATCATAGCAAGTCATCATATGGTAAGATGTCAATTTGTAAAATTGTAAATTAAGCTCTAAATATCTTAACATAATGCAAATATGACAATCAAAGCAATTATGACAATTCTATCATCAATTTACCATATATTTCTCCCCCTTTGTCATCAACAAAAAGGAGAACGATTCAAGCATAGTAATAAATGTGGTAAATATTCATGTCATAGAAAGATTCATGTCATTTTTCAACAATAAGTGATAAGATACTATTCATACAAATTAATTTTCAAGCAATCATGACATGGTATTATTAAAAAATCCATTAAGGAGATAGCTTTCATTACTTCTTCCCTTTTTTTTGTCATTAACATTTTGCATGGAGGAGGAAAGTCATTGATAACTAACTTTAAATGAAGTTTTAAAAACGATAAGAGATTAAATCATGCTTCATTTTCACAAGGATCAAGATATACATGTGAAATTAAATCCTTGCAAGTATTTACTCAAAAAGAAATCTTCCTTCATCAAGAAGGAATTCATATGAAGAATCATCAAATCCATTTCTCGATTAAAAATCATTTTTCACAAGGTAAATTCATGAGAGATGCATTTGTTAATTAATTCCATATGTCAAAAATCATGGAGCATTGATATGAAACAAACTTGATATGATATAGGCTCATGAAAGCTCTATTCAAGAAATATATTAAGTCCGAAAGAGAAATACAAAATCATATATTGTTAGGATCAAGAAAGTCCGAAAATAAAATTTAACAAATTCATGCATTCGGACAAAGTTTTGCCATAGCTTTTTTATCACAATCATGAAGGTAAAACATACTTATCATCATCGAAACGAAATTTTTGGCATCAAGATATACAATTTCCAACATGTTATTGAAGCATATAATCATGTAACATTCATAAGATTGAGTTTTTAAGTGATTGATCATAGAATCAAGAAGGTTTGAAAACGAAATTTAACAAATTCATGCATTCAGACAAGTGTTTTGTCACAATCATGAAGGTAAACATGTTCATCATCATGGAAACTTTTAGCACTAAGGCACAAAATTTTTAACTTTTAAAGTAAACATGTTATTGAAGCACACAATTTTATCATCATGTAAAATTTGTATCATGAAATTTTCAGCACCGAATTTTAAGTAAGTGATCAAAAGAATTAAGAAAGTCTGAAAACGAAGTTCAACAAATTCATGCATTCGGACAAAGTTTTGCCATAGCTTTTTTATCACAATCATGAGAGTATAATATGCTCATCATGGAAACTTTTAGCACTAAGGCACAAAATTTTTAACTTTTAAAGTAAACATGTTATTGAAGCATATAATCATGTAACATTCATAAGATTGAGTTTTTAAGTGATTGATCATAGAATCAAGAAGGTTTGAAAACGAAATTTAACAAATTCATGCATTCGGACAAAGTTTTGCCATAGCTTTTTTATCACAATCATGAGAGTATAATATGCTCATCATGGAAACTTTTAGCACTAAGGCACAAAATTTTTAACTTTTAAAGTAAACATGTTATTGAAGCACACAATTTTATCATCATGTAAAATTTGTATCATGAAATTTTCAGCACCGAATTTTAAGTAAGTGATCAAAAGAATTAAGAAAGTCTGAAAACGAAGTTCAACAAATTCATGCATTCGGACAAAGTTTTGCCATAGCTTTTTTATCACAATCATGAGAGTATAATATGCTCATCATGGAAACTTTTAGCACTAAGGCACAAAATTTTTAACTTTTAAAGTAAACATGTTATTGAAGCATTCAATCATGTCAAATTTGTATAAAATTTTCAGCACCGAATTTTAAGTAAGTGATCAAAAAGAGGTTAAAGGAAAATCCGAAAATGAGGTTCAATCAACATTAATATTCCTAACTCTGTAAATGCTCACCAAATGATAGATTAAGTCATAGATACCAATAGTAAAACACATTAAGGATTTGCAATCAACAAAGCAAGTGGCATTGTGATCAAGGTGAGTAGCATAAAGAGTTTATAACAACATAGTTTTACAACAAGACAAGAAGGAATTGTGTCCACATTTTCTAAATACATACATATGCTCATTCAAGTGGTGGAAAATTAAAATGTCTAAATAAAGAGTCAAATTGTCGATGAATTTGCTGCAGCTCAAATAGGATTTGATCTTGGCGATGTTCAAGCTGATCTTGTCTTTGTTTAAAGCGATCCATCCAAATCCCTATGTCTTCGATAGATGATGAAGGAGCTTGCTCAAATGGATGTGATTCCTCAAAGGGACCAGTCGGAGGAGATTGATTACTCCTATAGATTGGCATTTCTAGTTTTGGTTCAGGTTGAGGGGGATCGGTTCTTCTAGGCATTCTAACCCAGATACCATTTCTAAATATACATCTCAGTAGATTTTTATTTATGATGCTAAATCTATCTACCTTTATAACCTCTTCATCGGGTGGTATTGCAATATCATTGGCATTAAGCATTCTAGTGATTATGCCATCATATGGAAGAATCATGTCCCTTTTTGATATTTCTATCATGTTTTGTTGGATAAGGTAACCAAAACAGTTGTTATATCCTTTCATGATCAAGTACATGGTTCCTAGTTCCATTTGACTCACTTCATCATGATGGTATTATTTAGGGAGAATGATGCTAATTAGGATGTGATGAAGTATTTTGGTGTTTCATGGTAATAGATGTTCACAACTTTTAGGAAGTACCATTAAGTTGGGATTGCCAAAAATTGTTCCTAAGGCATCAATATAAGTGGTCCCAATTGTTTCATTGTCCCATTATTCTCTAAAATAACAACATCCTTATTTCGCCATGATACCTATTATGCCGCAAATAGATCTATCCGTAATGAATATATGATGTCCTAAAAAATAGGTAGACATCCTTTCTTCTTCATCTACATGTAGATTGTTATAAAACAACCTAACAAGTCTATGGTAGATTAGTTCACTTATTTGTAGGATTGGAAGTAGGTTTAGATTCGCAAACCATTGAATAGGTTCTAAGTCACTTAATTCATCTAAGTCAACATATTTTCCCTTATGAACATGTCTAAATTCTATGGAAGCAAATTTTTAGGTATGCAAATTTGAATCAAAAAGTGTGGAATCAAAGTTTTCTTCTAATCTCCTCTTCCCTTTGTCCCTAGAGGATCTTCTAGAACCCATAAATACTGCTATTTAGGAAGATAAGCAATGAGTAAGAGCAGATCAAACAAAAGAGAAATCAAAGGTTTTAGAGATTACCTTAGTTGAGATCTTCAAGAGGAAGTAGGATTGATTCTTGATCTTGTAGGAAATAGGTAGTTTTGGGCAGCTAAAGGGGAGAAATGGAGTTGGAGGAGAGTTTAGAGCTGCAAGGAGGAGAAGAGAGTGAGTTGGGGTTGGTTCTACCACCGGCCCTAGCTCGGGTTTAAAAGAGGGCAGGTTGCGGGTGGTGGCACCGCTGGCTGGGCAGTGCAACTGCCTACCACTAGTGACAGCCGACGGTGCTACTGCCAACTGGGTGGTGCCACCGCCTACAAGCAGTGAGCTTTGCTTTTCAGGGCTGTGTAGGCTGATGTGGGTGTTTTCAATTTGAAGAGAGTTTTTATTTGTGGAGCAATCAACCTTAATTACATAATTGTGTAAAAATTTCTATCACAAGATGAGAGATTTTATACGTTTAATGATAGATCTTGTGAAGTGCATACTCTACTTCACATGTCATATAGAGTTTTTAACATATTCATGACTTATCATGCAAGCTTGTATACCTCGCTACTTCATGATTTATATCATACAAGAATTCATATGCAAACTTGACTTGCAAGACATAAGTTCATGATCTTGTAAGATATAGTTGGATTCGAAAAAATTTAGGGAGGAGTGTCTCCGATAAATTCGGAAATCCGAAGGATAGGTAAAGGGGAATTTATGCATAAGAGTTTACACATTTCAAAATTTTGAGGGATCAAACGTAAGTGTTTATCACACAAGATTCCATCATTAATATGGGTATCATTTGATAATTTCAATTTTACTAATCCTCTTTTTGTCTTTTTAGCTAGAGAGCGTTATGAGTTATTTCGGATCTTGGGTCACAAACATCGAGCACCCAAAAAGCAAGATGTCATCTCTTGCTCCTAGCTTGTGGTGATATATGTTTCTACAAAAAAGGATGATTTTTAGGTACCCATTTATTCTTGGGTGCCTCAACAACCAATCTAAATTGTTTATCATGTTGTATGAAGTTCTTTATGGTTCCTTTTGGAATCCAAATCAATTTGTTAGGACTAATCTTCTTGAATGGACAATGATAAGTTCTATGTCCATATTTGCAACAAAAGTTACATTTGTTTTGGTGCAAAACATGCAAGATAGGGCCTTTAATGAAAGTGATTGGATTTTGGTGAGAGCTTCTCACAAATCCGATTCTACTTCTTTTAGGAATGTGACCCTTATTTGTAGGGATCATATTCAAAGACTTGCTACCAACCTCAAATTTCTTCAAGGTGTCCTTTAGTAGCATGTTCTCCTTTTGGAGAATTTCTAAATCATGGCATTTCGTACATGGAACTAAACTATCATTATGTTCAATTTTTAATTTATCAAAATTACTAACAAGAATATCTTGCTCCTTTTTTAACAATTTATATTTTATACTAATTGTTTTACATTCATCTAATAAATCATGGAAAGCATTTAACAATTCATTAAATGATAAATCTGCATCAATTAAATTTGATACCTCCTCTCCGATGGCCATGAGTGCATAATGAGCAACTTGCTCGATGTTGGACTCCTCTTTTTCATATGCGCTCAAGTCATCCCACGTTGCTTTGAGTGCCTTCTTCTTTGGTGTTCTCTTCTTGGCTTGGGGATAATTACTTTTATAGTGTCTCGACTTCTTGCATTTGTAGCAAATAACCTGGTCCTTTTTGGGTTCAAATTTATTTTTAGTATCATTTTTAAATTTGTTTCTTTTAATGAATTTTTTAAATTTCCTTGTTAAAAGTGTCAAGTCGTCGAGTTTTCTCTCAAGTGGTCTTCTTGAATTCTAAGTGTCATATCCTTCCTGTTCTTTGGAAGGGTGTCCTCATGCTCTTCATGAGCTTTGCAAGTCATTTCGTAGGTCATTAATGACCCGATTAATTCTTCAAGATGGAAGTTGTTTAAATCTTTAGCCTCTTGAATAGCAGTGACTTTAGGGTCCCAACTCTTTGGAAGAGATCTTAGAATTTTATTAATGAGCTCGAAATCCGAAAAACTTTTATTAAGTCTTTTTAGACCATTGACGACATCCGTAAAGCGGGTGTACATGTCACCTATGGTCTCACTCAGTTTCATTCGAAAAAGTTCATAAGAATGTATTAAAAGATTGATTTTTTATTCTTTCACTCTACTCGTGCCTTCGTGAGTCACTTCGAGTATATGCCAAATATCAAATGTAGTTTCACAAATCGAAACATGATTGAACTCGTTTTTATCAAGTGCATAAAATAAGGCATTCATAGCCTTTGTATTAAGAGCGAAAGTCTTCTTTTCCAATTCATTCCAATTGATCATTGGAAGATAAGACTTTGAAAATCCATTTTCAACAATATTCCAAAGTTCAAAATCCATAGAAATAAGGAAGATCCTCATTCGGGTCTTCCAATAGGTGTAATTCGTCCCATTGAACATAGGCGGACGTATAATAGAGTGACCCTCTTGGTTTCCGGCATATGCCATCTCTCTTGGGTTTTAATCCAACTGAGAGTGAACTCGCTCTGATACCAATTATTAGGATCAAGAGCACTAAGAGAAGGGGGGGGTGAATTAGTGCAGCAGAAAACTTTCGTCGGTTAAAACGACTTTCATATGATGAAATCTGTTTTCGATGAAAACCGTTTTGGAAAGAACTTTAACTTAAGATCAAAACAGAAGTATAATTGATGTAAAGCAATGGAGGCAGTTTGCAGTTAAGATAAAAAGCAGAATGTAAATGCAAATCGAGATTTAAAGTGGTTTGGTCAATCTTAACCTACATCCACTTTTGGCTTCCTCCTCCAACGAGGTCACCAACGTCCACTAGAGGCCTTCATTCAATAGGCGAAAGCCAACCACCCTTTTACAGCTTTTCTCCTTTTGATGGGCTTAGGAGACAACCCTTGCAGATTTTCACTTCTCTCTTGAATGATTAAAACTTAGAAAGAAGAGAGAGAGAAGAACTCTAGCCTTTTACAATACTTTTAAGCTCTCAAATACTCAGAATAAAAGCAAGCTTTCGGTTACCCTTTCATGCAGAAAGGGTGGGGTTTATATACGCCCTAATCAGTTTGATTTTGGAGCTCAAAAGTGTCCATTCCTGGATTTTCGGGGTCCTAGTGGTACCATCGCCATAACTGGGTGGTATTATCGTCTGTCATCTATCACTGAGCGGTACTACCACTCAGTCTGGGCGGTACTACCGCCTGACATCGCTCGGAGACCAAGCTCAGGCATTACCACCACCTGATAGGGGTGGTACTACTGCCCAGAACTCCTAGGAGACTGAGTCTCCTGGGCGGTGCCACCGCCGGCTAGGAATTCTAGGTCCGAATGGGCTGATCCATTCAGCCAATTTGGGTCTGTCAAGGGCCCAATTGGCCCAAGATTAAGTTAATAGGATCACCTCTCAATTCTAACTTAATCTACATGCTAACTATGACAATTAAGACATTAATACTACAGATCGTGTTCTGGTGGGTCAATCGCTTCTTCCGGCGAGCTTCCGACGAACCCTCAGCGATGCTCCAACGGACTCCCGGCAAACTCATGGACTTGAGACGATCTTCTTAGCGAGTTCTGATGAGCTTCTTTGGCAAGCTCCTAGACTTCTCGGATTGTTCTCGCAGAACCTCCGACGACCGCCTGGATTTCCGACGAACTCTCGAACCCCCAACGTGATCTTGGTCTTGACTCCGGCTCAACACCTGCTACATGTCTTACTGTCATTGTAGTTAATCCTATACACTTATCTCAATATATAGATTAGATAAACAAATGACAATTGACTTCATAATCAAAATCTGAGATTCAACAGCATGATTTAATGGAACTCTTTTATCATTTTTAACTTCATTCAAAGAGGAAGCCATCTCTTTAATGTTTATAACTTTTAATGTTGAGAAATTTTGAATGAAACCATATCATGGATGCTTGAAATATGATTGGTATGAATTTCTTTCCAATTTGAAATGTGATATGAATTTTTACCACACTTGCATTGTTGAATTGTTCTCCTTTTTGTTGATGACAAAGGGGGAGAAATAATACCAAAATATGGTAAATTGATGACAAATGTATGTAATGTATTTCATCATATGATATCTAGAGCTTAACTTGCAATTTTACAAATTGATATCTTGCCATAGAATGATGAATTGCTATCTTTGTCATCTTTCATATGTGAAATATCAGACTTGAAAATGGATGTCATGCCTTGACATCATTTTGAGAATGTTAGATCATGATAGGAATTTTGATGTGTGTATTGATAAGTATAAATAAACTTAACTTATCAATATGTCTCTTGAATTCAAAGGCCTTGAATTCAAGAATGTCTTTTCTCAAGTATGGCATATAGATAGGGGGAGTTAAGGTTAACTCCGTCATCAATTGATTGTCATCATAAAAAATGGGGAGATTGTTGAATCTCGAATTTTGATGATGAAGTCAATTGTAATTTGTTTGATCTAATTTATATGTTAAGAAAAGTGTGTAGGATTAACTACGATGGCAGTAAGACATAAAGCAGGTGTTGTGCTGAAGTCAAGATCGAGATCACGTTGGGAGTTCGAGAGTTCGACGGAAGTCGGGATGTTCGTCGGAAGTTTTGCGGGAACCAATCGAGAAGTCCAAAAGCTTGCCATAGAAGCTCATTGAAACTTGCCAAGAAGATCGTCACAAAGTCCAGGAGCTTGCTGGGAATCTGCTGGAGCATTGCCTAGAGTTCGTCGGATGTTTGCCGGAAGTACACCGGAAGCTCGCTGGAAGAGCAATTGATGCATTGGAACAAGAAGTGCAGTAATCATGTCTTAAATATCGTAGTTAGAGCATAAATTAAATTAAGATTGGGAGGTAATCCCACTAACTTAATTAGGGGCCAATTGATTCTTAAGTTGGGCTAGTTTGGGCCGTATTCAAGGCCCAACCAGGACCCTAAAAAGTTGGCCGACAGTGGTATCATTGACAGTTATTGCTGCCAGCGGTGGTACCACCCAATGTCAGGTGCCAAGCGGTGGTACCGTCAGGACCCCGAAAATCTAGGATTAGACACTTTTTGCTCCATTTTTGAAGCCATTGGGGGTCTATAAAAATCTCACCCTTTCTTGCATGAAAGGGCATGAAACTTATTGACATAATCTTGAGTTCTTGAGCCTTAAAGTGTTATAAAAGTTAGAGTTCTCCTCCTTCATCTCTTAGCCTTATAACCATCCAAGAAAGAGGAGTGAGACTTGTAAGGGTTGTCTCCTAAACTTGACAAAAGGAGAAAAGCTGTAAAAGGTGATTGGCCTTCGCCTATTGAAGGAAGGCCTCTAGTGGACGACGGTGACCTCGTCGGAGGAGGAATCCGAAAGTGGATGTAGGTCACATTGACCGAGCCACTCTAAAACTCGGTTTGCATTTACTTTGAGCAACTTTCTTTTATAGCAAATTGCCTTTCCTCCTTACTGTGCTTTAACTACGTCTACATATGCTTTTATGTAAACATCTTCCGAGATCAGCTTTAATCGTACGAAGACTTATGAAACCGACGCTTTTTATTTGTGCAATTTACTTTGCTGCAAATCACCTTAGTCTTCTCTTGCACTTTCACAAAAGGTTTCAAATTCAAATTCCTTCCAAAACGGATTGAATCAAAACTATTCTCGTTGGAATCAGTTTTAATCGAAACAAGTTTTTGAAATAACGGAAGTTTTCCACTGCACTAATTCACCCCCCCTCTTAGTGTCGCTCTTGATCCTAACAAAGGGCGTCTCGGTTTGAGCGGCTCAGTCTCTCTTCCGACGGTGGTCATACTCCTACACACAAGGCCCTCGTTGGTTGGTTCCTGACTTTGGCCCCTCGACGATTAAGTTAGTGGTTTGTCCTCCTTTTTTTTCTCCCCCCCATGGCCAGATATCGGTCAGAGGTTTTTATAATACTATGTGAGGATCGGCCGTACGTGGGATTGGCGCAGCAACCGATCCCTGAGGGGCGGGGTGGTACCTGCGTGCGACCGCTGTCTCGAAATGCCATACGATGCCATCCCGAGCTTTTCGGGACGGGATGTGCTGAGGGGTGCCTTGGTGGTACAGATCGTGGCTCGGCGCATGGAAGTACTCCTTGTGCTGACTTGGCGGTGGTGTGATGTGGCATCGGTTGTGACGTGGCTGATGAGGCATTGGTGTGGCTAGGGCCCAAAATATGCCTTTCACTTCCTTTATAACCTTGTGGATTTTTGCTATGACTTCTTCCACGTCTTTCTTGTTTTTCAGTAACAAATGCACCAGAAGTAGATTCTCTCTATTCTTTCCTTCTAGCATCTTCATTTAGCAAATTATCTTTAACCATATCTATAGTTAGAGTCCCCTTTGGCGTGGAGTTATAAATTGTCACGACATATATTTCCCAACTTTCTGGTAAAGAGTTGAGAAATAATAATCTTTGTATCTCATCATCTATATTCATTTTCATAGCAATAAGCTAGTTTGCAAGACTCTAAAATAGGCTTATGTACTCAACAATGTTACCACCATCATTATACTTCAAATTTACAAGTCTTTCGATAAGAGAAATTCTATTTCCCACTATCTATTTTGTAAAGAGGTTTTCTAACCTTTGCTAAACAACATCAGCTCTTGTTTCATCAGAAATATGCTCATACAAATTTATATTCAAACATCTTCTAATATAGGCAATAACTTTTCTATGTTGAACTTCCTAGTCCTCATTGTTCATAGTAGAAGATTTATCTTTAACCTTGGTGGACTTATACAAATCTTTGTAATAGAGCAAATCTTCCATCATACACCTCCAAATGAAATAATTTGATGAGTTCAATTTAATCATACCATCTAACTATTCCATTTCAAACACATAAGAAAAACTAGCACCAAATAACTTGTTGCTCTGATACCACTTGTTGGGAAAAACTGTTATAGCAGAATAATTATTTTCCCTCTTTGTGTATTAAAATGAGTTCCTCATCAAAATACCAACTTGTTACTAAAATATAAATATTAACTATAATAACATAAATAATAGAGTAATAAATTAATCATAAAGTGAGACACCGAATTTTTATGTGAAAAATCCAATACGGGAAAAACCATAGGACCATAGTCCAACTCAAACTTCCACTATTACCAATAATGATAATATATTTACAGTAAGTCTTCTCTATAATAACCAAATGATCACAATAACATCAAGAACATAGGTCTTGATTCAACATTAACATGTCATTATCATAAAAGATAGATTTCATAAAAAGATATTTTTAGGTCTCACAAAATGGGTATAACAGGAAAATACCTTAGAGAGGATAAATTGTAAATCGATACCGTTAAAATTGTAGAGCTTGTTACAAAAATTCTTTATATAAAATTTAAGCCCAAACCAATAAAGTTTTACCATTTGATCATCTAGGAAAAGTCCTAAATATAGTAACTTTTTTTTTTACGCTTTATTCGCTGCCATATGTTTTTTTTTAATAAATTAGATTTGAACTTACCGTCTAAATCATCTTGTGCAAACCTACGG
This sequence comes from Musa balbisiana, assembly GCA_004837865.1. Classification (NCBI taxonomy): domain Eukaryota; kingdom Viridiplantae; phylum Streptophyta; class Magnoliopsida; order Zingiberales; family Musaceae; genus Musa; species Musa balbisiana. The sequence continues at coordinate 27,668,401 of CM017192.1, read as the reverse complement.
ATGAGCTGACCCAACATTACTCTCGTACACTTTTTCTTTTTTTCCCTTCTTCGGCGTCATATACAAGTTATTTCTCCTTTGGGCTGGGTTACATGCAACTCCTGTCACATCGGCTGAGACTTAATATTGTATAAAAATTGAAACCCAGTATTTATGTTACGAGTCAACTCCTATACACGAGACTGGTCTTTATCTATCCCCTCTCTAGCATCTCTTGTGATTTTCTTTTTCCCCAACAAGCTTAAATATCATTAAGTGGTGATGCTGATATTCCAGTTTGCTGGCTTACTTATAAAAAGAATTAGGACTAAAATAT